>OX424572.1:30431864-30636864 GCA_949152435.1 Gastracanthus pulcherrimus | reverse complement strand
ATTGGTAGCGATATTTTAATATTGTAATCTTGTTTAAAATATAAATATTTGTAAAAAAAGAGACAAAAATTTAGGTTACTGCCAATTTGAAAAGTCTGGCATAGTGGCCAAAGCCAGATTTCTGCCAAACTTCTGCAAGACTTCCGCCGGACTTATTGAGTCAGACTATTGCCAGACTAATTTTTTTACACAAGTTGTCAAGAAGAATAGCACATTTGTGACGTGTAGGATCTAAATTTTGAGGTATTACAATGGTGAAATTAAAGATATTATCTAGTATTATAGTGAAACTTTTTATTTAAAGAATGATTGCTTCTAAAGATATAAAGTTTAATGGATTTATAAAAAAATATTCTTTTTGGGTTTATTCAAACCTGCCCTCTTAACCACTCTTCTTTAATAAACATTTTTTTATTGAAAGCTTTAAATCTCTAATAGAGATTTAATTACTATACAATGAGCGGTACATATATTTCATACATTCAGGTTACGAGACTGGAAAACAGACACTATATCGACGGTTGAGTAGAAGAACAGGGTAACGCGGTATTTTCTTGAAGAAGAGGGTAACTCAGATTTTACTTGAAGAAGATGCTAACTCAGTATTCGCTTTAACTAATTATTTCTAGCGTTTAATTTTGTAAACAATATTAATAAAATTAGGATAATTAATTTTTTGCTAACCATATATTTTACCATTTAGCCTCTTCTTCAAGCGAACGCCGAGTTAGCCTCTTCTTCAAGCGGAATCCGAGTTAGCCTCTTATTCTAAACTGAAACCCAAAAATTAAAAAACCACTAAAAAATAAAATTGAATCTGAAAAAATAAAAAAATGATTATTGTACTAAAAAATGTAAAAAAAAACTCGAGATATTATGTGATTACGATCGAGATATTGTACGATATTATATACGATTACTAGACATATCGACTCCCACATACACACACATACACAGACACACATACACACAAGCACATACGTACGCACGCACACACCCACACACACACACACACACACGCATACACACACACACATCCAAACGGAAATTTTTGCAAAAAATAAGTTTTATAACAAATGTTTAATGCGAGCGACATTATCGGCGAATATGTTGATTTGATTTATAATTATAAACATGTGATGCGAGCGGAAATTTTCAAGTTTAATAGAAATTAAGCTAAACTCAAGAAAAGATTCAACAAAATTTGTAAGTATAACATCCGATACAAATATCTTAAAAAAATAATAATTAGTTTCAGATCCAAGATGTAAACTGGTATAAATATAAAAAACGAATAAAAATAAAATTGTTTCATTTATGGTAGCGAGTATTCGTTTGTATTAATAACACAAAATCATGTAAAAGATTAAGGAAGCAATGTTCTAGTATATGTTTAAGGATTATCACTATTCTGCTATCTAAGTTAATTAATTGTATATAGGTGATTTTGCAATGAATTATATTCATCTGTCAAAATTATTTTTGCATTTATTTATCTTTTTTTAGACACCTTGGCACATCAGAAAATCAGGTCAGAATGTTAGAAATTAATGTAATTGATTAAAATCTGTTCTAGAAAAGGTGTATTGTATATAATACATTTATGGATTAAAAGGTTAAAAAACAAAATTAACTAGAATTAACTGTAAAAAAAATTATTCACTTATTTCTAGGTTTGGCTTCTGATTTAGAACTTCTGAAGGGCTAAATTAAATCATGTAACAAGAACTTATTCAACATAGCACTACTTTTCTGAACGATACGCATACTTAGTTATCACCTCTTTCTTCATTCTATAATGACATATACAGCAACTAATTATGTATGACTATATTGGGATATTCCTCCATTTTTCTTACAACAGATGTCGTGTTTTTCATATGAGTAACTGTTGATAAATCAGAGACTGCGTGTAGTAAGCTTATCATCGACGATAGTTTATATCGAAACCATACTTGAGTCGTGTTATGTGTAAAGTAAAAAAGCAAACGTAGAATCGAAAGAAAATAATAGCATTGAAATTAGTTAAAGTGAATAATGTAATTAAATATTCTATAGTGGTGAGCAAGAATATAGTTCTTCTTAGTTACTAATAGAAAAGGTGAGTAAATAAACTACATGTTTGTAACTTATGAAAGTTTAAAGTTTTATATACGCAAGAATACTATGGAATCTATTATAATAAAAAAAAATTGTAAAATATTATTTTGTAGTAAACATTAAGAAAATTAGGATGGTGCACTTAAAACGCAGTTCGATTTCATAAAATTTGGAATGATTAGTGTAATTTTAGAATAAATGTTACTTTGCTTTTAGGTTATATCTTTTTAATCTATAGATAATAATTATTACATATAACTAAGACTTGGAATATTCAGTTAATTATTTAAATTTATACACTATTATTATAATTATATTATATATCAGGATATATATATATATATATATATACATACAAATATATATACCGTTATAAAAGATAAAAATCTATAAATAATCGTATGCGGTTACGTAATTAAATAAATAATTTTCTCGGGCACAACATCAATATAAATTCAATAAATTCTTATTCGAAGATAAGATCGACGCACGAAGCGAGCCATAATGTTGTCTAGTAGATAATATAAAAATACTAATAGTCAGTTCCGTTGTCACGATATTGTGCTTTTATCACCTTCACATAACTTCATTCAACGCAGATTTACGGTTTTCTACAATAAAAAAAGTTTTACTGGAATTATATTTATATCAGAAGAAAATTGTTAATTTTATGATTTAATACACTAGAAGTTATATAAGTTTTTATGCTGCAAAAAACTGTCCGTTCTCTAAAATGAAATGTAGTAGTAATACAAATGTTAGTAATTATAATGAGTAAATTTAGTGACAAAAAATAGTTAAAATCTGTTTTCAAACTGATACATCGTATCTTCAAAACTTAAATAGCTTTAAAATATCAGTAAGAAAGGTAAACATGTAAACTAACGGATTCCTGCAAATCGTCCATATTTAAAAATGGCATAATTATACTGAATTTTTTAAAATCTCAAATAAACTTTCAATGTACTCGTATTTAAATATTGAATTCCTTTATCAGCTTAAATATTTATAAAAATTAAACTCAACTAACCTAAGCTGAGCAATTTGCAATCAAAAAGTTTAAACAATAAAATCTCGGCAATTTGCATCCAAAATTATTTGCAATGTAAATTATTGATCGAGGGTTTAGGGTTTAGAGTGTTATTATTTAATTTCTTTTTGACTTGCTCCGTTTAGGCTAGTTAGATTTAGGATTTAGGGGTTACGCTTTATTATTTTATTATATTTTTTCGTTTAATTTATGTATAGAACAAGCCCTTTTACATTTTGATGCACTCATATTTTTAACTATTTGCATACTTTTAATCCTGATGCTCCTTCAAATTACTTAAGAAATTTAGGTTTAGGGTGTAAAATATTCTTTTTCTTCATTTTATTTGTTGCTTTATGAGAATGTACCCGCTAGGATCTATAAAAGATTTTCTTAATCCATGCATAAGTTTTTCTAAATCATCTTAAAGACTCGTAGGAATACTTTCAAAATTGTAGGAGAAGAGAGATTTTTATGGTGTGTTATATTTTGAAAATATTTCTACGAGTCTCTAAGATCATTTAAAAAAACTTATGCATGGCTTAAGAAAATCTTTTATAGGTCCTGAGGAAAAAATAAAAATGTCTAAAACAGCAATTCTAGCCGATACATCATCATAAAGCAACAACAAAACGAAGGAAAACAATATTTTACGCCCTAAACCTAACTTTCTCAAGTAATTAAAAATGAAAGGCATCTTAAAAAGCTATCTTTGCTTATTTTGAAAAATTTTTTCGAAAATTTTTCTACGAATTTTTTAGATAATTTTAAAATACTTTAAGCAATATATTTTGTAGATCCTGAGAAAATCCTTGAATTTTACTATAATGGAACGTAACCTCAAAATACAGGACTTGATTTTACTAAATTTTATCAACATCATTTCAGATACTCGTCTAGAACCTTTGTCACTCAGCGTCCACCAAAATCATGTCGGTCAAATGGATGCTCGTCATCTTCACATGCCTGACCCTCTCCGGGGCCCAGATTCACAACGTCACCCTGCACAACATGACACACGTCACGCACGGCTCGTTCTACGACTCGGCGGTCCTGAAGCTGCGCAATCAGCTGCTGTACGTGTCCTATCCCAAGGTGAACGCGGACGTCAGGATAAAGCTGGAATCCCTCGCCATCTCCGACGGCGGCAACGGCACCTGCGAGATCGTGATTCCGGTGCCGCGAAATCGCGACCTCCTCTCGCCCAGGGCGAAGCTACTGGGCAACGAGAAGCTCGTGGTGGCGATCATCGAGACGCGCCAGCTGGAGAACGCCGAGGACGACTCCAGGCCATACGTGAGATTCTACGTGCTGGATCCGCTGGGGAACTGCAGCCTGAGCGGCAACTTTTCGATTCTGTTCGACGACGCGATACTGTGGTCCTACGAGCCGTTTGGGATCATTCCTTATCAGGATAGCTTCGATGTGTTTGCCAAAAGCTATCTGCATTGTGAACCACCAGGCAGCATATGCATGATCAGGTGACTGCCTCCTATCAAAACATGATTTTACTCAAAGGCATTTTCACTTTAATTTATTTTTTCATGTAATTAAGTTTGCGTTGTTTCTAGATTATTCTCAAACCGACATTAAATTAATCGGTGGAGCCTTTTTTGAGAAATGGCATCTTTGTTCAATATATTGGAACCGCCATTTTGAATTCTATAAATCTGATAACGGATTCGTAATCAACGTCCAAAAAACCCTTATATAAATATTTTCACGAAAAACTGATGGTTAGAAAAATTTGTGCTTGAAAGGACCAGTATAGGCAATTTTTGTTGTTTTTCATGAAAATTTGTGGTCACTGATTAAGAATCCGTTATCAGATTTTCAAAACTCAAAATGGCAATTACAATTATGGTGAACAAAAGTGCCAATGCTCAAAAAACGGCTCACCGCTTATTTTTATTTCGGCTGGTAAATAATCTAGAAACAATGCAAAATCGAGTCCAGGAAGAAAATTTACAGTGAAAGTTCGTTTGGATTGAATCATGGTAAGGCTCATCGTGTTACCTTTATTACTCAATATTTAACTTTGTGTGTATATCCGTATTTATATATAAACATTATGCTAATGAGGTTCATCTGGTTACGGAATTAATGAATAGATTTTAATGAAATGTGGTATACCGATAGATATAGTTCTCAAAATGATTCAGTTAAATTTTCGAACGATAAGAGTTTTTCTTAAAAATTGTTGTGTTATAAGACAAATATTTGACGAACATTTACTGAGCTTAAAAATATGCATTGAATGCTCCTGAATGTAAAAATAAATTAATCGAAAACAAAAAAGGTGCATTTAACCTCAAATCAGAGTCAAATCAGTGTTAGTATTAAACTTTTTATACATAAATAAGATGGATATAATTACTTGAATTATATGGATAATCGTAATTTCTTATAAATTAATTTATACAAAAGCTTAAGTAAAGTATACTTCGCAAACAAAAAAATTAAAAATAGCACATTCATTTTGACTAGCTATGTATCAGATGAACCTCCTTAATCGCTCTAAATTGATGTTAGTAAATACGGAATATGTAGCTAGTAACCATACAATTGTACCACCATGTATTTTCGTTGTTCTACATGGTGAATGCGTACGTTTTTCTCGTATGGTAAGATCCATTACCAATCCTATCATTTCGTATCATTCCTCAGGTACAACGACAAAGGCGACTCCCTCGGCACTCGCAACTTCAACTTCCCCACCCGAGACAACAACTTCGACCTGGTGAAGATCCACCCGGTCCGCGAATTCGACGCAACCGACGGCTACGTCTTCGTCTCCAAGCACTCGTCCAACGTCACCACCCTCGACTCTAATCTCAAGGTCCTCAAGCAGATCCAGCTGCACGGCTATATAACCGCGCACTCGGTGCTGAACGGCGACGTGGGTGTCTGCTATCACGCGGACGACGTCGAGCCGCACAGCCAGTGCCTGAAGCTGGACTCGCGCCTCAAGACCGTAGCCAACGTGTCACTCAGCAATTCGCATTACTTCGTGGGCAAGAGGCTGTACAATCTGGCCGACGGCAGCTCGCTCTTCGCCTCGGTCTCGAGGGGCAAGGTGCGCACTCTGGTGAGAAGACTGAGCGTCGACGGGAGGATCAGTCTGCCCGAGATATTTAGGTACGTTTTGCCCTTCTTATTTTCGGTGGCGTTATCGCACTGCTACACTTAGGGTCTGTTTCGAACAAAGCTCCAATAGTTTGTACGATATTTAAGGTTTGTAAGGTTGGTACTGTAACGACGATTCTTAGAAAGACTAGCAAGATTCAGATTTCTCAACCATACTAGTTGTTTTCATACAAAACATTATTAGCGTTCTATCAGATTCTCAAGAGGTTCTAAACAGGCGCGGATTCAGAAACGGTTTTTGGGTGGGGCGATCAATATAGACTCACTACAGATACTGTTACAGTCACTACAGTCACTACAGATACTGTTATAGCGCTAAAAAAATAAGCGTATTCTGTGCGCACAGAAGTTAGGGTTCATTGGATTCGATTAATGGGTGCTTATGAGTTTGGGGTATATGGTTTTATGATCCTGGGATTATAGGTCAAGAGTTTATGGGTTTCGGGCTTATCAACTGGAGGTTTATGGATTTGGACACAATATGTTTGGGGTCTATATGTTTGTGGTTTGTGGCTTTTGGATTTTTAAGTTTTAGAGTATTAACGGTTTATGGGTTTTGGGTTTGTAAGTTAAAGGTTTTCGAATTTGGCGTAAATGGGTTTATGCATTTCGTAGGTTTATTCAAGGTTAAAAAATAATATTCTAGAACCTTCTCGGGGGCGTGGGCGCTCTCCCCGTCTAGTGTAGCTCCGTACCTGATTCTAAAATGTATGAGTCTTTATCGAAGAATTTTAAAGTGCTAGTTTGTATAAGAGATCTTTGGAAGGAATTAATATTTCTTGAACAATATAAAAATTTTCTAGTTTTCATTTGAAGGATACCTTATTGTACAAATTTATCTACATGCTAAATGAATAGTAACAGTCTTGTAAAGTAACGACCCGACTAATCAGGGATAAGGACGTACCGTGGTTGGGTCATACTAGTGCGTTACTAATAAAATTGGATTTTGCAATGTCTTCAAAAAGTTTTTATACATATTTAATCGTAGATAGATCAGTCGTACCGTAATTAGTCCATTCGTTACTTATTTTATCATCTAATCTGCAAGGTGGAAGAGACAACGTGTGAATGGCGCACAATTTTGTAGTTGTGTACGTAAGCATTATGTAACTTGTACTATTACCACATCACTCCTTCAACTTAGTTCAAGATTAAAATGGGTAACGAACTTACCGATTACGGTACAACCGATCGCACTCAATGCACAAAATAACTTTGTAGGTATATACAGATGGTGTGGTAGTATGGACGTTTAAATTTGAATATGGATGACTGGTGAATTTCTTTTCGTTTTTCTCCACCAAATAATGCCGAAAAGTGTTATAAGTAAGCAAAAAAGGAAAGGAGAAAATAATAAGAAGATGAAAATATAAAGTGAAATAAATAAAAATAAAGAAGAAAGATATAAATAAACCAATTAATAAATATAACATCTAATAATAATAAACAATTTACAAGTTTATAAGTCAAATTGTTTAATTCTTTAGATACGAGTGCGACACTTTCGTGACCGATACGCAGGATCGGTTCGTTGAACTGAAGGGAGGCATTTACTGCTTTAGCTTTATCTGCAAGTTCAGCATGACCACACACTGCGTCAAGTCTACGGACGCGAAGAAATTGCTGACTTACTTAAATTAAAATAAATTATTGTACAGTTTTCAAATGACAATGACACTGAATTTGTATTATTTTTAAACGCTGTTTTAGTCTGTCTGTCTATCTAATATGATCAAATCATGGAATTAATCGTTTGCCTATATTTTCCATTAGGCTTCAGAATTCATACTTTCATAATAAGTAAGTGCAAACCGTATTATAGTAAAATATACTTTACTAATATATTCGGACAATCGTAACAGCAGAGGAACGATTGGATAATCGAGACATTATCCTAAATTATGCCAATTATCCTATGCTGTTGATATCAATATTTTTAGGGTTGGAAAGAACAGTAAAACGACTGAGACAATTTGAAAAAATATTCTGAATTTTTTTATCTTGGTATCGCTTATCGTTTCGTGTATGCGTATGAAAATATTCGTTTTTAAAAAATCACTTCTAGCACATTGCACTGAATAAAGGAAATTTTTGCAAATATTAAATAAAATTTGGCTTTCAGATGATAAAAGAGTGGGACACTCGTTTCTGAATTTAAATGTATACTAAGTTTCCTGATTCATAAATACTTGTAAGTCAAATCCAATAACTCATAAATAAATCTTTTTCTTTATTTTAAAAAATGACTCCTTTTGGGTTACATGGATTTTGGCTGTATATTTATTTTCATTTACTCCTTTTCGTTTAATGTTTCCTTACCCTCAATGTTTCCTTTTTACTGTCCTTGAAAAGTTTTCTTCTTCTCTGCTAACCCTTCTTCTCTTCGTTCTATCTGTACCATATCTCTCGAACCTTGATCTTCATAAATTCAATTTTGATATGCAATTTTTGTTACAATTGTTACTGTTTCCCTCTTTACTAGCAATTCCTTCAAATGTGAGACTTTCTCTACGTTGCTTAGACAAGCGACTTTTGATTTAGCCCTTATATTTAATTTTCCATCACTTAGTCTTATTTCCTTATCTTTGTATTGTTATCTATTTCTCTGTTGATTACACTCTCTTCATTGTAAACTTCATCCGTCTTCTCTACTTTCTGTACAACTTTATCTTGTATTTTTATTCTATATTTGTTAACTTTGCTATAAGAATTGATAATAATTACTTTTATAATTATACTTTTTTCTACATTTATGTCTTATTTAGGTACTCTGCTCTTTATGCTTCTCTATTTCTCTTTTTCTGCTTTTCTCACTACCTTACCGATCCTGAATTTTCTTCTGCTCTTTGATACCGGTTGAATCGTTGTGCTTTAATCTTTTATTTGCTCCCGAGATGTCAATCTTCGCTAATTGTTTGCGCACCTTTCTATATCTCTACCCTTCTCTTAGCTTCTTCTTATTAACCTCATTTTTTTAAAATAACTTCACCTATATCTCTTTACTGCTTACGTATACTTAACTGTATCCTAATACACTTTTATCAGCCCATTTTATTGAATATTTTCCTTTACCTTTTCATCACTATTCCTCAATTTTTTCTTATTTCAATTCTCTTTCTGGCCACACATTTGTCGTACTTTACATATTTCGAATTCATATTCAGTATCAGTTTTGTAGATAACAACTGTTTAGATACAGCATCTGCTGGTTTAAAAGGATGTTTTAAGAGCGGTCCAAGTTCGAAGTTGTTAATCAAAGGTTACTGAAAAACAAACGTTTTTCAAAGATTCACGTAGAAAACATATCTCGCGGCTCAGGTAACTTAGCACCCCGTAATCCATTTCAAAAATATCCATTCCGTCTACAATCACTTCTATCCAATCCTTTCCTCTCAAAAGCTCGGGCTACATCATCCCTCCCGCATAAAACGCAAATACACCCGCTAACCCGTTAACTCGGTTCTCTTTCTCTTTCTCTCGCTAAATCTCGCCGAATCGCGATGAAGCAGCGCACAGTCGAGCAAACGACTGATCTCCTCCGGGCAAACGCTCGCTTATATTACGCAAAAAGCGTTATACCCCTAGCGTGTACATAATCTCTCTATATCTCGTCGAAGACGCGCTGAGAGTGAGAGAGAGAGAGAGAGAAAACGAGCCTTTGAATCATCCCGCTCAAAGCCCTAACGAACTGGAGAGAGAGAGAGAGAGAGAGCCCACGCGCGAAACACAAGCGCTTAACGAGAAAACGCATAATTCACTCGCTCTAACTCGCGAATTCCCGTTAAATAAAGGCAGACGAGAGAGGGTAGGGGGTATAAATGGAAAAATTAAAAACTTATGTAAAAAGGAGATAGAGAGATAGATAAAAAGTGAGAGAGAGTTCTCTCTTACTCCGAGCGCCTTTTTTATCATAATTGTCACCAATTCTCTCTCATTAACCGAGAGCGCGGAGCCCTTTCATCTTCTCTCAAACGCCCGCTTCTTTTGCTCTCGCTCTCGCTTTTGCTCATTTTCTCTCTTTCGCGCGCTTTCCTTTATTTTATTTTTCGCGCCGCGTTTATATTCTCTACCATAGTTCTTTTGCGCGCGGCGTGTTTATTTTTATGTGTTCATTCTCATCGCCCTTTTTGTTAGCGTGCGAGCGCGCGAGCAAGGTGTGCATGGGTTTTTCTTTTTGCGCGAAGGTATGCGCGCGTCTCATTTTTGCGCCTCGCGTGTCATCGCTTGATACGTAGCTTTGAGCGCGGGTGAATTATTTCCACTTCTGCAGTGCGGGACTCTGATTCTCTTGTACAGATTAACGTTTCTTGCGAGGATAAGTTGCGGAAGCGATTGGGACGATCGGAGGCTCGTCTTTCGGAAAAACACAAAGATTTGAATTAAACTGTGTGTAAGAGATCGTTGAAGTTTAAATATTCATTCGGTTATTCTTTGAATCTTTGTTTTACGTACAAAACCGAGTTCTATTATTATTATATTATTGTAATGGCTAGTTTTTTAATGGTTAGTAGTAATAGTGCTTAAATAATATATCATACTCCCCAGATATCATACTCTTATATCAGCTGTGATTATGGTTACATCATCACCGTAGCTAACATTACTAGTTGTTAAGACTATATAGTCCATAGCTTTGTTTACGCAATCACGCCATTTCTCCATATTCTTTGCAAGCTCCATCCAGCCAACTTCAAAAATAGACTTAATTCGTTTTTCCGGGAACATACAGATATGTACTCCAAACTGATCATAAATTCTGTAAGTCTAAATAAGTTTTATACCATAAACCCGAACCTCATACATCATAAACCCTAAGTTTATTTAACTTATCAATGTGAAACTCATAAACCTTAAACCCATAAACTCTAATCCTAGAAATCCATAAACCCAAAACTCGTAAATACGTAAACCCTAAAACCAACCATCAATCCTAAGTCGATAAATGATAAACTGTTAAACTCTTATCTCTATATCATATTTATAAATAAAAAGGTTATTTTCATTTTAATATTCTGAAATTTCATTTTTATATCATTTAGGCTTTTGAGCTTAAGGTTTATGGGTTTGCATGTTATAAAGATTAAGTTTGTGAGTTTCATTATACCCGTAACGCCCCTTTACAAAAGATCCATGTTGAGAAAAATAATTTCGTGATCAACGTTAGTACAAAATAGCTATAATTTAAAGATTTGAAGGCCAGAACGACGTGATTTCGGTCGAACTTCCATTACTTCGGATGATTGATGACTCTTGCAGTGTACAAATATTAAATTATATAATTACTCCTCTGTCGCAACACTAATTAAGTACTTGAACTTTACTTCCAAAGGTAGTATAGGCGCAAATGTAAGTAGCAACTTAGTTGAAAGTTTGAATTAAAGAGGCCTACATTCATGATGTAGTACATTTAAACGTATACAAAAATCAATAAATTAAAAGGTTTCTCTTATGTTATTAACTAACAAGTAAATGTAACTTGAATTTGAACCTTTTTGATAAGTATTATATAAATATATGAATTCAATATTCTAGAATATTCACTTGTACTTACGTTCAAATGTAATAATTGAATATACCATAATTACGAAAAATCGCGTATAATACTTGGTAATTTATAAATTAAATCCAAGTTGTAGCCAAGTTTGGCAACTAAAAATTTATTAATAAGATAATTATTAAAAATATTTTTTAATAATTTAAAATTATTTTTTAATAATTTAAAAATATTTTTCTATAACTTAAAAATAGTTTTTAATAATTTACATAAAATTTTAAATAAGTAATGATAATTAAAATATATCTAAAATAAACTAATACTTATACTCTATTTATTACATTTAATTGAAACTTTGAACAAAATTTTAAGAGATTCGATCAATTACTTTAACGTTTATGGAAAAAATGCTGGACGAAAAAGTACCTGTTTGGAGTAAATCTTGTCTCATTTATAGTGATATATACCTGGTTGATAAGTAAAAACAGCATTAATCAAATTAAAATCAATATTTATAATGATTATCTTGGAGTCTAAAAATCTGCCAAAATGTACTTCAATTTCAAACAAAATTCAACCATCAACTACCCAACCCGAAGTTAAGCAAGCTTTTACTAGATACACCCTTCACATAGTTCGACTCGCGAAACGCATTTCGAATTTTTGAATATTCTCCAATATAAGTGCTACACAAGCGCAAAAAGGCAAACATAACCAATCACGCTATGTCATTTAAAGTATTTAAAAGACGTATCGCTAATCGAATTGTGCGAAAGGTGTACAAAGTTACAATCTACACCACAGCAATATTTTCCGTAATTAATTCATCTCGTCCTCCCTCAATATTTCTCAAACGTCTCTTTCCCAAAATTCTGTTTCTCTCCACTCCTGCGCATTCCCGAAATCAGTATTCAAAACTTTCAGCCCGCGAAATAACGAGATTTCAGCTTTTGCTCTGCGCGAACGGAACCCACCGCTCTCTCTCTCTCTCTCTTTCTCTATCTTTCTATCTCCCTCTCTCAACCAAATAAGCGCATACGCACACAATCCATTAGTTTCTCGCTCTGTCCAGCGTCAACCGCTCGGGTTTCGCCAAATTACCGCTGATTCACCACTCCCTCTCTATCCACGTGAATGTAATGTCTCTCGCAGGTGATTCGTTTTCCGTCTGTCCGGCCACGTCCGCGTCCAGCAGCATCGAAAGCTTGCGCGTGTGAATAATAGATGTGCACGAGCGAGCTGGACGTGTATATCGAGAGAAACCGCGCTGCGAGCTAGCAATGGAGTTGTTTTGGGTTTTGGGGGGGAAAGAATTTCTGCGCAGGGTGAAACGCGTGCGGGACTTTACCAAATTATTCCGGCAAAAAATTATTTGGATATGATTATGCGTAATTTCGCTTGTGATTTTATAGGATTACATGTAGTCTCATACTACTGTCCTGATGAAGTAAGTTATTATCTGCAGATATTATGAAAAATGAGCTTCCTATAAAATTGGGTTCGTAATGAAAAGGAGAATCTATTTGTGCAATTAGAAAGTGAAAAGTATTTATAATTTTCAACACGACTATATAAATATATATGTGTGTGTGTGTAATTTCCAGGTAAATGGAGCGTTTTTAATTTTATTGTGTATCAAAATAAACTACACTTATTGCAAACAGTTCAAACAAAAAGTTTAAAAATTATAAATACAAATACTTTTCAAAAAATAATTCCACTTAACCTGCAGCAATTATTCGCAAATGAGAGTCTTCGGTATAACTATGATAATTTTAAAGATCAGTATATCAACTCGACGAGTAAAACAAGAAACAAACTATTCATTTTACCAAAATATTAAAAAACTGTTAGTAATAAAAATAGTTATATTAAAGCAATCAGTATCTTTAATAAATTGCCAAATGAACTAAAAATGTTAGATATACAAAAAAAACAAATATAAAAAAGATATAGGATTGGTTGAGTAATAATAAATGAAACAAACACTGCAACGACAATAGATTGCCAACAATTTAAATTATGGCTTTTATCGCTGTGCAACCAAGATGAATGTGTATACCAGTGCCAAATATCCTCTAAATTACAGTTTTTACTACAGCAGAGAAAATCAGCACTCATTGAAAACAAACTTGACATTAGTATGTATGGATCCAGAGAAGACTCAGTATTGGCTAATAGTATAATGCTTGATATTAGAACACACGTTTGTACTAAGGGCAAATGTAAGTCATACAATAATCGCAAACATCGGCGTATCTCCAACTACAATTAGAATAAAATGATAAACTCATACTCAAAAATCAGCAATAGTCTATATAATATAATAAACGAAATAATAAATATATGGACACACACCACAGAAAACGAAAAAGCGAATATCAAATACATATAATTTGTTAAAGGAGCAAATAACGATTTAGATGTTAATAAAGATCCAAATATAGAAAAATATAAACCAGTAGAAGCGGTCTTTACCAAGATTGATGAAATGGCTGAAAAGAACAACAAGAAAGCTAGAAAAATGGAAGCAACGACTGCATCTGGACAGAAGATTAACAAATCAGCAAGTCGCGGAATGGCATACGGAGATATCAACTACCTAGGATCGAACAAGACGATTTTTTACTTTGACAGAAGAATAAGAGGAAAACAAATTGTCACAAACTCAATGTATCCACTTAAACAACAATCATCTTATAATGATATTGTAGTTATTGATGATATAGTTTTTACATCAAACTGCAAATGCGATTCAGCTAACCAACACAAAGAGATGTTCCCACATTACAGAGTTACCTGTGCTGTTGGACTTTCTTGCCCGGCTAGGCTCAACACCACAGAAAGAATCGTATATGCAAGAGATAAACACGCGACAACAGAAAAATTTACGACGGCAACATCCATGTTAGTGAGGTATTGGTAATACTATAGTGCTAGGTCACAATGATTAAATTATAAGAATAAATATAATTATAATATCGAAAAAAAATGTACAAAAATATAGAATCTTAAGGATGTGCAATGTAATCTCAATTAACGCGAATTAATATAATGTTGTCGTACATTATTACTAACTATATAAAATATAGAATCTCTAACACAATTTATAATGATAATATTAATTAATAAGGATTTATATGGAAATGTTAAAGAGAGATTATATATCACTGTTAAATCTTTAATAAATTATAAATAATGTCATATAGAGTTGGGATGAAGAGAGTCAGAAGACTTTCATAACCCAACCAAAGTATGTATGAATGAATGCTGAAGGATGGAATGATCCATGTCTGGACATCCAACGTGGATACATTCTATCCTTATGAATGAATGGTACTTGCATTGTACGGTTTAGTATGGCTGGAGGTTTCTGCTGTAAAGAATACAGTAAAACTAACCAGCACTTTTTTGTTTTTGTTGTTGACCCAGACCTGCGAACAGGGAATACCAATTTCCTCTGCAGGATTTGCGGCGTTATAGTGTAAATAATACACTAAACATTGTGTAAATAATTTCTACTCTGTATCGAATTTTAGCAAATGTTATATGTAACTCTGGAATAAATAAATAAATAAATAAATAAATAATGAAATATTCAACAAATCCATTTAAAATATTACGTGGGTGTTTTCTAATAGTTCTTCAGTACAATACCAACAAATTAATGGTATAATTTTAGAAATTAATACGTTTTAAAAAAAAGTAATCGTTTATACTTTTACTGTGAGCTGGGGTCCTACTGCTTCAGTGCGAAGGTCGACACGAGATATCTTTGAACAATAATCCTAATAGAAGAGTAAAAATTTCGAATTTATATGAAACCAACTATTAGCTAATAATTTGCCATTGTTTAGCGATATTTGTCAAAATAGCTAGTTTCTAGTTTGAAAGGGGGTTTATAATTTATTTGATTTCTACGAGGCCATGACAGTATTCTTTCATGATTTTTATGTAACATACAATTTGTAACATTTTAACTTGAATTTCTTGAAATTTTAAAGAAAAATTTGATTAAAACATGTTTAGATATACTAGGAATCAAAATACAGTATTTTTAGAAAATGTCTGAACGGATGTATGTGTGTGTGCGTGTGCGTGTGCGTGTGCGTATGCGTGTGCGTTAGCGTGTCCGTATGCATATGTGTGTGTGTGTGTGTCTGGATGTGGATTGTGGACCAACTTTACTCTGAATATACAGGGTGAAAGTTAATGTATCGGAGCTCATTTTTTTGGTTTTCTTTAAGGACAACGGATTAAAATTTTTTTTTTGTTTTTCGATGCGTCTTTGTTTTTTAGCGGTTTTTTCGATGTTTGAGTTATAGTTTTTTTGGGTCTTTTTTTTCAACTGGCCATTTTGACAAAAATCGTTAAAAAATGGCCAATTATTGGCTGACGTTCGGTTTCATAAGACCTCAAAATTTTCACTTTTCTATTAGAATATTGTTGAGTTATTTTTGTTCAATAATAAATATATTTTGACCATGCTCTGAAGCTAAATCTGGGGTACTCCATTTTGCCCCATAGTTATTACAAATACATAAACATTTCTTTCAAATTGTATATATTAATTATTTCTTTTTAAGCTTTTTTTGACACCCCGTGCTAACGCAAGCGTACGCAAAAGTGGCACTTATCACACGGAGTGTCAAAAAATAATGTTCGATACACGTGATAAAAATGATTCTCACTCGAGTGATTGTCACCCTCGCTTCGCTAGAGCAACAAACTCGCACTCGTACAAAATAGTACATTACGATACGTGTGACTTAAGTGGCCTATTATGGCACGGCGTGAGGTTAGCACCCGAGCGTAGCGAGGGCCATATTCGTGCCGTGCAATGGGCTACTTAAGTCACTAGTTCGTATACTATTTTATAGCACTGTTCGCATACTATTTTATAAGGACGGTACAATAATGGACTACTTAAGTCACGGATAGGTGTGACTCAAGTGCGGATTTAGGCCACACAGTATAAACCATTTCTATCGCACTAGTATCGAAAAGTACTATTTAAGCATTCTATGTCACTTTTATAAGTTCCATTGTACAAATAATATGATAATAAATAAAAACAATTTAGAAACGAAAAATAATATCACTCATAAAATACAAGAGATTTCACCTGACTCTCCCCTTGTATGCGCATTGGCCACGCTCGATTCGTTCGACCGCCTAGCTGACTACAACCGAATAAGACGAGCGGGAGTAAAATAGAGCAAGAGAGCGAGACGAATACAGCGAACAGCAGCGCACACGAGCATGCGCCGATAAATGAAGAGCCGCCTCAGTTTTTCATAATTCAGCAACCCCCGCGCGCGGTTTTACTTTTGCGATGCAGCGCGCGGCTATATGTACAACTGCCCGGGGCTGACGAGGAGACTCTTCGCGTCACGTCTCTATTCTCTCTCGCTCTTGCTCTCGAGAGAAAGTATATTACACGAGAGTAAGAGAGTTCTAGGTTCGTTTAGATGAAAAAGTAAAGGAAAATTAAAAGTATCGCTGGCAAAGAGAAAATGGTCTATCGTGGAAAAATTGCGTTTTTTGCGTGTATAAGATGTATAGACATAAGGAGTTTATTAGTGCCTTTTTCTAGATAGCGTTTTCAAAATTACACGAACTTCTTTTAGTTTTGTGAAATTTAGATTAGATAGGGGATGAGTTTCTTATAAGGAATATAAGATATTAACCTATTATTCTTTAAACAAATATTTTTTTCTAGTGAAAAACACTTGTATCTCTCAAGGTTGTGATATATAAATGTTCCTCCAATTAATTACCTATCCACATTTCAATATTTTTGATTAATGTGCATGCTTTAAACAATAATATAAATTTGAACTACCCTGGTAGAAAATTGACCATCGTTTATGGTCTGGTCGCTACCTATTGACCAACTTTCGTGGTCAACTTGTAGCCACCGATTACACCATAAGTTGACCATAATATGGATAAAGATACATTTATAACCTCAAATACATATATACAAATTTAAATTCGCGTAGTCTTTTTTATGGGATTAATCGAATTTATAATATAAAATTTAGTTAACTAATGCGATATATATATATGAATACACATTAAGATTCAAATTTAGCTGTACATAAGCGAAGTTGCAGTAATGTTTGCATTCTAAGTTTTAACTTTGATTCTACACGTAAACTACACGTATAATAGTATAGTGCGTGGCGCGTGCAGCGTGCGCACGCGCACACCGTCGGAACCTACTCTTCCAACACATATACAGACATGTATACATACAGAGTGTGTGGACAGCTGTGAGAGAGCAGACCGTTACCCGAGACATTTAAATAAAAACGGAGTTTTGCCTTGTGAGCATTTTATGTTGTGAATTAAGTGTTAATTATCATAAGAAAATAAAGTTTTGTGTATTCCGAATAGACTACAATATTGGAAAAAAATCAAGTTCACATTAATTCTGAATTTAATATGGATTAAATATGAACTGTTAAATTGTTTAAAATACTGTAGGAGATATAAAAGATTGTGGTGAATGAGTCATGTATACTTAGTAATACTCAGTAATTACTGGCACAAGAACATATAAGTTCTAGTGGTATATAAGATAAATTGCGATTCATTAGATTCTCTACAAGTTATTTTATGATAATTTTAATATATACTAAAAATATAGCATTCAAAATGGTATGCTATAATTAAATAAATAAATTAGTAAATAAATAAATAATCTTAAATTTTTTAACACTACCTTCTGCAATAATATGTCAGTTATGTGTCATATGTGCTATAGGATTTTAAAGAGCACCTTGCCGACACCTTAAACTAACCTAACTAATCAGCCTGAATTGGCGCGAAGTTTGAATTTCATTCTAAATCACAATCTCCCTTGTATAAGGTGAATACATTTTTCACATCTTAATACTTCTACAAAAAGATGATTATTAGTAATTTCTTATCGATTCTTCAACTATTATATAAACGAAAATAGATATTCTGATAGTTATACAATTTTTTATTGCTTAAAAAACTAAACTTGTATTTAATTACATTTTTTAATAATTAATTGTCCCTTTTTAAGTATCTAATTAGTATTCAATTATGGTATTCAATTATTTAATTAAATTTTATTTATAATTAATTGTATAAATTACACCATATTTTGGCCATAAACCGTCGGCCATAAGCTGGGTTGTTGACCATAATATAGGACATAAATTGACCATACACCATAAAATTGGGCATTATATGGCGTATAGTTGGTCAACGTTTCTACCAGGGTACTTATGAGAAACTAAAATAATTATTAATTAACAAATTATTAAATTATTCCAGATCGCATAAGTGCTTTTAATTATACTAACAACAGTCCTTGTGACTGATAACAGTAAAGTTTTATGCCAAAGTATTCTAGACCACTCCAAGATCATTCCTATTTAAAAAATTTATTATTAACATATTATAAACAACATTATTATATACATTTATTTACAAGGAATTAGCCTAATTTGTCCAAATTATCATTTTGTATTAAGTAAGATGTTTAAAAATGATATGATTTCTATTAGAGATTGTTTGTTTTAACTGTTTTACAGCATTTACTTTGTGAAAGTAATCGATGATTCACATTCTTTGAGTAAGTATTTATAGCTTTTTCAAAATATGTTTAATAAAGTGTGATTAATTCTTTTAAATCATGGATTGATAGTTTAACTAATGTTTAACTAAAGTTAAATAAACAGATTTTGAGACTTTTATGCTATTTATAAAAATTAGCTTATTAACACCCAAACGAAAACTAATACAGCCCACCACATCAAATACACCCTATCTAGTTTCGTAAAAACAATGATGCATTAGATAATTTTTCGAAATATCCTTCCCTCTTCAATTCACGTCCTGGCCCGATCGTATCGTCTCGCGTCTGACCAAATCCGTCTTCATCTACTGCGCCTCTCCACTCTCCTCTCCGTTTCGCTCCTTCGTATACTCCCGTAAAAAGAAAGATTCGCTCTACCTATATCGACTTGAAAGCCCAAATTCTTCACCTGGCAGCCGCTGCAGTCGTGTATACATCGGTCTACCGTGCTTTCCTCCTTCGCCCAGCGTTGTTTTATCATAACAGCCGACCGTCAAACTTCCGGAGAAGCTGCACGATTTGTGTCGGATAGTTTGTGCCTCTCGATCACTCGTTCCCTCGTCTGTCTGTCCATTTGCTCGCGCTTATTACCCGTCTTTTCTCTCTTTCTCGATGTTTTATCGCGGGATTTTGGGTTAAGGGTGTTTACCGTTTGACAGTGAGGTTGGAGGGTTAATTTTCGAAAAAAATCATCATTGAATGGAAATGTTTATAATGAAGGCCCTTCGATTTACTAAGTAAAGCATTAACATATTATTAAAGAACTAACTGAATTCAATAAATTGAAAGTTATTTTATGAAATATGATCAAGATTTTTGTATATTTATTTTTTAAGGTTTTTTATATTTTAATATTAGAATGTTGGAATATTATATATATGAGTCAATCGGGCGGATTTTTTTAAAATATTGCGCAGGGGGTTCTTAAATATATTTGCCCATTTATATATGAAAGTACATGTTGAAAAAAGCACTCAAAAGTACTCACGCAACATCATATCGTAAAAATTTACGTATCCATATCTTAATTTTTGCGATATATGTAGTGTCAGCTACAATATGATAGCATGAAAACAAGCGATACCGAAGTTCAGTTGATTTGAAGTTGGAATCTATACTACTCTGAATTTCTAGTGTTTTTTAAATCTTTAATTACTTTTTACGATCTACAGTTATTATAAATATTATTGTAATTGTATTCACGTATTATTTACCCTTCACTTTGGAAAGAAATGTCGCGTGCATGCGAAAAAAGCTATAATGCGTGTGTTGTTCTGTGTATTATGCACATGTAGGTATATATAGGTATACTCTCTTCGTAAGATGGGCCGGCGCAGCTACTATGCATATCTCACGTGCATATCTTTACGATATGGGATCGCAAAAACTTCGCTTTACGATTAATATCGTAAAAGTTACGATATCTTACTTTTACGATATGAATTTTACGATACAGTTTTCTCAGCGCACGTATCTGTTCATCTACCCATACAATTCCACCCATATATTCATCCACTCACGCATCAAATTATTCACCCATATACCCACCCAATATCTCATCCACTCACACATTCATCCATCTATTTACACCCTTCCGCCGATCCATAAACATTCACTTATACGTCTGCTTACACAACTACACATACAATCATCTTTATCCACTCATAGGCAATCCATGGGCATCCTCCTTTACAAAGTATAAAAAAACATTTGAATGCCTATCTTGAAAAGTAAAATTCCAGCGAGATATTAAACACTTACGTTCATTTTCAATGTTAAACTTAATCTTGACCACTTTATGTGAACCTGCACCAATTTCTTGCCAAAAGTTAGAAAATTTTGTTATCACATTTCCATCACGTGCCTAGAAAAATTTAACATGAAGAAACAAAAAGGAAACAATTTTCCCTTCCACTCTATCAAACTCGAAAATTTATTCACACCTATTGCATTCCGCCCTTGCAAATGAAACTTTCTCGCGCTACACTTTTCATCCTCGTCTACCTTCCTTCTCCGCAAACTCATCCCAAACATCGGTCGGCCGGGCAAACGTTTTTACATCGCTCACAGAAGCAAAAACTTTTCTTTGTCGCCATCAGGCGCGCGAGTCTCGTTTATCAGTCGCGCGAAAAAACTCGACTGCGGCGACGTCGACGAACAACTAAGACACTTATGATTCGCATATATAAAATGTATGCTTTATGTTACAAGGATATACTGAAGAAGGAAAAGTTCGTTACGATTGTCATTTCGAATAAATATTTGATTTAATGACTTCCTAAAAATGATTTGTTTGATGCTAAGGATACTGCTCATGTGTGTTAAGTGAAGATTTGTACGCAAGGATTTCTATTATCGCTGATTACATATACCGCCCACCGGAATGTGACTCTTTTCAGAACGTGACGGGGTAGAAGCTAGTGTCACCTAGCGCCAGTTCATTAAGCGAAGTTCACGTTTTGATGGGGGGTTAATCTGTGGTGTTCTCGTGACATAGCTAAAGGCCATCGCACAAGTACTGATGTAGATGTCGCACGACACTTACAACAGTGTCGCAGGTGTCGTATACCGTGATGGGGGTAACTCACAAGAACTGACGTACTGTCGAACGACATCTACGACAGTTGTTGCGCTATGGGCCTAACCTCGCTAACCTCCAAAATTTGAATTCATTTAGTTAAGTTGGTTAAGATCGGAAACCCCTATCGAAACATGAACTTCGCTTGGTGAACTGGCGCTGGCTTCCACCCAGCCACGTTCGGAAAAGAATCACTTGATGGTGGGTGTACAATCCATACGTTTGTATATTCCACACAAAAGAAAACGTGTACGTAAGGGGTTTTCGGGTAGCTGATTACAAATAAGCTGTAAAAATAGCTAACTTCAAAATAACGGATCAATATTTTGAATAGTGATATTTGAACCGCGGATTCATGATTAGCGGTCCTGACACAACTCTTATATACTAATTTCTTGTTCAAAATGCGTGAATAGTATTCATTTTTTAAACGATTATTAGTGGATTCCCTGGAGATCCCACTCCATAAATGAACTGCCAAAATCAGTATCCGGAATGATATGGTTAATATTTATTTGTTGTTAATTATGACTTATTTGGTTAACATATAATAAATGTAATTTGATTCGAATAAATTACCATTTAGGCAGTATTGAACGAGAAGTCTACTTGAAATAACTAAAATTCTTTTTCACTGTACTGCTACTGCAAGCGAGCTGTCCCTCATGCATATTTACGCCTGGGGGTATATGTATAGGGGATGTAACGAGGAAAATGTAAATGCGAGTCGCGAGGGGGCGACGTTTCAAGTTTCAAATGAAGCTGTGCGCAGGTGAGTTTTTGTAGGGAGAGACGTATAGGTTGGAGTTTTGTTGAACTATGTAACTTGTAGAGCTACTGGCGATGTTTTGCTCACGGAGACAGCTTTGTAATGATAAAATGATAGTTTTGCTGTAAAACATTGTAAAACGCGTTTCAAGTTTATTTTTATTCGAACAAAAATGCACTCTTTTTCGGTATGTGTGTGTGAGTGAGTGGTTGAGGGTATATGTATACTTGTGTGTAAGTGTGTGGGTGCAGGTATGTGTGTGCAAATGTATGTGTGTGCGTGCGCGTGTGGGTGCAGGTATGTATATGCGTGTATAAATGTATGTGTATGTGTGTGGGTGGGTGGGCGGATGCATGTGTGCTTTAATTATTGAAGTGTCAAAAAACGATTCTAACGTTTCATTTCTATCCCCGTAATGCTTGGATGAAGGAAAACTCAGGAAAAGTGAATCATCTTTACATACTATGTCTTGAACAAACTATTGCTATTATCTAACATTTTACGCAAAAGTACTTATACATAATCGATAATTAAAACATTGCAGTACATAGTAATTAATATTTACGAAATAAATAAATGCTTTCTTTTATCAGAAAGTTGGTTTTGTGAATTAATTATAACAGTTAAAGATATTAATAATTAGTTTTATTACTAAATTTGTTTGTAATTATTTAAGATACGTCTTACTTACTATTTCTAACATACGGACCGACAAAAGAAGTTTCTTGTAGTAAACTAAACTCGAGTTTAAGTGCCGTTGACAAAACAGCGAGAGCATTAATCTATCGCGCACACATACATACACAAACACACGCACACACATACGTACACACGCACGCACGCACACACGTATGCACACACGCACACACACACATACACATCCATACAGACTTTTTTTAAACATACTATATTTTAACTCCTAACGTCTCAAAACATGTTTATAACATGTTTTTAACAAAACTTTTTTTTTACCATCACAAAGCTTCCTCTATGATACAGCAAAATATTAAATGTAATAATAAATTACTTTTTTAATTTCTTAAGTATATATTAATAAAGACGAAATTTCTCTTGTATCTGATAAAAGAATATAATATTTTAAATCTCATTTTAAAACTTGCTATATTCACTTTACCCGGGTCTCCCCTAAGTTGTCTGGGTATTTCAACATGCCAAAAAAACCGATATATGTGCTTATTTTAGCATATCAAAAAAGCGATTCTAACCGTTTATTTCTCTTGACTTAAATGTCTATGTGTAAAAACATTTTCTTGCTACAACCTCAAAAGAGGAAAATCCAATAGCAAGTATAATTAACTGTATCTCCAGAGTCCGTTCTGTGTCCGCTATATTATACTTAAACATATATAAATATACTCGTACTTCAGTATTTACATTCATGCCATTTGCTTCCATTACATTCAAATTAAAACGCTTATATTAATATCTACCACGATATGTCAATAGAATTTCAAATACAAAGATAAACAAAAGAGCAAAATTAAAAGTTCCGACGTATCATGGTGGATTTTAATATAAGGGATTTAATTTAATGTTAATGTAATAAAAACAAACTGCACGTTGATGAATTCAAAAACGTTAATAATATTGTTGATGCAAATCAAGATATAAATAATTTAAATCGCATGCACGAGTAAATTAATCTATTCACGTCTTAACTATAATGGCCACTTTATTGACCTGAAAAACCGGTCGAAAATGGAACTTTATTCCTACAAATTTACTTTATTCCTGCAAATTTACTTTATTCCCGCTAATTTGCCTTATTCCCACACATGGCCGATTTCTGGCTCGAAATAAGACTAATTTTTATAGCACAGGTTTTGTAAGGATTTTTTGCAAACTAAACAGACAATTTGTTTGTCAGCGATGTTTCAGCAGCGTTTCGCTACCCTCATCAGGCTATAACCTTATTTAAATATCTCTTATTACATCATTATAAACATAAAATTATATCTAAAGTTTTATGTTAACAAATTGATTACTTACAGTTGTTTGCAATGAGACTAATTTCTACCAGGAAATAGGTATGTACATTTAATTTCCTACATAAATTTAATTTTTATAATTCCACATATTAAATTTAATCGTACTTATGTATGTATGTATCCACATAAAAATTGAAATAATTTATCGACACAGTTTTGTTTTAATCGGAATAATAGTGGTGTATAAGTCACGTTTCCAAAAAAAATTAATCTAATAGTATTTTTGGGTTCTTTAAATGAAGGACTATTAGGTACGATATAGAGTCGTCCAATCGTCCATAGGTGGACACTATTTTGTAAAAGCAAATTTTCAATAAACTCTTATTACAGACCTCATACTCTAATATGTTTAATATTTAATGTTTGTACGTCAAAACAGACCCCGAAAATCGATAGAGGATACCAAAACACCCTAGGGGTAGCATTTCTAGAGGAAATTTTTATTCTGTTACTCTAATAAACGTCAGCGTGCTATACGGTCGATCGAACGAGTGTCAATTTTGATCTCAAATTTCTCGAAACTAGAAAAATATGACTTGTACCACTTTCATTCTGATCCCCACATTTATCCACGTACGTGTCTGCATAAAGCATTCAAAATAAAAGCAATTTGATCAACGAAATACAAAAAAGTCAGTATTATATACAACAATACAACATTCGTCCAATTAAGATTCAGGAATAGGTACAGTCTAGTTTACATTTAAAACTTCAAAATCCAACTATTTTAATAATGCACATAAATTGATCGATATATTTTATACGTGATTATATATACATGACACCTAAACTCATACGTTGATGTAATTACTCACTCCGCGCGGAAGCAAGGCGCTCAGATCTAATTTGCACAATGCGGATACCTACATGTGAGCCCCGGGCCTCGTTACAGCGGAGATCAATTTTAATTAGGCATATATTATATTGCATAATAAATGCGTGAGCGTAAATTTTCATTCGACTTTTATAATAAAATTTCCAAAATTTCCAATTTCCATTATAATTAACCATTTAGCAGCCAATGTATGATCAATATTACCTTAAGATGGTTTTCACATATTCGTTAGATTTGTTAAGGTAGTAATTTGTACGCTCGGTACTGAACTAGTCAAAATGTGTACACTATTTATTACATTCAATTTGTTATTTGCTAATGAGGTGAACTTTGTTTAAATTATTGCATAAATAAACTAACGCCAAATTACGACTATACATTGAAATAAAACAAATTGTATTCATTCATTCTATTTATTTCAAATAATTTAATACAGATGCTGATTTGACTCTGGTTTTGAGGTTAAATGCACCTTTTTTTGTATTGAATTAATTTATTCTTAAACTTATAGGTACCTAATCATAGTTTTCGAAAGTGATAAATGTCCGTCAAACATTTTTCTCTTACTGCAATAATTTTCCACAAAAACCGAACGGTCACTGTCGTAATATATGTAATTTTTTGCTATTTCCCATAAGGCTTCGTGTTAAACGCGTGATAATGAAAATGCTAATAAATTTTCTCTCACGTACTCTGGCTTCACAAAAATTTATCTGAGTCACATTTAGTATAACCGAGAGTACTACCTTAAATTCTTTACGAGCGATATAATCTTGCTGCAATCTTTATGCAATCTTTCCACAAACCGTTGAGTCCGTTTTTACATTGCTCTTTTAGAGTCGTTATGTTTCTTGTCGATATATTGTTCGAAGATGATGTGTAGTATTAAATCAATAATGAAACAATGTTGCAATTATTGGTAAAAAATGATATAGTAAAAAACTTTAATAAGGAGTTTGTTTTCATGTATTCGGATGCCCCTTTTGGGAAGTATTATCTGGTTAGTACTTACTGATAGGGATATGCAAGCACAGGAAAATCTCGAATTCAGTTTTTACTTCGTCATTTTTTACCAATAGTGTCCTATATGTATAGAATTTCATTTCACATTTATAGAATATCAATCATAGGATTTAGTAGCCATCTTCATTTTGAGTCTGGACTTCTATCTTTAAGCTTATTATTATACTATTAAGGTGGTTCTATACCCAAAAGCACTGTTTTAATTTTTTCATAAAATTCATATTTGAAAAATAAGAGCCTCAATCAGTTAAAAAAAGGTTCAAAAGCAGTACATTTTTACGTTTTTTTTAAATGTTTTTGTTATGCCTGATACTAAAATAAAAACAAATTGTTGTAAATGTAAACCATACAATGTTTATATTTTTGTGTCAAAAATATAAAAAAATGTGACAGAAAAACCTTTGAAATAATTTTATGCGCATGGAACGCAATGAAAAACGTTTCTTTCATCCTTTTTCCACAATTTTAAATGGTTATCTGACAATAAATAAAATCAAATTATATTGATCAATTTAAGTTCAAAATGCACAAATAACTTTCTGATATGCTTATATTTAAATAACTTGAAATTCAAAGCGTTGTTTTGGAAGCGGGTAGAGTTTGACTTTTTGGGTATAGAACCACCTTAAGGTGAAGTTTGATTTTTCAAATGCAAACACCCATTTTTTGTTCCGGCAATCAAAACAGAAGAATATTTTACGTTAGAATGTGGTTATAATCCTGAATTCAAAATTGACCCTAAGAGTCACAACCACATACACTAAAGTGAAAAAATATCCACCTTTCTCGATTTTTGCTATTGAATAGTTTCACTGGTCATGTAAGCCTTGACCTCGACCCTTTGCCCAATATGATCCAGATACATGACTACGTGTTCTAACATAGAATTTCCTTACTAGTAAAGTACAACTTGACCTTCACCTGATCCTTGGGATCAATTTGACCCACGATCATTATCACATATTGCAACGTTAAATTTCTTCCTCTTTATATTATTAGCGTCAAAAATAGATATTTTCACTTCAATGATCAGATTTGACCTTGAAATAACCTTGAAAATGGACTTAAGGATCAAAAAGAAGGTCATCAGTAAACTCCTCGTCCGAACATTTTGCCAAAAGTTCAATTAATACGAAATATTACTCCGTTTCGAAAGTTTATACACACATTGTACAATACCCAACAACTAATCCAAACATCGTCACAATGCTCGCAATGGCATTAAAAACTCAGCTCACCCAATACCCTACGTCAAATTGCAAACAAATTTAACATACTAAACCCGTTGAACGTCTCGAAATGCGAATAAAGGAAGACGCGCGTAAAACTACTGTCAACCGAATCGAGCGCAAAGCAGGAAAGTCGAAATAAACGAAGAGTCGCCCGTGAGAGTGGAAGCGCGTAAACACGTAAACATCCCTTCAATTTCCTGCCTCTGCTCGCGTAAACAGACTTAGCTCGTAAGTCCCGCCCTTTGTTATATACAGCCTTGCAGCGCGGATCGAGCATTGCGAGTCTGTGCAAATGCATATTGCTAATGAATATTGAAGATATTTCTGGCGAGAGCTTCGATTTCGTTTTTTACGAAGAATCTCGCTAATGGAAAGTGCGCGCGAATATAATGCGCCACGCGCGGTAGCTGTGATGGAAGGAGACCGAATAAAAATGGTTCACAAGTTTGGTGACTATATGTAGTTATATGCGAACGAAAAATGTAATTATTTGCATTTATGGGTAGCCATACATTGTCATATTTATTACCTTGATGTAATATAAACTAAAAAATATCTTTAAATACACACAATAATATCAAGAATTCATACTTGAGTCTATGTTACTCAAAACTGCTTTATGCGATAACAATCATACACGATAATATGTAAGTATATATGATTACATATAATAGTATACAATTGCATAATAAGTATCATATTATGAATGTATTTTGAATATAAAAATCCAAAATGTTTGTTTAATTATGCACGATTATATGTATACGACAATATTACACAGCCTCGTACACAGCTTTATACGATTACATATAGTAACTTATTCATACCCTGGTAGAAAATTAATCTAGAACTATGTAGATCTATCTAGTTTGCCAAGGAAATAATCGAGGGCCTCGATAAAACTAGATAATTTTCTACCAGGGTAAGTATAATGAAATATAATGATATATAAGCCGCACTTATACCTGGGAGGAAATAACAGGGCTAACTTGTACACTTGGCAAAATATTATTCACATCGAACGTTTCAGAAATCCAAAAGGTTCAATGCAAAATAGTTTGCACTGAGTGTACATAGGTAATTTAAATAGAGAGAAGCAATTTCGTGCTTTTTAAACTTTTTATTAAATATTAGGTACCTTACTATTTACGATGTTAATATACTTAATAATAAATATAATTGAAAAATACATGTGAATATAGAGTGCGAATAAACATAAAATTTCAAGAATCCAATACTGGCTAAACAACTTAATAGAAAAGTATGACTAATTCGGGAGACAAAATTTGAAGAGGCTGCGAGAGGTGCTTTCTGGTTCTTAAAAATGAAGTGCAGCATCGTCAATTTCTTATAGTTTATTGTAATGGTCCCCTGATCTCAATATATTAGCCAATTGACCTCAATTGCGTGTTATTTTAGTGAAAATGGTACCTCTACTTCTAATATTAGCTCTGCAAGCTTTTACGCTAGACAAATGATTAAAAAATAAATAAAAGTAAATGAATGTTTCGTATGAAAATACTAATATTTTCTAAAGAAATTAAATATCAAAGAAAGCGATGAAAATTACTTCAAGTTCGAGCTTATTAACGCTTTTATATTGTATAACTTTTGGTAAAATTTTCATCACCTTTTTGATAATTAATAGCTTTAAAAAAACTTAATATTCAAGCTATTTGTCTACTTTTATTTACTTTTAAATCATTTTCCAAATGTGTCCAAGGATGCAACACTTTATTTTAGGTATTAAGAAATAACTCTCAAAGCTTCATTAAAATTCGTCTCCAGAACTGCTAACACTTTTCTAATTAGTTGAAATCTTTACAAACAAATACTCGAACAACAAAGAAAAAGGTACCTTCATACCTATTAAACAGGTTTATTTAGAGACCAGATTAGAATTTTCAAACCTTTTAGTAAAATTTGTAAAAAAGAGCAAATAATTATTGACTTTATTGCTTTCAATTTTGTCTAAAGTTGTTTGACTGTACATCTTCAATATATATGCCTGATCAGCAATACTAAATAAGCATTTGGGCTCAAAATGTATGCATTTTACAATTTAATCTCTTTTTCCCCAACGTATCCAAAGGTAAATTATTTTCTATATCAAGTTATTTTTAAATTTATTATTGGGCACCACAAGAAAATTAATTAACATGCTCCGACATCATTAACAACAACACATCCGCACCCTAAAACAAACTCAACGTCAAAAATACGTCTGCACGAGTATCATTAACGTACAGTACGCAAATTTTTGGCAAAATACTGCCTCCTCCACGCGAAATTGCACCGTGAAATTTTGATCGAGTGCAACCACTTCAGCGTGCCTCGCGTTTTCGACTACTAGGGGTCAGGGGGAGGAAAAAGCTTTTAATTAATCCCCGGTATGACCGATAATCAAGAAGACCTCGTCACGGCTTTTTTCCCCCCTCTTTTCCGAATAAACATATAACGTGCGTTCGTGTTGCCGAAAGAAAGCGTATAATTTCAGGGAATATCATTGAATTTCACGTGTATGTATATAATTGCTATTCGGTGGATACGTGCAGCGATGAGCGATTATATTCGCGAACCGTTGAGAAAATTAAATAAAATTTCTGGAATAATGATTACGGATAGCAGCGCTGCCGTTCGATCGCGGGTTAATGAGCTTTCGCGTGCGCGGGTCAGAACTGATAGCGATGAAATTTTGGAGGGGTTGGGATGGGGGCGGAATAACTCGTGCGCGTCTGGTAAGGTTAAAAAAGTTCATTGGCAACCGTCATGGGCAAAGTGGATATTTTTTAGGAAGATCAAATGGCGCGGGAGCGCCATGAGGAAAGTATGGTTCCTGCATGGCTAGCACGAAAATTGCTTCCTCATAGAGAAAGCTTTTGTGATGGTAAGAAAAAAGTTTTGCTAAAAACATGTTAGAAACACTATTTTTAGAAAATGTCTGTATGGGTGCGTGTGTGTGTGAGTGTGTGTGTGTGTGTGAGTGTATGTGTGCGTATGGATGTTGATTATCTTTACTCTGAAGATACACGGCGCAAATTAATGTTTCGGGGCTCATTTTTTTTGTTCTTCTTTAAGGATGGCAGCTAAAAATTTTTTTTTTGTTTCGATGCGTTTTTTTTTTAGCGATTTTTTATGAGTTTTAATTTTTTGGGTCTTTTGATATCGTAGAAATAATACCATCGATTGAGTGATAATGCATTTGAAAGAGCGTAAATTACATATAATTTCGTACCCGAAATTTTTAATAAGCTATTTCCCTTGTTTTGTTATTCACGAAATCGTCATTTTTTCAAACAGTTATATCCGTGAAATATAACAAGGAAACTTTTTGACAGACATTGAGTTTGACAGTGCCATATCAACATTTGTACTAATTTATATACTTTCCGTCCATTGTTACAAAATTTCTAAGTTCAGTAAAATAAAAGGCAAACGTTCTCAAAATCGATATTTTTACCTTTTTCGGACAGAAAAAATGCTGAATTTTTTAAATTACTTTATAAAATCATTTTTAGTATTATTATTATAACAACGCCTAAAATTCCCTGCTTGTCTATCCCAATTGCACCAACTCGCACTTTCTCCTCCCATAATGCGCCTCTCCCGGGCACTTTTCATCGTTGACGTCTATAATCGTCCTCGAAGCTTCTCTCCTTCTCTCCGCTCCCCACCTTCTCCCTCTCCAATTAGAGATTTCTGAGTTTTAAGTAGATAATAGTGTAACGGAATTACAATTTCAAGTTAGTCCGGAACTGAGCTTCTCTGGCGCGCGCGCGAACAAGAGCTAAACGTGTCTGCTTCGCGCGCAAGGGCTTAATTTTACCTAAATATACAATCATCTTGTCTGACAGAGAGAGAGATAGAGAGAGAGAGATAGAAAGAGAGAGAGAGAGAGAGAGAGAGAGAGAGAGAGAGAGAGAGAGAGAGAGGGGGTAGAGCGAGCGAAGAGCATTACATTTGTTGCGAGCGCAGGCGTCAAGTTTTATTCAGAGGACTTGCAGGTATATATATACAGCGCACCCGAAAACAGAAGTTTCAACGGCAAAATTCACGCCTGAGAATTTGAGACTATGCGAAAGGATGAAGGTCGTTAATATATATACTGTTTGTGCTTGGGAGCTAACGATTTCGTTTTTGCCTGAAGTACAGTATCTTTCGGCATTGTGATCGTGGCAGTGGAAATAAGTGAAACATTTTTATTGACCCTTTGAGTAACGTCTTATTAATTCGCGGAATGTAGTATTGGTTTTGCATAATGTGAAAGTACGCGTTTTTAATCGAAAATTTAAATGTGAGTTCTGAAAGCTTAAAGGTAAATGGATGAAATGAAGATTTAAATAAGACAAGTTGTACAAAATAAAGTCCGGATAATTTTTGTTTAACTATATACACAAAAGTTTCCAAACTTTTTTCCAATTTATAAGATGCCACAATTTACAAAAAAGTAGTTTTTTTTAAACGAAACTTAATTTTTGAAGGCTTATTTTTTATTAGACAAATAGCATCTTTGTAAAGGCTAAAAAATTAAAAAAAAATAAACTGAAGAGGTTCTGTAAAAAAGTTAAGATCTTCAAAAAGGGCATAATAAGTGAAACGGTTTAAAAGGTTTTAATGTACGTAACTGCATACCCAATTTAAACTTCATTGCATGAGCTAACCTATTAAAACTAATATAATTTCCAACTGGTAGAGATGTGACAACCCTAGTTAGAATTCAGAAATTGCTCATATAAAAAAACTAGATTTCAAACTTGGTAGTGCATTATTACACGCTAAACTTCGTCCTCCAGTGCCATTAAATATTAAATAGTTCGGTGACATTAATTACTGCAGATGCTTGAATCCAATGAAATAACAAAGTAGTCCGTGAGCCGCTTCTCGGAATAAAATTTGCTACTTCGTTAAAATTTGATGCTAATACATTAAGAATCTTTTTCAATATCAAATTTTCGATATGCGTTACATCGAACCTCTAATGAAATTTTCCTGGTTGTCGCTTTGCACGTCGTATTAAAAATGCACCGGCGGCAAATGTTCTCTATGTATACCGTCGTTAATGTAATGCAAATAAGCGTCCGATTTTATGACAACAACCGCGGGGCGTATATTGTATACCCTGCACGTTCGGCGCTTTTTCATGAAAAACGTTCCATCGATAATGCAGACAGGAAATTTTTTATCACAAATGTCAGTTACGTCATAATATGTGTACCCAGCATCTGATGTCTGCCCATGTGACATTCATACGTGAAATTGAAAATGTAAAAATGTTAAAAAGAAACAATAATTAAGAAGCAGTTTCAAATCAGGACACCTCCGCGAAAATCGTGTTTGACACAAAATAATGTTGTTTAAATTAAATTAGACTATATTAAGATACGTTACTGCAGTAAAATCCTAACAAATTTTTTTAAACATGAAATATATATTTATATTATAATAAATTAATTATAACAGTGTAGAACTGTTATAATTAATTTATTATAATATAAATATATAGAAACGATAATAAATAGGGGAGACTGGGGTATAACGCATAACGAGCCACTAAAATGCAATGACCCATAGAAATAAAGAAAAAGCATAATTAAAACAAAACTAATAGAGCATTTAGTTACTAATCAACTGAAAAATGCTATCCTATATTTATATCAGTATTTAACGTATATTTTTAATAGTAAACTGCTCTAATAAATTGCTTGGGAAATAGCGATTTAAAAAATAGTTGGAGTGTAATGTATAACGGGCCCCCAAAGAAGCTATAGAAATTAATGTATTTTTAAGTAACAAATTTAGCTAAAGATTGATACGAAAGCAGCTTATTGCCTTATTTTCTACCAAGGGTATTACAGATAATATAATACAGTTGGAATTGTCCGAAATTTCGATACAAATTGGATAAACATCATATTTTAGGTCGTCGAGCTACAATAGTAATACAATTCAATTTTATTCTTAATCAGCGTATTATAGGATTATCAGTACTTCAAAGCATCAAGTATATTACATCGCATAAAACACAATCATATACATGAAATAAAATATAAACTTTCCAATAGAAATGCATCACTACGTAAACAAACAAAATTCTAGAAACACCGTAAGAACACAAACCAGCGCAACAACCACCCCCCTAACCTAAAAATGAATAACAAACCCGCCAACTGAAGCAATCAATTAATACTTACCAATACGTCACATCAGCACAAGCCCTTCGCAACTCCATCACCACCCCCGGGCGTGAACTCTCCAACGAAATGTGCTTACAGTCGCATGCCGAGGGAATGCCCTTCGGGGCTGCAGTGCGCGAGGAACGGCCCGCGCGCATCTCTGGCGCTGTAAGCCGCAGGCGGCGGCGGCGGCGCGACACTCGAGCTATTCCGCGCGATGTCGTGCGGTCTACGGGATGTCCCGAGCGCGCGCGCGCCCGGGATCCTATATATGAGCTATGCGAGATCGTGAATTCAACGGAGAGAGCGTCGATTTCGGTTGGACGGGGATCGAGGATATGTTTTTATCGTTGGAGATTCGCAGATTTGCACTGGGATACGAGAGGAATGCATTGATATGTTTTGTATTGATTCGTGTTGGCAAGGTTACATAGAAATGTAGCAGAAGAAGTCTTGTAGTCTCACGTGATCCAGTACCGAGCCAATCAGCTGTCAGAATCCTCAGTCAATGGTAGGATATATTGCACGGAGCTCACATTCGCTGTAGGAGACTGTCAGAGGTTTGGAAACTGATATTTGGTGTAACTTTGTTTTCTGACACATAAAAGGAAAGTGATGAAAAACGCATCCAAATTCGAGGATTTTAACTCTTTTAAATACGGTGATTTTGTAATTTTTTAACTTAATAACTTTGCCCCAGATTAATATTTTTGTACGAAACAAGGCTGAAATTAAATCTCTTTTTGTCTATTTTTATTTAGGCTTGGGTCATTTTCTCTAACGAAAAAACCTGGAGAGCTATGCTCAGGAAGTAGAAGCACCATTTTTTAATAAAATAACGCACAGAGATCAATTGAAATCAATTGGTTGATATCTCGAGAGTAAGGGCCTATTGGAAGAAACTAAAGGTGCTATGCTTCGTATTTAGGTATCAGATAACACCTCTGAAAGTTTCAGCAATTATCGTTTTTCAAACCTCTAATACTCTCTTAGTTAGATTCCTGCACTCTAAATATCAGTTACTCGCTGTAAGCGTAATAATCTTGAACAAGACCACAAATTATTAATGTTGCCTTTAAGAATAGAATATATTCAAGGTCACTGCATTATGTATACGATAAGTGCTTTTGCAGGTATAAATATTAATAATTTTTGGCCATATTCAAAATTGTTTGAAATAGAATATATATTTCCGGCGAGTAACTGATTGTTAGAGTGTAAAGCTTCTGGTACAAATAGAAGATAATATAATTATTCATGGCATCTATTTATCTCCATCTCAACCTTCAGATCGTACAATTCATCAGAAATACATTACAACCTCTAAAATTCCAGGATAGTCTTGAAATATATTGTTTTATAAGATGTTATAAGATTCTTTGATGAAATGCAATATAATATAAAAAAGAATTCGTTGACTTTTCAATTGCGGGTTGGTTCTTACTGAAGCTGAGCTAGTGTGGGTTCGCCCCCATAATATTAAAAATCGATCTAACATCATACACTGAGAAAAATATGTATACGTAAGTATTACAATATTTTTATTATCTATTTATTTATTTCAACCAAAAGGCCCAGAAATGGACTTGGTTTGCAGTCTTTTTTCTTACCACACTCTTTCTTCCATACGTTAACCTATACCTATATACATTAATCTTTTCAACAGTCATATTACTTTAAATCTCATTTAAATTCTAGTACATTTTAACATCGTCGTTGCTCTTATGAACATTAATATCACTCTTTTCCGTACTTTTCTTGTTCTTCCCTTTACAATAGTTTTTACATTACACTCAGTCTTGTAAGTATTACAATATCCGATTGCAAAACACAATATTGATATTGAAATTGTCACCAAATAAAGTGATAACTTTTACGAAAAATCGAGCTCGTCCACAATATACATACCAAAATCCTCATAATATTTGCTAATCACAATGCTCATTCGCGTCGAATTTTCGTGTCACGCATTCGCCAACCAAAATGTGCATCCGCGCGCCAGTAATATAGTTGCCCCTTGGCAAACGCAGTCTGCAGAGCGCAGCACAATCCAGCAAGTAGCGTTCGACGCGTGCCTCGCGTAATATATAACGCGCTCGCGCATGCAAGCTCGTCGCAGCACCTGCAGTTATAGGTAACGTCGTAATTAACTTCACAGCTCCAGTTCATCTCCCCTTACATCGTACGCGACAGGTGTGGCATTATAGTAAACAGTGAATTAACGTCTTGTATCGTGTGATAAATAATTTATTCAATTTATGAATAAATAATAATAATAATAATAATAAAAAAAAAAAATAATAATAATAATAATAATAATAAATAATAATAATTTTTTTTTCTATTATGTGTTTGTTACCATAGAACGAGGTGACCTTCGCCGACGGGTTGATTTTAAACCGGTCTTTGGTGGCGCATTAACAATCTAATTTCATGGAAAGTACTTTCAAAAAGGTAATTTGTAGTAACCCTTAAACGTTTAAAAACGTTGTTCGTAGCAAATTTTAATAACGTCTTAAAAACGTCCGTCAGATTATGGTTATTATCACGCCGTGATGTTTTAAAAATGTTATGTAACTCTGCTTACTGAACAAAAATGCGGATGTTTCGCACGTTTGTAAGAAGTTATTACAACGTTGTTCTATTTTTTAAACGCTAAAAGGATTTTAGGTACAACATGATTTAAACCCTTTAAAACCGTTACAGCATGTTAGGAAATTGAAAGATATTTTAACAAATTAACATTTTAATTCATCTTTTTACGCTTACTTTATAATAACTATTTAAAATGTGACCAAAGGTTTGTGTGTATGTGTAAATGTGTGTGTGATGCATTACAATTTGAGTGAACTACATATATTATAATAAACATTTATAAGAACATTTTTTTCTTATTAACAAAAATCACTATCTACTCTTTTATTTCCTTTGAATTATAAAGTGCGGTCTATTGTTGCACGACACATGTTTCCAAATATCTATCTACCTATCTATCTTATTATTCCAGGGAGACATCCATAATCGCGCCGCAAGCTGCAAGCTTACATTATACGCAAGAACTAGCACTGATGAACACCACCGGACTCTTCGCGCCTCACCGATGACTAATTGCATTGCGATTTCAAGTGCACAAAATTACACGCGCGTTAAACACATATTCCCAACGTGTAAGTTTAACGCATGCGTCATTTTTACACGGACAACTGCATTATAATGCAAGAAAAACTATATTACACAGATAGAACTGCGTACTCTGAAAAAAGAATTTACTCCAATCGAATAAATGAGTTTTTGCAATAGTGATTATGCATAGACATTTATTACTCAATACAAGTCATTATTTTCTTTTTAAACAATACAGATTTATTTAACAGAAAAAAATTACATGAATTAACTAATTTGTGCATCACTATAAAAATTTTCTATTTTAATTTTCAAATGCTCACCTGATTCGACAATATTGCCTACGCTTTACATAACCGTGATATAATCTGTATAGACAATATTAAACAATACAATATTTTCGATATTCCATTCTTTTTGTGCAGCATTTTTCCACTCTATTTTTCGTACGGCATTCATACAATATTGTAGCAATATTGGGGTCAATATGGAGAAAATATTGCTAGAATATTGCGACAGTGTTATGTAATTTTTACAAAATACATAATAATAATAACAAAAGAAGAACAGAAAGAACAGGTCTATTATCTACGAAATTGGATCAAGTGGAATTCACTTACAATAAGGGAATAGTCACTTATTCTACGTCCAGATTCGTTCACTTTTTTAAATAAGTGAGCTAAACTACACTTATTCAAAGTAAATATTCACTTATTCTATGTGAATTCCACTTATTCAGATTTAGATTGTATACTCTGATGTCTCTTTTGGGATATTGTATTATCCGTACGACGAAAAACGAATGGAGTAACGGAAATACGGTATAGGTATGTACCAATATTGTCTACACGTTACATCAAGGTCAAACAATTCTCAAACAATCCCGCCAAATCCGACGAATCATTAAAAACACCCTTGCTCCAATGCCTACCGAACAAAGCTCGTCTCCCATTACACAAGCACAAACATTCCACACTGCACAAATCGCGTCAAGCCTCAAATCCTCATCCCACACACTCGCTCTAACGCAAGATCCACCACCGTCCACTAAAGCATATCACCCCCGATCCAGCAACTTACACTCTCCAAACCCTCCCACACCGCTCCTACAATACACATCCGCGCTTTACCGGCGCGCACTCTATTGCACGTACCCGCCGCCTGCAGCAGCACGAATCAAGGGAGGCTATATACTCTCTCCTCTCCTCTCCCGCTGTACATGTATGTATGCACGTACGTCTGTGCAAAAAAGGGAGAGAGACAGAGAGGGGCGGTAGCTGCACACAGCAGCAGCAGCGTCGAAGGGGTGGAAGTACGCCGCGCGTTACTCGGCGGGTAACTCTCCGCTTCCGCCGCTGCTGCCACCACTGCTGCGCCAAGAGGGAGGACAACCGACGAGCTTCCCTGCTACGTAGCCACACGCACACGCGCAAGCACGCGAAGGGATGAGGATGCGCGGGTGCGCGTGGGTGGGGTGGTAGCGGCGAGGCGACGCGGCGAGCAAGGGGTTACACGCGGAGGGAGAGAGGTGCAGCGGCGGCGGCGGCGGCCGGCCATGCTGCGACTGCGCCAGCGCCGCGGGAGGAGGAGAGAGAGTGCGCGCTAGAGGCGAGGAGAGTTACCGAGACCTCGGATAAAATCCCTCGCACGTGCCCGCCTGCATTCATTAGGGGGGATGTTCCCGTGCAGCGAGCACACACCTGCATCATCACCGCGCCGCGCCGCGATATCTCTCCGTGTGCACTCGTGACGCATCAGCAGTGACGGCTCGCGCTTTAAGAGCCATCCCCGCGAACTTGTGAATTTTACACGCGCTTGTATTGTTTTGGGTTGCATCTCGGTGGATCCGGCACCGCGCAACTCCCCCCTAAAGAGTCTGCATTTAGATCGCTCGATTTTTTTCGGCATTAGTTGTACACCGACGTACGTGGAAAGCCAAGCGCGCGCTAGCGCTTGCGGTTGAATCTCGGAGAACTCTCTTCCAAGTGCGCGGTGACAAGTGACATTCAGCTGGAATTGTATACTTAAAGAACTGAGAGTAACACCGAGGATTGACACAGCCGCTGGCGTCGGCCCTGCATCGAAGATTCAGCAGCGGAAGTTACAGCAGCACCAGCAGCCCGGAAGACTTGTCGTCAAGGGCGAGCGAGAGTTTCGTATATAATTGGCTGGCGCGCGCGGCGAGGCCTTGACAGCAGCAGCAGCAGCGGTAGCAGAGGAGTAGAGCGGCTGGCGGCCGCCGCCGCCGCCGGGATTTCATGCTCATGAATTATCGCAAACCAGGTAACGATCACGCGCTGCGCAATCATGTGTGCCGTCGATGCGTTATTACTTACCTATAGAATCCCACGGCCAAGCGCGCGCGATGCAGCGCGTCGATCGCGATTTAATAAACAGCGTCGAAATTGACTCCTCCCAGCCGATGAGAGCCGTGTATTATAGCGCGCGTGCATGTGTGTGTGTGGTATCAGTAGTTGATGTCGCTCGGAAGCTCACGCTGCCGTGGTTTTGTATATATAGTCGGCGATGACGTTATCGCGCGATTCGCGACAAGGGCGTGAAGCAGAAGCCCTGTGCTGCGCTCGGCTCTTGTTTGAACGATGAGTGAGTGTGTGTTTGTGTGTGTGCCTGGGGAGTTTGTTATATCGAAGGGATGAGAGAGAGAGTGAGAGTGAGAGAGAGAGAGAGAGGGTGAGGGTAAGGTCTATTTTTGCAAACTCGCGTGAGGAGCGCAACGGGGATGATCGAGCGGGAAATTAGCGGTGGAGCGCGGTGGTATTATTCCTATGCCTCGGAGAAATAACGGATATTGTATTAATTGAATGTTTTGATTTGCGTGTAGAGTAAATGGAGTTTGTGGTTCTTTTTTGTAGAATTGTTCGAAATTGCAGTGGCGAATTCTAAGTGTTCGAAGTTACAGTTACGGGTTAAACAGACCGGAATAATATTTACCTTTCCAATCGTTCGAATTGCGGTAAAATTTCGTAATTCGTGTAATTGTCAGTTACTTGCGTATCCGAAATTATAGATACTTTTTAAATAATTCAAAATTACAGTTACTTTAAAAATCGTTCAAATTTGAAATGCTTTAAAATCGTTCGGAATGAAAAATTTTATATTATTATTACTTTGAATCGTTCTAATTGGTATAGTTACTTTCGAAATAATTCAGAATGATATATACTTTTAAATTGTACAAAATTACAGTTATTTTCAAAATTGTTCAAAATGGTAGTTAGTTACGTTCAAATTATTTTGAAATGGCAGTAACTTTTAAAACCGTTTGAATTTATAAATATTATTAAAGTCATTTGGAATGACATTTTTTAAAACGTTCGAAGTAGCCGTTAATTTTTAAATTCTCTACTTGTCAGTAACTTTCAAATCATTCGAAATAGTAGATACTTCCAAAATCGTTTACAATTACACTTCACTTCAAAATCACTCAAAATGAGATACTTTTAGAATCCTTCCAAAAAACAATATTTAAATCGTTTGAAATGTCAGTTACGATGAATATGATTCAAAATGATTAATAGTTTAATTAATTAATAATTTGATTAATTATTGTTTTATTATAGTTACTTTTAAAACTATTCAAAATGACAATTTCTTTCACAGTCGTTGAAAATTAGTTACTTTTAAAATTATTCGGATGACAATTAGTTTTTAAATTGTTCAAGATGACTCACGGATAGTTTCAATATTATTCAAAATGACACTTATTTTCATCCAAAGACACGTTTTATTCTGAATCGATCGCCACTTCACATCGAAATAACCATTTAATCCGCAAATCAACTCAGAATCTTCCTAACAATCCTTGAAACTCTCCATCAGAGTTCTGCGTCCAACTTCGTATATCTCAGCCACATCACGAAACCAAAATCTCTCTCTCTCTCTCACTTTGTTTCTCTCTCTCTCTCTCTCTTTTACGCCTCTGTATATCTGGTCTGCATCCATCAATCTTGCTTCGCTAACCCAACGTCTGCTAAGAACTAGAAAAAAAGAATAAAACAAAAGACAGATCTCGGCCTTCAGGATCGTATGAAATTGCCACCCCCTGGGCACGTGGTGTGACGCGCTTTCAAAATGACGCGAGAGACAGGATTTCGAGCCGCGACAATTTGGCGACGTCGAAGGCCGAGACTCGCATCGCGCGCTCTCCTCGCTCTCTCTCTTTCTTTCTCTCCGCAATGTCGCATAATATAATTCCATTTCACACCGCAAGCCCTTCAACTTGCGCGATGCCGCGCGATCTGCGACCGCGCCCTTATGCAAAACTGAATACCGAGTCGCGCTGTGGATTGTAAATGGTTGAGAAGTGTCTGGACGAAAAAGTGCATCATCCTATGAAAAAAGAAATTTTGTTAAACTTGTGGAAAATAGTTTGATTTATAAAATCAAGTTTAGAATGTGCTTACATAACGTAAAGATTGTATACATACCGTGCTCTATTTTTACATTTATTATAGTATCGATAAAAGAAGCAAAGCTGACATATCTGTTTTCAGTATTTTATAGAAAAGATACTTCCAGTTTGCTACAAAATCTTAGAAATAAGAATGTCACGGTAGATATGAAATCTTTATAAATACATGCTTTTTTCGATGAGGTGCTTTCCCGTCCCTTGGCGAGATTCACTGAGGATCATTATTTATTACTGAAAGTCCAGTAATGTTACACATCAAGTCTTATTGATTCAAATTTAGAGTGCAAATTACGAAAAATGTTACACTTCTTTAGTCACGATCAACTCACGAATTTGATGATTTTTAAAAAACGAATGAAATTTTATAATTACTTTGGACCCTAAATGAAAATAACCTTTCTTTTCGCAGTTCCTCGAGTTAAAAACAATTTCCATTCAAAATATCGAGCGAAGAAAACTCGTTTTACTTTTTTCGTTAAAATTGGCTATAAACTGAGAATCAGTGATTATTCCATAGAAAGGACTAAATCCCGTTCCGCGCCAAAAAGCAGTAAAAAAAACTGTGCTCAAAGCCGTTCAACCGGGGTATTCCTTCGAGCATAAGGGCATTACGCCGAGGGACCGTCGACGCTCCCCGAGAGAACAAAAAAGAAAGAAAAAAAAAAAAAGAAACCGCGAACCTCGCCAGTTGTACAGCTTCAACGTATCGAACCGCGTGCCACCACGCGCAGTTTCGCGCACTTTTTCACAGCGTCGCGCGCCAGAGACTCCACGCGACACTCGTTGGCCCCCGTCCAAATCGTCCATTTCTCCCGCCTCCCCTTCGCGTGTATAAATCCTCACGCTTCCGGTAATAATCCTACCAGCAACGACGCTTATCATCGCGGGATCAAAGCCGTATACCTATACGTTCTCTCTTGCAGGACTCCCACGAGATATCACGAGTTCAACTCGTGATTGGTTGACGCGAGCTCGGTTTCATTAACAGCTGAGAGGAGCTGCCACGCGCTTTGCTGAATGTCCGGTATCAGAAGCTCAAACTTCAATAAGTAGCACGGGGCCACGTGTCGCTGCGGCGGCTTTGTCGAAAAGTCCATTACGCGCGGGAGAGCTATAGTGCACCGGGCAATTGGCGAGGTTCTGCGATGTTTTGGTGTGTGTGTGTGCGTGTGTGTGTGTGTATTCCTAGACCTTCCCACGCCCATTTGATCCTGTAGGTACGTCGACTGTCCCTTGGCAAAGGAAGTGAATCGCATGACATTTTGAGTGGCTGTGTGAATGTGTATTTGAGTGGCTGTGGGTGTGTGATCGGTTTTGTGGATGTGGTGGTGGGTAGCGTATAATGTCGAAAAAGTCAGGTTGGATTTTTAATTTTATGTCTGGATAGATTTCTGGCTCGAGTGACGGTGTCAAATACCGACCTAGATTTTGAGCAAGATTTCTAATCAGATTTCTAGCTCAATTTTTATAGATTTTGAACTTGATTTCTAGGTAGATTTAAAGCCAGATTTCTGCACAATTTTTGTTTCTAACTAAATTTCTAGCAAGATTTTGAGGTAGATTTCCAACTAGATTTCTTGTTAAATTTTTAGTAGATTTACAACTGAATGTTTACCTTGATTTGTATCTCGATTTCCAGCATACTTTCTTATATCAAAAGTTCATAACTGTGAAATCGTGGTATAAATCCAGCTTAAAATCTCACTGAAAATCTAACTAGAAAACAAACAGAAAATGTAGCTAGAAATCAAACAAAAAATCTAGCTAAAAACCAAACATAAAATCTAGTTAAACCGAACATAAAATCTAGCTAAAAAATTAATAGAAAATCTAGCTTAAAACAGAACCGAAAATCTAGCTAAAAAATAAACCGAAAATCTAGCTAAGAATCAAACAGAAAATCAAGCTAAAAATATATAATTTTAAATCTGTGTGGAAAAAATTCGAAAATCTAGCTAAAAACTAAACTGAAAATCTAGTTGAAAAACGAACCAAAAATCTATCTAAAAATATATAATTTGAAATCTAGGTGAAAAACATCCTAAATAGTAAAGTATATCCAGCTGGACTTTTTCGACGACAACACATCGTCGCAACAATAGCCGAGTATCTCCGTGTAACACTGCACCTTGCACCGAGCTAAGAGTAAAAGCACATTACATACTACCGCTGCTGCCGCAGTATACCTCGAGAGATCGAAAAAGCTCGCGGCCTTTCAGCTCAAAACCCTTGTATAACCCACCTTCGCATTGTCTCTCTCTCTCTCTCTCTCTCTCTCTCTCCCTCTCCGTGCGTGCGCGCGTTTTTCCCGCATGGCTGCAGAGCGCACAGACGAGGAAATTTCCGTCCTCGCGTCCTTTGTCGTGCGAAAAATATACGAGAGAGAGAGAGAGAGAGCGGCGAAATCGAGCCTCGAGCTTTCTCTGCAATATACACACACAGGCGCGCGTTTTAGCGTTATACATACCTAGGTAATAAGTGCGGAATATATGTATATGTATGTGGAAAAAGGCGAGAGCTCCGCCGGAGTTAATTCACGCTCCGCGGAGTTATACACTCGCGCGTGTCGCAGGAGGACGACAAGCGCCGTGTATATAGGATGCGGTATATAGCGCGGCGCTAAAAGCTAGAGAGAAGAGCTCGCCGAGAGCTCATTTGCAGGCCGGGCGCCACGGCGTTTATTGAATTTCGGACGCGCGGGACACGCGACGTTTACACCATGCTGTATGGAGGCTGTGATAATAATAGTAGATGTGTAAGTGGACGTATACCGGGGGAACGTATGGTAAAGTTTCGGGACACAACGAACGAGTGAGTTTTATGGAGCGCGAGCGACAGATAATATAAGATGGTATATATTGTATTTTTGTATAATGCATTTCGAGTTTTTTGTATAACCTGTCTGACGAGCTTCTTAGGGTATAATAAAGCGGGTGGTGAGGTGTAGTTGTTAGAGGATAAGTAGTGTTTCGTATCGTATCGTTGTGATAGTAAATTTTGATATAGTAAAGAGCGGAGATTTTTTAATGGATAGTAGATTGGAAAGAAATGATGCACGATGCAGGTGCATTGAACGATTCATTAGCTGAAAAGTACTGACCTAACCTCACTTTTTGAAAGTACGACGCAGATTTCTTAATAGTTAAGGAATCACAATATTTATAACGCATCAGTTTACTTATAGTTAAAGAAATTTTTCTCCGTGTGTATAAAGATTACACGATTCCTTAACTGAAAATTCACGACCTAACCTCACTTTTCAAAAGTTCGACGCAGATTTCTTAATACTTAAGAAATCACAATTACTCAATCACATCAGTTAACTTAAACTCAAAGCAATTCTTCTCCGTGTGCATAAAGATTACAACCGTCCACGCGTAGAAAAGTATCCTCGTCGATGCTTCCTCGTGAAAGTACAATAGGGAATAATATGAATAGAGGGAGCTCTCGCGCGTCAACGTCCCCTACAAAACAAACCGCCCCCCCCCCCAGCTGATCGCACAGCTGAGTAGAAAAATTCAGCAAATGAGGATCAACCATGGAAGATATAATTAGCGGATCATCCTGGAAGATCTGGAAAGTGTCACTCTGGAGCTGTGGACTGTCCCGTAATTACAGTCGCGCGTTATATCGCACGCGGAGGCGCACGTGACGGAACAAGGTCGAGAGAGTCATATATATATATATACGTTATCAGCGCGGTTGTCGACCGCGGTGAGCGCGCGCGATAGGCTCGAATCGACGATGAGGAGGAGGTGGAGGCGGCGCTGGTCTTCAGCGGAAGATCGGCCGTGTGGTGGTGGCCTCACAGAAAATACGAGCCATCCGAGGTATAACATAATAATGATGAATTGATATATATATTTATTTATTTTGTGTTTTTTAGCTTGTAAGGCACGTGTTAATTATAGGCGATTGGTGTATCTATTGCTTGGTCCCCTTACATGATTGGAGACACTACCACTTCTTTTACTCATGCTATTTTTTATGTGTTGTTGTTCTAGTATATATATATATATATAAGTAATATTATTTCTAAGTGCAATCAGTATTCTTAAGTTCAGGAACACTGATATGATACTTTTTCAGATATGTATATAAGAATATAATATATACATAATACGTGAATACGTAAAGCCCCGAAAAAGCGAATTTATACACGCAGGAAATAAAAGACCTGGAAAAAATTGTGGAGGAGAGAGGCGCCACTGCAGCGGAAAACCAGTCGTGATTGCCTCGAAAGGTTCTCTCTCTATCGTCGATGTGGTTGGTTCTATAAATTTTGTGCTGCGAGCCGTTGCGGCCGCGGTAGCATATTACATACAGGTTTTAAAGGTTGAAAATATTGCGATGTTGTTTCTATGATTACTATCAACTATATGGTACTTTGTGGTAGTCACAGAGATAACGTTTCCCAAATGGATTAGGAAAAGTATGAATGAATATTTTATTTTCGGAATATTTGGTATTATGAATTACGCTATATACTGGACAAATGATTTAGTAAATTTAAATAAACGTTTATTTGAATGCAAAATTTATATATATTAATTTTCTAGGGAGTATTGAAATAAGTACTTTGTACCCATAGTGAAATTTAGATTATTTATGAAACATTTTCTAGACTTGAATTTTTTTGACAAGCTATATTTTGCTGCGAAACAATCACTTTTCTACCTACATTAAATTATGAATATTTCAGAGATAGAAATAAAATGTTGGAATTGCTACTACTGACACGCTAAAATATCGTTTTAAGAAGAAAAAAATTAAAACTAGATCTAAAAAGGTAGAGTTTCCTTTTTATGAAAGCACGTACCGATATAACCCGAAAGTATCACTTTAAATCCTAAAAAAGGATTTTGAACTCTTTTTGAAAGCTGCTGTAGCCTACGTATATAATAAATCAACGTGAATTTTAGTAGATTCTACTTTGAATTCATCTCTGTGTATTTTATGGTACAAATGAACCTCATAATTAAATGTGTCATTTTTAGAACTCCATTTTAAAGAGTATACATGCTAAATCTGTTAGAGGGAAATTCTATACTCTAAAGTAACTTACAGTTTCCGAAATAAACTCGTTAATTTAAGGGTCGGATGCAAAAACGGGACTGGTTACTTTATTTGGTTATTACAATCTCAAATAGTAATGCTCAGATAAAGAAACATAAAATTTGATGTTGACAAAATGAGCGAGTTTAACCGCACTGAATTTATTATTTCTTCATCCGATTACTATTTTTTTAGAGACAAAAATCATTATAATTAAGTGCTGTTCCCGTTATTCCACACAGCTCTTCAATTTATGCTTAAAGAATTCCTGACAAAAAAGGTTAAGCTAGTGTTTGAATGAAAATTCACTCGCATTAGAGTGAATTCATTTAACTCATTCACGGAGTGAATTTTTTACCTCGCATTCCCGCGTGATTTCCTTATATACCTATACATACCAGTACCGCGCGCGTGCAACCGACTTTTTCCACTACCGTATAATACGCTTGACGACACTCTTGCACAAAAAAAACAAGAAAAACGGAAAAGACAAAACAAACAAACAAACCAACCCCTCCCCGTAACTGGTGCTCAACAATAAACAACGACTGCAGCGCTCCCTCGTGCTTCTCTCGCTCGGCTGCGCGCGCGGTGTTAATTATTCGTCGAGTGGATTTGCACTTTGCGCGCGCGCGCGCCCTTTTTCACCTCCTACTCGTCGACACCGACGTCGTGTACGCAGGCGCACTGATGCGCTGCGCGCAGCTAATTCAAGGGTAGATATATATGTCTATATATATACCTATAACGCGTACGGGCTACACGGGTTTCGAGTCGCGAAATTCTCTACTTTACTGAGTTAAGCAAACTTTCGACGCTCTCTCTCTCTCGCTCCGTTTATATATAACCTTTCGGTCGCGTTGACCCCGCGAATGGGAGGGCGGTGAGGGGGGGTACTTGGTTGATTATTTAAGCTGGTTGTGAGTTCGAAAAATGCGCGGTAATTTGACGGGATTTTTGAGGGTGAATGGTAGACTGTAAGGGTTGAAAAGTGGTTTATTTGGGTAAAAAAGATTATTTTTAAATGGTTATTTACATTAGATTATACGGGAAACAGTATTTTACGCTTGAGTGGTTAACCTATAAATCCGTTTTCATGTAGCTGATGTAGCTATTGGGATCGGAACTCCTCTCTAGCGGTGAGCTTCGCAAGCTGTCGGTAAAGGCTTCTTTTCTACATAGTATATATATAGTGACAGCCAGCGCCAAATGATAAATATTTGAACCTGTGAGGGCTGTGAGAGAAGGCTACTTCAATTGTTTTTACAAGGCTTGTATATTTATGTAGTTGAAGTTACGATCCCAATAGCCACAAAACCTGTATAAACAAACATATCTTAAGGGGAGGTCAGAGCGAACTTTACCATTGTGACCTCTACCTTGCGCAGTATTTTTCGTTATACGACTAAAATTTACATAGTAACATCAAAATCGAGGGTGATAATGATTTGTTATTGTGTCAAAAACAGTAGACAATTATGAAACATTCTTATAATTGACCAATAGAAAACAGTCCAAATGACGGTCATCCTACCGTTTCTTAACCTAATCGACGGCTTCATCTCGCGTCGTATTTTTCGTTATACGTCGAGATTTCATAAACATTTTTATATTATAAATACCTACAAATTTTTATTTTTGTGATGCAAGTTTTGTAGGTTAGGTCTAATTTCCACCAATCAAAATAGTTCCGACATTCCCTTAACTTCTATTGTCACGTTCGGCAAGGGATTTCGTTACGTTAATCTCAAACTGATTTCATATTTTATTTGTGCTAAAATAAAGAAAATTAAAGAGCAATGTTTTAAATAAAGTTCCTTTACGTGTAATTATAGCTTCTTTATATGAAATTAATTTTGTACGTAATCGAAAAAAGCAGTATTTTAAACAATAATGCTGCTCGAAACTTATATTTTTCAACATAACCTAAAGATCTCTATTTGAAGGTGTTTTAGAAATATATTTTAAAAAAGGCATCCAAAGTTTCGGATAAAAAAATACTTATCGTCAAAAAATACTAATTCTTGAACTGTCGCTAGGTGGCAGACCTTCAAGTACTGCCTTCCAATGTGCAAATTAGTACTGAGCAAATATAAAAAACAGGAGATAGATAAAGAAGTGATAAAATTCGTTGAATTTCATATAGACTATAGAAAGACATAGACATAGACTTCTTATAATCCCATCTAGAAGGTCATACTTCGCCTACCTTCAAGACGTTTAGAAATGTTTCACTGATGTTTTAATTTTAACCTCACAATATTTTTAAGACCTTGCAAAACGGTATACATACGTTTATAAAACGTTTGAAAATTATCCTAATATTTCATATGTATGATCACGCACGTTTAAAAACATTTTATAAACGTTTAAATTGTAACCACATAATTCTACTATAAACGTATTTAAATCGCCTTGAAACAAAAGAAATTGCGGACATTTCAACGTTTTATACCTTTTTCAACTTTATTTTTGAAAGTTTAAATACAAACATTTTTAAAATGTTTTAAAGACATTTTGCACTATTAATACTGAAGACTAAGAAGAATATTTTGGTTTGTTTTCGTGTCACCCAAAATATAATTTAATAAATAATCAACTTTCGGTGTAAGACCGTTTTAGTCGTATAAAGAAAAGGTTAAAAAAAATTATGAAAAAATTCCCTATGTTACATAACACATTTTTAGGACTATTTAGCTATTTTTTTTTTACAAAATGGAGTTACAAGTGATACTATTTTGCAAAAGGTGCTCCGTGGCTAGCAGTATAAATATTGCTTATCTTGACCTAGAGCAAAGGGACAAAAATTTTCTTAATCTATAAGTATGCAAATGACTACTTAAATACACAAGTATTTTTTAAAATATTGAATTTTGTAAAAATGGCGAGTATTTAAGAGACGTGTATTTTTAGCTAATGAAATTCGTAAAATTGTTTATAAAATCAATATTTCAGATTAAATCGCATTTTAGAAGCTTATGTCAAAATATCAAGTGAATTGAATAGAATATGTTCGAAATTGAAACTGAAATCAAAGCAAACTCTAATCAAATAAACAATGAAACATCCAATTTACGCTAAAAAGTGATTTATGCCAAAAAGGATATCTGCCCTACATTTTTAACACGTTTCTTTTTAACATTGATATGTACATCACCCCAGCACAGGCTAATTCGGTTCTTTGTGATACTTGAGATTACACTCTTCACTTAAGGTAGTGGTTCTAATCTACTATTAATTATAAACGAATTATTATATACACTTGAGAAGTGTTAATTTTGCTTGAAATGGGATTTATATTTTAATCTTTTGCGTCATAATGGTATACATATTGTAACCAGTCTTTTTTTAAACAATTTTTGTAATATTTACCCTGTTTTTTCGCGTATTCTAATTTAGTTATTTGCTATTCCCGACTTTAAAGTTCAGTCTTGATATTTTTAATAATAATCGTTCGATATACTATTATTGTTTTTATAGATATAAACAAATTAGTTTAAAAGCCACTACTAAATGCTTTACCAGAATGCTTTCTCAAAGAGGAGTTAATGTAAAATTTTTAAAATTTGTTAGTTTTGTTTAAAGTAGTACTTAAAAGTATTCAATTAGCTTTAATATCTTATCATTTCATAATTCTCATATTACCAGTAATGGCTATGATTTGCTAATATACGAATGCGTTTGAAAGTCATTGTGCAAATTTTATACAAAATACATGTTTTATGTATCAGTCAATCGGAAGTCACGTATATTTTAAGAATGTATGCATAATTTGTTTGCAATTTTTTCGTATAATTTTTCTAAATTATTTATTTTGTTAAAATAACGTCTAAATTGTATCCAGTTGCGTTCCAAAGTTAATCACCTCTAAGTTAGAATGCAAAATTTAAGCGGGTACCTATATTGTTTCCTTCAAGAGTTATTATGAATATAAATGAATGACACAGCCACACAAACATACACACAGCCACACACGCACACACTCACACACTCACACACAACACACACACATACACAGACACACATACACACATACACATACAAACAGACAGACAACATTTGTGAAAAACCTATTTTTTCTGTATTCAGCATTCTCGAAAACATCAATTCGACTCAAAGGATAAAGTAAAAAATATTCGTATCTACCCCTCTCAACCCTTCACGAAAGAAGAAGAAGTTCCACCGCCATGCAGCGCGAGTACTTAAATTGCGCGGGAGCGCAGTACACGCTTGGAATATATATGCACTCGGTCGTTCGTAGAGTCTCGGTAGGGTGGGTCGATCGATGTAGCCAATGAAGCAAGGCTGTACTTTTTACACTTCGCGGCTCGTTCGTGGTCTTCTGCTTCTTCTTCTTCTTCTTCTTTTGCTTCGCGGGTCTTCGGCCCTTCGTTCGCGCAAAATGTAGGTACACTTTCTGCGGCTTCCCGGAATATAACGACTTACTTATAAGTCAATTGTTCGTGCTTGCGGGATAACGAGGCGTTAATTTTTTTGCATTGATCCGTGGCAGTGTGGTACGCGAGGCGCAGAGAGTAAAATTGTTATTGTTTCGATGAAGTTTCGGAAGTCGGAGTATACTCGACGTAAAGTTATACCGTCGAGAATAGTTTTGAATTTTTTGGAAAACCTCCGATTAGGTTAGCGTAAGCGAGTGTTCTATTTAATAAACTTGCAGTAATTCGAGAAAATTCAAACTGTTCTTGATGGAAGAACTTCACGTAGAGTGTATGTTACGGTCAAAATTCAGATACCGAAGGCTAAGTATTTGGTTGAAACTTTCTTGATTAAGTGCAACGCTTTTTTAACCAGTTCAACATTTTCAGATTTGAAAGTAAATGAGTCAACTTTTTTTAGGATTAAAATACAAAATGTTAAGTTGTTGACTTTTTTCAAGATCTGAAATTTTTATACTTTTCAGAAAAGTATGCACTTAATCAAGGAAGAAACATATTTTAAAAATTTTCTGAATATTTAACTCTCTAAATGATACAGTAAAATATGTCCCTCTCTTATAGTGACGTGAAAATTCTCTGATTAAACCGTGAATATTCACTAATATGCAGTAAAAAAGTTATCATTCACTGCTGAATTAGTACATTTGACCTACTTTGCACTGTTTTATTTTTAGATAGAAGGGGAATGGTTGAAAATTTAATTCTTAAGTCTACGTTAAGCGAAGTTTGACTGATTACATGCTCCGTCTTACTCTTTGAATTTATTTGCGGATTTTACTTTACGATCTCTCAAATTATTGCCTTCTCTTATACATCTTTTATACTAAATACACTTTAATTCTTGATATAATAATTACTCTATGTAGATGTACATTATTTAGTAATTTTCACTTTTTTAGTATTTAACGCTGACTTGCCCTTTAAGGGTCGCCCATCTCAGTTTAATCCTATAAACAAATTTTATTACATACAGATATTACAAAGTTTGTAAGAATATTTTGACGTAATCTAAATGGATTACGTCAACCATTTTGCTATCTCTAAATGATCCTTTTAGTTCTCTAAGTCTTCATTAATCTACATTATTGAGTTTAAGCCTTTTTTTTACTATTTGGCACGGATATATTCACGGTTTACATGTTGCAAAAGAAATTTCTAACTAATAGACGTTCATATATCAATAATATATTACAAAATATACTATGAAAATACTATTATATTATTATTGATATATGTGTGTGTGTCTAACAATGAGAAATAAATTATTTTCAATGGCAAGTGGTAAATATCTATTATATTCAGTAATAAAGATAAGCGAAGTCTTATAGTACTATCAAAAACCTCTAAGAGGTGGCAAAATCGTTCCAAAGGCAAACTAATTTACAACATATATTGTATTCAAGATACATTACAAACTCGCATTAACTCAGATCACGTCAAAATATTCTTACAATCTACGTACAACATCCAATATCGCTTCACAGCATCCAACACTCCCATGCCCCCGTGAAATTCTCTATCCCCGTAAACCGCACAACTATACACTCAGAAAGACTACATAAAGACCAAAGACAGCCAAGCAAACCCGCGATATAATATCAGCGACGTCTGACGCAGTGTTACATCGATTTTCACCCCCCACACATACAATTTCATAACGCCGTGCAGCAGAGAGCCGAAGAGTGTCCCTCATCGCTTATATTGCAGTTGCGAGCAAGCGCGCAGAGATATATTCCAATTAATGCCGCGAGGAAGCGCGTTAGCCGAAGCGCACCGACGACGGCCAGGAGCGAGTAGGATAGATATATAATTCAATGTTGACTGAGGTCGCCGTCGCAAAATTGTGCGCGCTCGCGGCTGCTCGACGCTTTTAAGGATTTTTTATCTTTCGTTTCGTTTTTTTTTCTTTTTTAATTGGACGACAGGCGGGGTGGAGGATGGAGCGATGAAGTCACCGAGCGACTAACCGCGAGCTGGTGTTTTTCTCAGCCGGTGTGGAGGAATTTTACGCGGATTGGTATAGTTGTGTGGGATGGATTGATTTCAGTTGGATGTGGAAGTTTCTTTGTCGGGATGATGGGCGGAGTAGTTGGCTTTATTCGGTTAGGAGGACTTTTAGAAAAGAAAAGGTTTTGACATTTGTAATTCGATGATCCCTGTGAATACTTGTGGTTTACCATTCATTTTTTCTCGAGGAAGAACTGCTTTTTCTTTAGGATTCTAGTACAGAAACTAGTCCATTTTAGATCAAATTTAGCGTTGTTAGAACCTTAACAAAAATAATAGTAGTTGTCAAAGAATTTGATAGGAAGCTCTTGAAAACAGACATTCTTTTTGGAGAAAGCTGAATGATGTCAGTCTTCGCATACGGAACGTCAAATTATGCTTCCTCAAAGAATAACGAAATTTTTTATTTTTAAAATTTGTTTAAATGTAAATTTAAATAAATAAAGATTTTGTTTAGTATTCTATGGAAGAATTTTTGGTCTTTTGCTCTAGTTTTGCAATTTCTAATTATTACGGTCCGGTAAAAACCCTCAAACTTGTAAATAATATACAGTTACCAAGTATCCAGTCGTAACTAACTGCTTAAAAAGTTTCACTTCCTTATTTATTCATTTACAATACTTTCAATATGAAAAATCACAACTATAGAACACAAAATACGAATTTCCTGTATTCGGCAGCGACTTCTTGTACAGAAACTCTAGCGCAAGGGACTTAATATCGTCCGTTTTAAATGACTCTAACATCCCCTCAGTCCACGACAAACATCTCTTTCAAACCCCACTTTAACATATCTCGTACACTCTTCACCCACATACTCCCCTTTCTTCTCATAGTGCACTTTCCCTATACTCAACATCCGCATTTCAGCAAACAATTAGAGAATCGACGGAATCTCAGCACCTCGCGCCTCGGTGCACGACAGGAAAGGAAGCTCGTGCGGAGCGCGCGATCGGAAGCAGCAGAAGCAGCCCGGCTGAAGATTGAATTCGGATAGCGCGGAGAGCACGTGGGGTGCAAGGCTATATATAGATACTATCCCAGCTATACGAGCACAGGGAGTCGAGTCGCGACGACCGGCGGCGGCGGGGAAAATCGATCCATCTGGCGGTAAAATGTATATATATATGCATGGCGAAATCCGTCGCGGCAGATATAACGCGGAGCGTGCACACGAGCGCTGGGATTTTCGGAGGGTGGAGGGATTTTGGATTTGCGGGAGTTTGAGTTAGAGGGGTTGAGCATTTACTGTAAAAGAAAAGTATAGGTGATAATTCGGGTAGTAAATAATTCGTTGATTATATGTATCAGTTGATTTATTGGTTGATTTAATTAGGTGGTGTAATTATTTGATTTAGTTACTTTATTCGTTGGAGGCTGATTTATCACCGGGAAATATCGAGTTTTCTTTTCAATTGCATGAGTATACGAGTGGTACTGCCCTCATCTAGCTAGCAGATTAAAGGCCCAATCTCCGCCATCGAATACGAAAGATAATATATATCAACAAAAAATTAAAATTATTTGAAAAGTAAAAATAAACTTACTGTCCCATATGGATAGTGTCATCAGAAGGATAATTTTATTGCAGAACTTTAGATTTACGTTAACCTTAACGTTTTTAATCTTTCTTGAAATCTTTTTCTCATAACGATATGTTTTTAGGTGATAAATAAAATAATTAGCAAGTGATTCTATCAGGTTATTTTATCAAGTGATTTCTCTAGATGATTTATCATGTCAAAACATTAGGTGATAAATTGTGTATATATAACACAAAATCTTTAAAAAAATTCAGATAGCATTTGTTTTTCAATTTTAAACTCTTAAAATAATTGAGTTTTTACAAAGGAGCATACTCATGGCGACCCCCTTAAGGTTTAAAGCTCATTTAAATATGAATTTAAAAACAAAATTCGACCCCCTTAAGTGCGGGGAAAGATAAAGAAAATAATATCTATGGATTTGTTTCAATACACATTTAAAGCAATGTATAAAGTCTAACCGTTCTTGGGACTATCTACTTATATTTTTTCCTAATTTTCACCTGGTTTTTCTAAACCAGCCTCGCACGTAGACGGGTCACAGTTGTATATTGAATTCATGTTTTGGTGAGTTCTAAATGGCGGTTTTGGTTTTTACACATTCCCTTTCAACGGATAAAATATTATAAATCCTCCTTTAAACGTGTATTTGCCCCATAAATGAATTAAAGTACACATTTTCATTTAAACCGTATGTTTGCATCACGCAATTTAGTACTGCATGATTTCCGACACTCTAGAGTTCCTATTTCGTCCATCAGGGCGGCGCCAGTTATCGGTCGACACGACGAAAGGTGTATGAACAAGCGCGTTTAAGTAGATACGCGCCGGGTACGTTCAGACGCCGCGTATCGCAGCTGAAAAATGCATTATATGAGCGCATTCTCTTTACCTGAAAAGTTACGAGCGTAATTATCTAATAGCTATTCTATGAGAGAATCTCTTTGAAGCAGATTTTTTCCGTGAAAACTCTTCAGCCCTTCTCATAAAAGTATTAGTGTTCACGTAAAAATGATATGAATGGCAGAGGAACTCCATTGTTTTTGAAAGAAAAATGGTTTTCTAATAATCTCTTAAACCGGAATAGATTTTAGGTACTCTCGTTGTTTCAACATCACGAGAACATAGTTGAACTAATAATGCTACTATTGTCACTAATGATCCTTAACTACTAATATGGAATACTAATTAGAAAGTATTGTCAAACAACTGCTGATGATATATTTCATTGTTATTGTAAGTGATTTTTCAATAACAGTTGTAAAAATACGTAAAAATACTTTTGACTCATAAAATTGGATTTAAACGATCATTATTTGGACTTAAACACAATATTTTTAAATTCTGCTCTTTTATTGCGAGGTAATATATACAATAAAGATTCTCTGTAAGATTGAGATTGATTTGTCAAAAATTGACCGTACAAACGCGTGACCCGTGAACATTAATGCAAAACTTTGATTTTTTCTGATTCAGAGAAATATGTGGCAACTATTAATTAATTTTTGAAAAATCAAACTTTTTTCTTGCATTTTATAACAATATATACTGAATAGAACCTAACTTATATTATTTAGGTCAATTATAGGGTAATTTTTCCACTAAAGTCAGGATGTCTCACGTTTACAATGACTTCTACGATAATTCTTATCAGAAAATTCTATCAGCGTAGATGAGAAAACCGATTTGTTGAGATCAAATTCGTGAGCTAAGAAGTCCGTAGCTCTCAACATCTAAGACTAAAAATGTCTTCGCGCATTTTCACCAAACCCAATAAACGCACTCCTGCTACAAAAGTAAAGAAAATCCAACCCCCGAAACCTATCGACAACCTCAATACATAATACACCAACGCTAATACCAGCAACACACACACACACACACACGCGCGCGCGCGCGAAATTTCGCGCTCGTCGGTGGCCATTAATTTTGCGGCGATTTAACGCGATTATATCCGTCGATGACTTGGGAGCGAAATTAATTTCCGAAAGCCCGCGTGATTTCGATGAATTATATCGCTGCTACGGCGCCACGTACCACCACCACCAACTTCGCAGGATACGTACATATACCTACGCATTACCCGCGTATATAAATACAAATCGCGTCGTTGCTGCTGCTGCTGTTGTTGTCTATATATTTTTCGCGCAATATTGCGAGGAGCTATTTGTAACAATAACGCCGGTGTTATTCGATTAGCCGCGCTGTTACCGCTGCTGGCGTTTATGAGTCCGAGTAAGTAGCCGAGAGACTGCTTTTCGGAGGGGTGTCTATGCGCGGGCTATTAAAAACTTCGGTTGGAGGTAGGCGGCGATTATTCAGGGGCGATTTATACCGCTCGGCGCACGCGAGCGCCGGATATGAGAGCCGTTACTCCGAAGTTCGCGAGGGGAGTTCGCGCAGGGACGAGGGACAAGGGAGATTTATGGCGTTGAGAGAGTTTTTGTGCGCTACGGGGTTTTTGAATTTTTTTTTTTTTGTGAGTTTGCTTTGCCTGGGTGTTGATTCGCGAGTTTTTGTAGGATTGATTGGAGTATTTTGGATGCGAGGCGGGGTAAGCGGGATTAAATCAGTAGGAAATAATGGACGAAAAGTGGCATTATAAAGATCGGTTCGCGCAGTGGAAATTAGTTGGAAGGTACGTTTTTAATAATTCAGAATTTAAATTGTCTGTTATTCAATTGTGAGCGCGCTTCATTGAATGAATATGTATAATATACATCGTATTAATAACAGTGACGTATTGATTTTCTGAAAATTCAATTTCAGTTTTTCAAATTGAATATTCGCTTCTGATATAAGAAATACTGCTGGTCTTTGGTTAATTCATGAGATAGTCAATCTTGCGCACAAAGATGAAGATAGAGACGTAAAATAAAATAAAATTGTTTAAAATTGCTTTTATTCAAATCAAATATAAAATTATGTAAACTTTAAGAATTTAAATCTTTAAGAATATTTTTCTCATATCTACAGTGAGTTTTGTAGACACAATATTTTAATTCGCTATTAAATAGCTATAGTTACTGAAAAGCATATCTATATAAGATTCAGAATTTAAAATCGCATTTCTTTCTCGCTTTATTTAGAATGCTTCAAAATTGATGTTAATTTAAAATAAGATCTTAATATTATCCAATGAGTGCCAAAATATAATTAGTTATTTGTTAGATTATGTATTATATATATCTATACCTCCAATATTTTAGCATGCTGTATTATATGTATATGCATTCGAAAGTTATGATATGGCTACGAAATTCATTTATATAAATGATATATATACACACGTTATAAAAAAGCTCATAGGTTCTGATTAAAGAACTTCGAATAGACATTGAAATTTATACAAAATCTGGGATTTAAAATTATTCTTAATTAAACAAATCTATCTTCATGGTAAAAAAATAACCGATTCACTGGTTAGCTTATTAATTTTTAGGTAAATTCGTTAGCTAATACTTAACTAAAATCTAGCTAAGATCAGGCTTAATCCTAGTTAAGATATCGGTTAAGAGCTCAGTGGTAAAGAAGTAGAATTCGTTTTTTACCGGTGTCCGGTAACTATTAACCAATAAAATGGTTATTAGTGTTATAAACTGAATAAAAATAATATTATTTAATTAATTTATAGCTAGATTATATACTAATCTAATTTCAGTACTACCAACCACTGTATTCATCAATGTTCTCGATTCACATCGATACAACCACAATTAATCACATGAAATAGTTAACTTTTTAACATTTCACATCATTCACCGATCAGTTAAGAAGCACTACCATTCAATCACGTTTCCATCCAAAACACCAAACATCAAAACATACTAATTCATAAAAAAAAATACTCAATTCCCGACTAAAACATCGCTTACGAATCACTACATCCAACCCTACAATCTCAAAAATCAGCGTAACCGCAGCTCCCATCAACACAACCTCCCCCACCCGTCTCCCAAATTAAACTCATCGCCCTGATCCGCGAAAAACTCTCTGACAGACGATGCAACCCCCACCCCCCGTTCCCCCAATTTACATCGATCGGCCTGCCGACGGCGACGTCGACGCGGTGCAGACACGCGCGCCACTTACGAACTGCACTGCACTCTTGCGGGGCATGCAGCATGGCAGACAAATCGGCTTTCGTATATATACCCAGCCATCGTCACGGAGGCGCGCCCTTCGCCTCGAGATTTTTCGCGGAGTGTACGTCTACATAGGCCTGTACGTCGCTCGGAAGAGATTAGTAGATTATGTGTAGGCATGGCCGACGTAAAGCAGTGATGATGATATTCTTCGGTTTTAGATAATTACATTTTTTGTTGGATAATTAAGAATGATTGTGTAGAAGATATTTGACAGTTTCGGAATCTGCAAATGAATTAATTTTATGAGGCCTTTTAAATAGTTTAAAGAATGGTTGAAAAGTAGGTTGAGTTTAGTAATACTAGATTCAGTTCAAAAAGAGTTGATAACTTTGTCACGTTTTTATTCCATTAGCTTTACATAGTAAAACTATTGCAACCACTTCTTTAAGTATACAATTGGTAGATATAACTAGTTTTTACATCTATCCGTTTGATTTGCTTTGGCCATAATGCTTTTCATGTCAATATGTCTGTCAAGGAGGTGAAGATCTTTGAAAATGCGTTTTGGAAGATTCTTTGTTTGTATGCCTTGGTATTGTAGTTGTAAAGAAATTTGGGTTATTGATGACAAGGCAATTTTGCTTGGCGGCTTTCAGGGCAGTAGGTGCAAGACTTAGTTTATACGTCCTAATGAATTCTGCAGAATATAGCATTACACACTTCCTATAATTTTAATTAAAATAAATTAATTACAATAAACAAAAAACAATTGATTTAATAATATGTCTACCTGTAACTCTTGCAGGGAAGCATGTTAGGAGCAGATTTTGCAAACATATTAGGTACGTTTGAACTTAGATCTGATAGAAATTTGGAGTTAAATGGATAATATTTAGGACATTATTTGATAAAATAATCACTTTTAAAAAAAATGTTACAAAAAAAAATTTTGTTCGCAGTTATTATTAAAGATATATAAAAGATAGACACAAATTCGGAAAGTACGCGTGATTTCCTTTAGATTAAGGTATTTTAAAACTATTCTTAAGCTATTTTTAAGAAATAAGCGTGAATTTAAAGATTTTTCAAAAAGTAGCTGTTTTATCAAATTAAAAACGATTTTTTTCAGCAGTTTATATTGAAGTTATATAAGAAATAAACATAAATTCTGAAAGCGCGTACGATTTCCTTTTTATTTATGGGTTTTAAAACTATTCTTAAGGTATTTTTAATAAAAAAAACTACAATTTAAAGAATTTTTGAAAAGTGGCTAAAAAAGACGTGATTTTCTTTTGATTTGTCTATTAAAACTATATTTTAGCTATTTTCAAGAAAAAAAAACGGGAATTTGAAAAATGTATCCGTTTTCTTCTAAAATAGTTTATTTAACAAAACAAAATTCATTTTTTAGCACTGCTTATTAAAACATATAAAATATACGTAAAGGTTTTTTTGAACTAATTCTTTTAAGGTTCTGAACCCTGAAATCATAAATTAATATTAGTAATAACATTTAAAGCGAATTTCCATTGTAAGATTTTATAATTCGATTAATCAAGACCTCTATTTGAGAAAGCATTCTGCTAAGGCAGTTAACAGCGGTTTTTTAATCTGTTACTGCAGCTATGAAGTGATCTAGGTCAATCAAAATAAAATTTTCGGATAACCTAGAAAAATTTATAAAAAAAGTTATAAAAATGATGGGGACTGAAAAAAAGGAAATTGTCTAAAATGCGCGACTTTTCATTCAAAAATATGAGCTATTTGGTTTTACGGACATTTACATCGATTCACGCCGCAATTACACATGTTCTATAGACGCCTAATTATTTTTAAGTCTATTCGAACCTCCATTTATATTCACAATCCCTGCCTATAACGAAAAAAATATGATTTCGAGTTTAACGAGTTTTTAGGCATTGAAAGACTTTTAGTGCGATAACTACATAAAAATCGCATAAAGATTTCCAGCAATTTAACGTTTTTAGAGCTTCATAGATATCAGCCTGCTGCTGCTGCATAATTATTCTCCTGATTCAGATCTGAAACTACATTTATCTAACCGATCTGTGGGCACGGAAACAGTTTAATGAGAATTTTTACATAAACGAAGCGGCATTTTAGAAATAGATATATTACGTGTAAATTAAAGAAAAAAAAATCGAAAATGTGACTGCTTAATTTTCTTACATATTTTGTAAAAAATATCTGAACCTAGTTATAGACACACTGACAGAAGTATATAGTAATAGTGGAAATTGAAAGTAACTAATTTTCTTTGTTAGGTTGACTATTTCAATAAGTAAGGGTTATGACTAAAATATAGTAACATTGACAAAACTTACGGTTGACCTTCTCGACCGATTGTCTATCTTTATCACGCATGTCATGTTAGACAGATGCTAAATTTAGACGGATACTAATTTTTAAATAATAGTCAAAACATTCAAGTGTAATTACTTTACGTAAATTATCGAGCTTCACGTTGAAAGTGCATTTATTGATAATTACACTCTCAATCTAGTTCATTAAAACGCGGACTATCCCTAGTGAAAAAGTGAACCAATTCTGTCCGAAGCTTTCCGAACTTATCCGGAATTTTTGGGTTTTTAACTAGGATTAGCCCCTTTGAGTATATTATTCTTTATTGTTGTATAAATATTTTGTACATATTAAATAGTTTTTTGAATGCTTGTAATTCCGGAAAAAACGAAAAGTGTCGGCTGATTTATACATAGTACAAATAATGAGTATAAATCACTATAATATAACTTACACTCATCTTATTTAAATTTTTTGTACTTCAAGTGCAATAAAACACACATTACATTTTTGGGAAAGTCCGGAAAGGTTCGCAACGTTTCGGATTTTATTGTCGAATGAGTTCCGAAAAGTTCAGGCAAGATCAAACAGGATCGGAAAGAGAACCTTTCAGTTTCTTTCCGGATCTTTCCAAACCTTATAACATGGTACGCGAAATAGTCAGATAAACTAATTTATTTAGTACAGCCCCTGTCTATTTTCACTTTGTAGCAATGACCAATATTTAGTAAGAGAAACAATAAAAATAGTTAGAATTAGTGAAGGCTTGCTTACTAAACGAGAATAGTTACTTTTATTACTTTGCTTGCCTTAGTATATAAAAATATATATGTGTCTAGATACGTAATAATGTACGAAAAGTATATATTTTGTAAACCGTTTGATTCCCAATTTTTTCCTTTTTCATGTAATCAGAAATCTATTGTAGATCCACGTTGCTTAAATTAAGAAATCAGTTATATCAACACATATATTTTTCGTTTCCAAAATTACTATTCTACACTCATAACTTTTTCTTTTTCGTCTAGATTTTTCATTTTTTACCACTACGATCTTGTCGGTTCCAATTATTGTTATATACTTATCTTCATTTAGATCATTATTTGAACCAATAACTATAATTGAAAAAATTATTGAGAGACTTAGGCATGATGCTTCTACGGAATTATGTTTTGTAGATGATGCAAAAAGAATCTGTTGCTTGATTGTCTGTTTTTATTAGAAAATCATACCAATTCTATTTTTACCAAATAAAACATAATTTGTAAATTTAAGAAAATAATATTAAAAATCTGATATTTAATACTGATATATATACATATAAATTATTAAAAGTACAAATATTTTATAGTGATCACATTGTTATACTTTTAGTATCAACTACAACCTATTAAGGTGAAGCTAAACCCACCCGCCACCGACAATTTCGAGGACTCACTTTTTTCATTTCATTTTCTGTTTCAAGTAAATATCTCTATGGAATGATGTTGTCCCAATGAAAAGTAACAATTTTTCAGAAAGATATTTTATCAAAATTTCAAATTGAAGGGACAAAGTAGTTTCCCGTACTTGGCAGTAACAGAAGGGTTTAACATCACCTTAAAACGTTTATACTTACAAAATAATTATTAATAAAGCAGAAAAAATGACAATATCTCTTTTATATTAAAAGTAATACTGGGAAACAAAAAGGTCATTTAATAATTAACCGACTTCATAACTTGTATCTTTTTTTGTCATTGTGCGGCACATATACATAACTGAAATTCAAACAACATGAACTTTATTCATTTTTATATTCTTCTAGATTTTTCTTGTGTTTAATATAAAAATAAATAAATAAGTATATAAAGTATTTGTTTGAAGAGTTACCCGTAGTCGAATGAGGATTTCGTTCAGTGAAGTGAAAATTGACTCTAATTTCAAGAGACGGCTTTTTCTCTCTTGTAAACGGCATGAAGCGAAGCTGAAATTTCACCCTGCAGAAGTAAAGCAGACTGACGCTGCAATTTGAAATGAGTTTTCGCTTCGATGGAGTAAAATTTTAGTTAAGTTTCAAGATATTCTTTACTTTTTCCGTGGAACTCGAATCGACTTCAGTTTTAATGAAAATTCTATTCCATTAAATTAAGTTCTTCGTAAACTTATTGGAGCGCTAAAATAACCAAAATAATACTGTACCGACAGAGAAAAAACTCCGCAAACGTGGATTTAATTTAAATTTCGTACAAACTATGTCGAACCAAAAGTAATAATCCCTATTATAACAAATCAGCAAAGCTTAATTCAATAAAGAAGAATTTGTCAGCGTCATGATAATTTACGCTTTGTGGCAATTAAGCCGAGGGAGAGAGACACTCGCGTTTTAAACAGACACATTGTTTTGCTAATTCAGCAAATTGAGAAAATTAATAGCGTTACCGACAATGTCAATGTATTCATTTGAATTTCCTTAAAGTCCGCTTCGACCATTTCGACGCAGTGACTCTTTTTTGCAAAAACTATAGTTATTTATTCGCGATGAAGGGTAATAATAAATATTTAATCATCTGATTGCCTTTGCTTGCAGTCGATATGAATAATTCGCATTCTATCATGTCTTTTCGTTTCAGTAATATGCATTTGACAAAGTAATATTGATTATTCAGATAGATTAATAATTTTCGGGGTATAAAATTATTAAAATATCCTTTGATCTGCGCATAAAAGCAAAAGAGAGAGAGGGAAAAATCCTTAATCAGCTCAAATATAAAATACGTACCTATAATGAAGGCTGATAAATTTTGTAGGTAGGTATAATAACTCAATTTGTTTGACATTAACTAATTTCTATTCGTATATCGTGATATAAAGTAACGAAAAGTTGTTTTTCGTATTCTAAATACATAATCGTTTCTTCGTTTATTCTGTTTTCTTAAAAAACATTTAATTATTGTAATGAATTAAGGGGACAGACACACCTTTAAATTTTAAATTAATTGATAATACTTTTAAAGGTAAAAATAAGTCACTCATCAGATATTATCTGATTTATTTCGGTAAATTTGAACATTTTATCAAAATATAACTAAACAAATTTAAAAAAATTTTTTTGAAGGTTGTTAGGACCCTTTGATTGGATATAATGAAAACCTCTATATTTCTTCGGCTACCGCAAGGTTTAGAGAGCCAATGTGATCGAATTGACGCTTTCAAGGTTTTATTATGTTCAAAATATATGTAGTTATGATACGAGTGTGAGAATTTGTATATAAAAATTATTGGCCAAAGTTATAGTCTATTTAAGCAAAAACTTAAGCCATATTTCATAATAAAATTTAAAAAAATCGATTTTTACTTCATTTTTATGTTTAAACAAAAATTATTCGATAACAATATCGATCATTTTCTATTTTAATTCTTCTAATATTTATATGTCCACTCGACGTGGATATATTCTGATCGAACGTTTTTAAAATGCTCCAGTAAGATTGTCCGATTCACAGGAATTAACAAATAAGGTGGCACGATTTCAAAACATTCGATTAGAATATATCCACGACGTGTGTCCAATTCTTATCACCCTAGTAGGAATTATATGTCATTATATTGTACATGTATATAAAATCATTTTACTACTACAGGAAACGATTAGTAGATTAGAAACAATCCATTATTACAAAAATCAGTAAATCGTTGCATATTACTAGTCTGAAAATTCATTTATGTAGCTTCAAAATGATATTTTTGGTCAACAGGGCTGCACAATCATCAAATTGTAACTGCAATACAAATCATTAAAATTTACAACAGAAAGAACATATATTTGTATATACAACATTGTTCATAACAGCGCATTCGAATTATTATATACGCGCGCATCGGAAAAAGCGCCTCGTAAACAAACACAATTATCCCACGGACGTACACACATCCAGCGAACGTTTACAGAATTACACCTGTATTTTCGCAAATCATTACCTCGCGCGCAGATGGGACGTAAACAAGTGTGCGCATAATCCGCCAGAATCGCGTACAAACAAATCGATATTATGCATGACCGTCGTAACTTCCCGTTATACAGCAAGCCTTGCGTACAAAAGGCCTCGTACTTTTTCGCGCTCGCCTATTGTGCGCTTTTGAAAACCTACCAGCGACGCAAAAATGGAGAAAGAAAGTAGCGACGCCGTGGTAACCAGTCCCTTTGGGCACAAAAGTCTATGTGTATACGGGTAAATCCATGAACTCTCGTATTGTTACCAACGTAACTGTGATCTTTATGACGGTTCTGCGCATAATTTAGCAGCTTGAGGCAAAAGATCGCTAAATCTTGAAGAAATGCGTGTGAATTTCAATTTTCTTTTTATTCCTTTTTGACGATTCTGGTTCCAAATGTTAGTTAAAGGTAAAGTAAAGCTTTGATTATGAACCCTGCACGTATCAACATCATTTAAAATAAAAAGGTTTCAAGCTTTGAAGTTGGAATACGCGTGAGTGTGTTTTGAGAATGTTCTAATTTACGTGACTAAAAGTTGAACTTGAAGTTGTTATGGATAAAATAAAGATTTCGAAAGGTGTCCAATTAACATGCTCTAAATACTCGTTATACTCCAGAAGTATAAAAATTGCTGCTAACTGATGTAGCAGATTACTTTCTTAAAGAGCTTTAAGTGTTGCTTGAAAAAAAAAATTGTTAAAGTGGGTCTCTGCCTTTTATCTAAAATTTTTATCGCATATTTTAAGCATTTTTTAATTTAGACTAACAAAACTTGCATGCAGTATTCGTGCAAATTGTGTTATTTATAAATCTTTCTTCTATAAAATTAAATTTCTAATGTCATGATTACGATGAGAAATTTTAGAAATTCATGAAAATGAAATGGAAAATGAATATTGTTATTAGTGATAGTGATAGTTTCAATACGCTGCATGAAATATTGATATCTAATTACGTACATAGTACAGGTACTGTGTGTTCAATATATGACAGCTATTATTAAGTGATTATTGTTCATCATTATGTCACTAATAGTGTCTTCAGCAAAGATTTATTAATCAGATTTGTATGAATTTGCTAACCAATATTGCAGACTCTCTATAATTTTTATAGTTATAAATTAATGATATATTAATCTAATTAAATAATTAATTAAGTAATAATTGATGTTAGCAGCTGGTGCTCCTAAATACTGAGTGAACACCTATTACTGATTGTAAAGTTACAGTGATATTCCACCTATTTTACAGCTTAAACCGAAATCCCACATCTAATTTAGTTGTCTTATATTCCTTTTTATTAAATGAGCGTTTGTACGAAGAAACGTATGTAAACAGATTAAATTAAAAATGGCATCTCGCAATTAAAGAAGATACAGTAAAAGGTATTCTAGTCTTAGAGGTATATATACATTCGTATGTACCACTGTTTACTATTATCATGTAAATCTAAGTCTTTCATATTTGAACTTTTCTGAAAAACTTCATCAAACTCAGCTATTTTTCAGATATTGCATTACGTTTTCGCAAAGAACTTTCAGTACATTTTGAACTTTCGCGTCAACAAATTATAAATCAACACAACATCAATACTAGAACTGTCTTCGCTACATAATACTTCATCACTCACGCTTACAATTATTTATCTTCCGAATTTCCATTTTTATCCAAAATCACTAGCACCATGGATCTGCCCATATACCTTACCTTACGCTCATAACCCGCGCCTTAGCCTCGTCGTCGTGTTTATGCCGTCCTATGAATGCGGTAGAACAAGTTTCTCCCGGCGAGGCGAGCGCGCGCGCGCGCTTCGGCGAATTCCTACGACCTTCAGAATAGCAAAGCGATTTTTTTCATTTCCGGACTGCGTCGTGTGTAGGTTCGTATATACATATACAGATACTTACAAACGGCATTCGCGAGGCGACGAGACGTGTAGGCGAAAGGTAGCAAAAAAGGAGAGAGAGAGAGAGAGAGAGAAAGAGAGAGCAGACCAGCGAATCACGGATGATAAAGGAAAAGAAAAGAAGTGGGCTGCGAGAAAAAAAAAAGAACGAGGGAGACGCTCAGGCACGCGATTGAACGGTACCTCACGGCGACGGTGGAATCGTTTCTCTTTTTGTTGGCCCTTTAGCGTTGTAGGCGTTTCTCTTGGTTATTTCTTTTCTTTGGTTAGAGGTTTTGGGATTTTAAACGGTTGGAGATTGTAATGATGAGTTTTTAAATTTGGATCAGTGGAAATTTTCACTCGTGTTATGAGTGAAAATTGACTGATAACATGTTAACATTGACGGATAATGAGTAAACATTTACGGATAATGAGTAAACATTTACTGATAATGAGTGAACATTTACAGATTCTGAGTACATTTTTATTGATGATCTAATAATTGACTAATTATACGGGAAAATATACTGATAATTTAAAATCAGACTGATTATACCTGAAAATTCACTGATAATTTATAAAACTGACTGATTATAGGTGGAAATTTATGGATTATGAGTTAAAATTGACTGATTATTAGTGAAAATTTACTGATTGTAAGCGAAAATTTATTGATTATGTGTTAAAATTGACTGATAGTCAGTGAAAATTTACTAACTATGAATGAAAATGTACTGATCATCATTAAAAATTAAATGAATATCAGTAAAAATATACTTTTCACTCATCCAAACAATGATTATTTACTGTTTTACATAAAATTATAACAAATTTATTAATGACTTCGAGGATAAACAATAATTTTTTTCTAATGATTAGTTAGTATTTACTCATAAAATTGACTGATTTTGAATGTATTGTTACTGATAATTTAAAAATTCGCTTATTAGGCGTGAACATTCACCGATATCAGTGAATAGACAATTTAAATGTGTATTGTTATTGATATTGTCAATGCATTTCCCATCCTGTATCATCAGTGCATATGGTTCTATTTATTCATTCCTTAATTTAAGTCACTGGGTCACCAGTTAAAAGTAATCAATTTAAAAAAGTAACTTCAAGTTGTTTTTAAAAGTGATATTTTACTCGCGATGGAGGTAGATAGATTCGGCGCAAGGAAAGTCGACTGGCATACGAAAAATCGTTCTCTTAAAGGGATGCAGACAGTCGCGGCTCCCTGATATTTTATTTCACGCCTGAAATAATCGTTTGATCGCCGATCCCATCTGGGAATTGCTCTACCGACGGTAGAAAGTACGGAAATCTTTTTCTTCGAATTGAATAAAATAATTGAAATAATACTTTTTATGTATAGTTAAGATGTTCGAAGATGGATTGATTGCATCTTTAAAGCATAATATATAGTATTCTTGGCATAACCCTTGGTTTTTAAAAAACTAGTGTTTCTTTATATTGATGTATATAAAATGCAGGTTTGATCGAATTAAAATTACTAATATAATTTTGTCTTTTAATTTGCTCCCAAAGTTCACTTCTATAATTGAAAAATTCTACATTTAAGTTACGAGTAGTTCTCGCTACGCATTTTGAAGGTTCTTTTAATGATTAATTCTTCATTTTAGCTTCTTATGAGTGTTAGAATATATGTTTTGATTTCTCTTAAATTAGCTTGGACAAAGATAAATGGAATAATGAAATTAACAAACTAAAACACAAATCTACCGTTCACTGTCGTGCAAACACTATAATAAGACAAGATTGTTGAATCATCGAAATGAACATAAATGTTTGCACTCTCACTAGAAATTTTACTTTAAAGCTGGGCACTCGAAATTATCATATGCAATGGAAGATCTGTCATGAGTGTATTTGAATTTAGTTAAGGCTATTGCTAAAATTACAGGTATAATTAAGACAATTCCTTGCCACTCATTTGTAGACTCAATTTTTAACGAATCTGAAGATTCTTTATTGGATGGATTACCTCAAATTGAAAGGACAATATCTAAAAATATTAAGTTTCACTTAAAATATCTCAATTAAAATATATTTTATAATAAATAAAATCTCATTAATATCTATTTGTATGGTTGTCATTATACAAAATATAATTAAACTTAATATCGCTTTTTCGAATGCGTAGCAAGTAAACGTCTATGTTAAAACTTTAATTTTAGTAATTAAAATAATTGTGAGCTAACTAATTAAGATAATTGGCCGTACGTAATTTCAATACACTCATGATTAAATCATATATTGCTTAAAATATGTTGATTGACTAATTTTGAAAGAAAAGTTCTAGTACGTCCTTTAGATCTTTTAGTTAAAATTTGGCTCCACAAGTGCATGGAGTTAACCTCGATGTTAAAACTTTGACTTTAGTAATTCAGGGAATTGTGAGCTAACTAAATAAAATAATTGCCCCTGCTTAATTCTAAATACTCATGAGGTATTATGGACGCTTAAAAGTTTTGAGTGAAAATTCACTACCTTGAAAGGGAAAATGAAACCAACCTCTCCCGGGAAGGAATATATAATATTCAGTTTAGCTGAGCGATAGTCGCTCAGTGAAGGGTGCATTTTTCACTCCTGATACCTAGTGGAGTTATGTCAGTATTATTCGTGCAAAATTCAGTATATGCAGCGTGACTATTGATTCAGCAAGATTGAATATTCGCTGTTCCAGTATTCAGACCTTATATATTTATATTCATTATCGAAATTTAACACAGTCTGAGCAAAAAAATTCCACAGAGAGAGTATTGATGTCGATTTGATTCTCGCCTAGAAGCTCGTGAAATGCACGCGTTTCAGAAACCATTGTTTTAATTAGTTTTTAAGAATCATTTTTTTTCTATTTTACGTAACTAGCAAATTTTATAAAATTCGATATTTGAAATTGTTATGGATCTTTATTTCTAAGTGAGTCAGATAAAGAGCAAACTTTTGAAATAATAACGTGTTTAATAATCTTATTGGAAGTTTTTCTAATTTTCATTAAACAAGTAAATATTTGAACAACAAACAATTTTCAGAGATAAAAATGCATTTTTTTCATTTTTCTCAAATATGCACCGAGTTAAAAACTGGTAGATATTTACATTAATTGGCGAAAAACGTTAGTGTTAGTCGATATTTGCTTAATGCCTTCAGACTCAGTGTTCATTGAAACGAGCATACTCGAAAAAATGTAAAACTACAAATTTAATGTTAGAAACAAATTGAAATAACGGTTAAATACCTTCTTATAAAGATGCAGAAGAATATCCGTGTAAATAAACATAGGCATGTTCAAAATGAAACAAAAATGTAACCCCTCGAATTTCATATATTTACATCCTAATAATCACACTATGTACACTTAAAAAACCTACCCGAACGCTAGATTTAATACATCTCCGATAGGGTTATAAAAAGGCGACTAAAAAACCCCCCAACTCTTCCAATAAACCTTCAACAACAACTCCAAAACCCAAGACACCAAGAAAAGAATATCCCGAATTCCCTCCCAAAGCCCGGGAGCATTTTCGCGGAGCGGAAAACAACAGCTGCTGCTGGCGCTGGCGCTGCATCGCGTCACGCCAGGCGCAAAAGGGCGGCACCGTGCACTCAGCTCTCTCTCTCTCTCTCTCCCCGCGAGGTTGCCGCCACTGCTGCTGCTGTAGGTAGCGATGTGCACTTTCCCGCGCGGGCGCGCAAGTTAGGCTAGGTCAGGGCGCGAGTGGGTGGGCTGCTGGGTGAAAAACGGTCGATCTCTGAATTCTGCCTCTGCCAGCGCGCGCGGCAGCGGAGCTCGACTCTGTCTGTCTGTATGTCTCTCTCGGTCTACCGTAAATAGGACGGATGTGTTTATTTATTCCGCGGCGCGGCCGGTGCAAAACGCGGGCGCGAGCGCCGGGGATACGTTACGTGCATACCTACGCCGCGGCGAAAATGGACGCTAACACGATGGAGAACGAGCGGAAGACGAGGAATTCAACGAGGTTGTGTGCCTAAGGGGGATAGGGGGTTGAAAGTCGTGCGAAGTAGCTTTTGGCGGGTATTTTTTGCTGTTGGTTTTTGTAATGCGGACTTTTTGTTTGGGGTTATATGGAATCCGGTTTTATCGAAATATTTAGAAATGTATTCAATAGGCAGTTTTGTTTTGTAAGCAGTTTTGCTTTTAAATGTATGATATAGAATATCGCGCGTTTTCTTTTTGTTTCATTCAACTATATAATGATAAATAGAGAAACAACCACGGTAACTGTTGGGTAAGGGATGCGTCTACATAAGCAGGCCAAAACCTCTTACTGGTATGAGGAGGTAAAGTGGGAGTATAATCATGTCCGTTGAATTGGATCTGCGATTTGTTAAATATAACAGAATTAATCAATCGCGGCTAGAATTCAACGAAAATGGTTACCCCCGCTCTACCTCCTTATGCCAGCATGAGGTTCTGTAGAAGCACCCACGGGCTCTGCCTTTTAGACGGAAGGTCCGTGTTCGAATCCCGGCTGGCCTACCTCTGACATTTTTCGAATGAAAAAATGTTTTTTTTCCGAAATGATGGTTTGTGTCTCATCGAAGACTGGTGTAGGGCCAGTTGTGATGTATGCAAGCCAGATGCTCTAAATAAATTAATACACGTATATAAATATAGTATAAGTGTACCAGGTCTAATATTGCGTACAGGTATAAAATTACATCTGCAAAGTACACTTGAACTTCGACCTCGTAGGATAAACAATAAACAATAAATTGTGGCATACCCTGACCGTGTACCATTAAATGACCTACGGCCATTACTCAAAAAGAAAGAAATAGAAACAGTACCGTAAAGTGCAGGGCTGACTTGGTCAGCGGATTATGACTTGGGTCACATTTATTAGAAATTGAGCATATAAAAATAGAAATTTCAAGTACTTAAATACGAAATTAAAGACTGCCAATGTGTCACCCATAAGCCTTTACTGGACTGAATTATAGTCAGTCTACCATTGCAGCAAAATTTATCCCATTTTACGGTACCTAATTGATAAACAGTAGATTAGACAGAATCATAAACATTACTTAGATACGAATACATACTATGCTCTTATTATTTTATGATCTATATATTTCTGTTGAACTTATCATTAATCATTATCAATCATAAAATAATGATTATGATAAAGAAAATACTCGACAATTTTTAAATTAATATTTGAGGTTATAAAGTCAAACTTCGCGCTCTTTTTCTGTTTTTCTGATCGGTGTGTAACTTATCTATTCATTAACCGCGATAATTATTAAAAAATGGATAATTAATAATACAATATCTATATAAAATCAACGAGTTTACAAGCAAGCTTGCAAACGAATTAAGAATATGTACCTTTCAATCCATATATAATCGCAGTCATTCTTTTATATAAAAGAATTATTATACTTTTAACAGTTTTATAAAGATATATATTATAACATTGACTAAACTTACAATTTACATTCTTGTTCAATCGTCTATCTTTGTCATATACGCGTATCTAGTATGCGTTAGTCAAACACACAATTTAATATTTATACCAATAGTCACAAAGCCATAATATTTATGTTTATTCACTTTACGCTATCTGTCAAACCTTTAAATTGTATTGTAAGTGCAATCTTTTGTTTGTGATTTATACTCTCAATCTGTTTCAACAACCTTGTCATTCAGAAGCAAAAGTCGCCGTAGCTAATTTGTTTCGTGGGGCTCTTAACCACTTTCATTTTGTTACAATGGCCAAGATATCAATAGAAGAATATAAGTTAGTCATTTTTTATATGAAGTATATACTTCTCTCAGTTCTACAGCTCCAACTGTATAAAGTTCTTTATTACAATTGCTAGCTATGTCGTTGCAGCTTTAAGTACATCGGCCCGCAGATAAAACCAGTGGCAAAATGGCAAGTGCTCAGAATCTCTTTCCTATTTTTATGTACATTTATATACATTACTACAACAATACCCACTTCGATATGGAAAATATATTAAAACGTTAATATCTCGAAAGCGCGAAAAGTGGACTTAAGTCGTTTTTCTGGTTTGTCACAGATATACATATATAATATATTCGTGTTTACCCGTTTTAATTACCCTTCGATATAGGATTATGTTACTTTGAGTGGAGCTTCTATATTGGATTTCTAAAATCTAAAAGTGACCTTTTATAGTTCATTTTTTGTTAAGCCTTGTGTCGTTAATTATATTTTTATAATAACTCTAATTATAATACTTCATCATCATTTTATTAAGGTAGTATTTATAAAATAGATTGAACACTCACATTACAAGGTAATTTATAAATTTAAATTGGCGTCATCCAACGTAGGATCGTGTAGTCTTACATTACGTGCATTGTTACTGCCTCATTATAAAGGAAAGGACAAGGAAAGTATTAAAAAATGACAAAATATAAAAAATTGTATTTACTGATATTTAATTTTATTTAATTGTAATGATATAAAAATAGAACCTGTATATAATACCTTGGGAATTATAAAATGCAAGGCAATAGATATTTAAAAGTAGTTCTTTAAATAACTTGTTATTAAAATATACATATTTGTGTGGCACTTAAAAGAAATATAATAAAAGAATCCGTTGATTATTTACAGAAGTAGAGAAAATAACATCTAAATGAAAGGAATAATAAAGACTGATATTTTTAAAGTCACTAGAGTCAACTAAAAGGCAACTGCGACTAATCATAATGCAAAAGTATTAACGAGTAAAAATGAAAATAAAATGTTGTTAGGTTGATGGAAAAAGTTTTAAGAGAGGAGGTATATGGGTATATCAAGTTCCTAAGGTTGTTACATAACTGGAGTGCAACATTTTTAAATTTTATTGTAATGAAATAGTCTTGGTGTATTTTTTTAATGAACGCTTTCATAAAATAAGTGCGAAAGAGCATCGATCTGAAATAAATTCTAGGAAAAGCTGTAAACTTTTGTAAGCTGTGAACACAGAGTATAACGTTTGCTATAGTTTTAAATTATACAATTTCTTTTTAATTAAATAAAATTGTTTTTATTTTTTAATATTTCTGCTGAAACGAGAGTTTCACATGGAAGAAATCAGAATTTCAATTATAAGCCGATTACGTAATTGAAATAAAAACTGATACGATATTTTTAAGAGAAAACTGTACATTGATAAAAGAGAACTGTAAAAGTACAAAAGGTTCGAAAAAAATACCGATAAAACTAGAAGAGATAAAAAAGACATTGAAAACGCGGTGCACGAAGTGATACAGTAAGATAAAAATATACAGAGAAAATGGAGGTGTACAATTGAGGAAAGCAGGAGGGCAGTTATAATCGGTAAATTTAACAGTGGCTATAATTATAATTACTATAAACGACATTATATACAAACTATTTTCAGACATTCATTATTAATAAAAGCTAATGGCTAAACTATTTTCTCCCATATTTAGCGATGAAAAGTCAATTAAAATACACTTCACACGCTGCATTTAAATTGTCGCGACAACTATTTTTCAACAATCAGCCGGTGTAATTAAAAATTACTTACAAACTAATTAATGATGCACCGATAACCTTTTACATGTACGAGGTATATAATGTATATAGTGTATATAATATACCCGTCACTTTTTTGTTTTCGTAACGAGCGTCACTAACAATTTTTCAAGCGCGTAATTACACACACTGACATTTCACTAGTGGATATGCCTCGAAACTTCATAGTGTTAATTTCGGTCATTTATAATGCGTATAATACAGATTTCAGAAATAAAGATGTTCGACTTCTTAATAGACATTTATTTCTATTTTTTTAAATAACTTATAACATAGGTATTATTAATAAATATAGTTAGATGAATACGTTGAGAATATGTCAGTCAATTAAAAATTAAAATTTCCTACGCTCAAATCTTAGAAAGGATTAAGATGCAATAATATTATAATAATAACAATAATAATTAAAGGGCCAAATGCAATAAGGGGACTAGCGCTCGAAAACGCGTAAAAGTATTGTCCGAGGAGAGAATTTAGAAAATTGATCAAATTTAAATTTTGACAATTGATACACATACGAAATTTATTGGGCATTTTTTGTATTAAAACAAAATATTTATTTTATTTTGTTTTATAATTATTTAAGATATACGCAATGTAGAGCTTGAAAAAAAAATCAATACATTTTTCTCTTCAACTCGTTGTAACTTCCTGGGATTTTAATATTTTTTCTTTAAACTTTAACAGAATAATCTTCAACATATTCTACGTGCGCTAAAATATTTTTTAAAAATTTCAAACACTTTAGAGTCATATAGTAAATTTTTGAAAATATTACTATCAAAATCTGCCATTGGTAGAATGAATCAGAAAAGTTGTGTTACAAAATTTCGAATCGTAAAAACGTTTAGCGAGAAAATGTTCATTATATATCGAGGAAGTTTATTGGAAAGTTTAAAACCTTGATTGATAATGGTGAAAATGTATGAGCGATTTACAAATTGCATGCGACTTCGGCGCACTCGACACATAAGGATTTTAACGAATAAATAGTTTAGTACTTAATTATTAATCTGAAATATAAAATTATTATTTATACCATCATATTTATTGAACAATATGCTTTTAAAATAAGTAAAATTATAATTACACTTACAGAATAAGTAAATAAATGTAAATAATTAAAACTTTATAGAAAGAATAATTACATGATATCGCAGATTAATAAAACAAAGTATTAAACTGTTTGATTGAATAGTAAAAATGTTGAAATAAGCATAATAAAGAGAATAATACTCGATCGAGACAAGACGAGCCGGCTGCGTCGAGCTCGCGGCCGAAGTCGCATGCAATTTGTAAATCGCTCATACTTCTTTACCATTATCAATCAAGGTTTGAAAATTTCCAATAAACTTCCTCGACATATAATGAACATTTTTATCGCTGAAAGTATTTACTATTTGAAATTTTGTAACACAACGTTTGTGATTCATTGCATCAATAGCAGATTTTGACAGTAATGTTTTCAAAAATTTACTACATGACTCTAAAATGTTTGATTTTTTTTATAAATATTTTAACACGCGTAGAATTAAAATACGTTGAAGATTATTCTGTTAAAGTTAGAATAAAAAATATTAAAATCACACGAAGTTACAACGAGTTGAGGAGAATAATGTATTGAATTCTTTTCAAGCTATAAATTGCGTTTTTCTTAAATAATTAGAAAACAAAACAAGATAAATATTTTGTTTTAATACAAAAGCATGCCCAATGCAATTTCCTATGTGAATCAATCGTCAAAATTTCAATTTGATCAATTTTCTAAATTCTCTCATCGGACAATACTTTTACGCATTGTCGCTATATTCCCTTTATTGCATCCGGCCCTTAAATTGTGATATTATTATCTGACCGAACGATAACAAATTAATTGTAATTAAATATATAGACCTAATCGAGTATGAAAAATCTTGAAAGACATCATTGCCCTTATTCCTCATTCAATAATAGGCCATTGTTACAAAGTTTGATGCAGCTGTTTCGAGGGTTGTAACGAATGCCATTCAAATAAAATCTTTAGGCTGGACTTTAGAAACTTTGTTTTAATTGTATTCGTTGAAATTGTGAAATATTTGCTTGAAACTTTGTATAAAGGCAGATTAATACATAAGAAAGGGCAACTATGTCCTGGTCTTGCATAATTTGGTCTAAGGGAAAAGTACCAGTGAGTGGACGATTAAGGAGGTTGAAGCGCTTATTATTTACCAACAGGAAAAGTTATATAAAAGCTTGCAAAGATTATCTAGTATAAATAATATAGTATGTTAAAGAAGACCGCTTAACGAAATGGAGAAATATTATTTAAACAAAATCGTGACGTCAGAAGCGTACAAATTATCAATTTTAAAAAATGTCACTTAAATTAAAGAATTTTCTTTGTCTATCATTTTTAATATTTCGGGGCTTATGTCCTTCCTTAAACATTTATCTACAATATCACCGTTTGAATAATATAGACTAATTCAACTTTAAGAAGTAACTACTGATTGTATATACAAAAACGCTTTTTATATTAAAACTTATAAACAATTAGTCGTTGCTCATTAAAGTTGAATAATTTTATAATTTTTAAACAGTGAACTTATAGAAAAATGTTTAACGAAGGACATAAGCCCCGAAATATTAAAAATGATTGACAAATAAAGACATTTCTTTAATTTAAGTGACATTTTTTTTAATCGATAATATTTACGCTTTTGACGTCACGATTTAGTTAAAATAATTTTTCTATATTTCGTTAAGATTCCTTCTTTAACATGCTATATTATATATAATTTTTTTCTGATGGTAAATAATAAGCGCTTCAAGCTCCTTAAACTCAGTATTTGGAAACCTAAATATTACGTTATATTATACTTCCATCTACAATGATATATGTTAAATGAACTATGCAAATAATTTTATGTATAATTATTCTTTAATTGTTATCCTAATGCAATTCCCAATAAAATCGTGTTCTATAGTTATTGTGAAATTTTTTTAACCACTGAGACGTATCCAACCACTATAATATATCTCATATATATTTAGTTATAATCAATTAGTTATTTCTCGGTCCGTAAGATTTGAGGCACAAAATTAGAATTTTAAATTACCTTTTACTCTCCCTGGTAGAAATCTAAGTGAGAGAAATATTATTTGTTATAATTTTGTTCTATTGTATACATAATGTAGGTAATTAATAATAGAATGATATTATCAATTAGTATTACCTATAAGAATTAATTGAAAAATAATTTTAACGATTAGTTCATTACCCGGGTAAAAACGGATTACGTATAATTATATATAAGAGCACGGACTTACACAGAGAGAATTATTTGATAAAAATTACTGAAAAATCATAGTGGAACATTCTGACTTCAGGGAAAAAATTAACCTGATGAACGGTAAAATTTACAATACTGAACGATCAAAATTGTCCTGGTTCATGGTTCATAATGAATAATATTAATTTTTACCGATCATGAGGGTAGTTTTTCCCCCGAAGTCAGGCTGTCCACGTTTACAATTCTTTTGACGGTAAGTTTAAAAACTGCCGTACCAGTGTCTTTTAACATGTACTTGTATGTGATTGTGTATCTTTAAATATATTTTCACCACACTGCGCGTAAAGTGCTGACTGTACGCCCTCTCAGCAGGCCGTACAGTACCGCATGGACTGCCTAGGGAATAAAGTGCTTCTAGGCAGAGCATGGAGTACTTTACGGGGGTGTGGTGAAAAGTAGTATACGCACCTCTGGAGTACAGTAGGCAAGCATGCACTGTGTGAAATGCCGACCTCGCTTCGCTCGGTCGGCAACGTCACACAGTGCGTACATTGTCCACTTTACTCCCTTGATGCATAATGTACTATTATATATGCTCGTAACATAAAATCATATTTGCATACATGTGATCCTTAGAGATTGAAAACAAGATAAAATGTAACATATAATAATGTTTAATTACAAGTGTTTATATAATATATATATGACGTGTAGTCACATTTAACTAAACGAAAATTTGGACACATGTCTTGACATGTAATTAATTATATGTAATAGCGTATTAGAAAATATATTTATATGCCGTATTATATAATTAGATTAGAGTGTACATGTACTATAATCTAATTATATAATATCGCATATAAATATATTTTATAATACGCGATTACATATAATTAATTACATGTCAAGACATGCGTTCAAATTTTCGTTTAGTTACATGTGACTATACATAGTCATACATAATTACAAGTACAATTACATATATAATTATTAAACGCGTAAACCATTTTCTGCCAGGTAGCTACAAGTCCTATTTAATTACCAAACAATTAAAAGAAAAGTCTTTAAAAATCTTATCCATGCACTCACGGATTAGCTCGCACATTTTACATGCAAAATTCACCATCGAGAGTCGCGCGCGCACCATCTTTGCCGGGGTTTTCTCTTATGCACGGGGATAAAAGCTGCTCACCGCGCTACATACACGAGCCGCGCGACACGTGTGGTTTACCCCGTGGTCGGAGTCGTTCAAGCACTATAGCGCAAATTTATATGAAATTTCGGTGCAAATTCTGTAACATACGCGCGCTCGCGGTACATCAAAAGCGCTTGAGAGCAAGCCGCTAACTTTGGAGCAAAACCGCACGCGACGTAGACGACGTGTATGTAGCCTATATATTGTAAAGGCTGCGGACGTGTGCATGGTTATAGGTTGTTCGCGATTGTGCGGAAAATCGAATATTACCGGTAAGAACGTAAGGTGGAGTCTAAATTCTTAAATGGGTATTGCGTTTCGTTCCGGGTCTATCTACGGGACTGGGCTTGTAGTCACGTGATCTACCGTGTTGTGTCACAAAAGCTGCTCACCTGATGCCGACAGAATTCGTCCTACCCGGGAATTGAAACGGTTTACATGTCATTGTAATGACTATACCGGGTTATGGTGAACTCCCAGCGCGGTGAGGCTGGTAGCACCAATGTTAGATCTTAAGTTATTGCTTAAGCAAGCTCAAGTTATTACTTGAATTACTTAAGAAATTTCTTAAGAAATTACTAAAGTAATAACGCAAGTAATTAGTTGGGTAATAACTCAGGTAATTACTTAGGTAATAATGCAAGTAATTACTGCAGTAATTCCTTAAGAATAAACTGAAAAATTTTAAGTAACTACTTACGTAATGTCTTAAGACTTACAGCATTAAAGATCTTCCAAAATGCTTGTTTATGATCTGAGCTAACCTTAAAGTGGCAAAGGACTTGTAGTTCACGGAACTTTTCAAATTCCTATCTAAAACTTTTTTCACAGCTCTTTAAAGTACTAAGAAATATAGAGACGAAATAAAACAAATTAATTTTTAAAGACCATCACTGTTTTGATAAAAGTGCAGTTTGTCTACACAAAACCGTTCATAGCTGTAAGAATGTTTAAAATTAATTCAGTAATTACTTAACAATTATTAGACAATTCTTAAGTAATTGATTAAGTATTTACTTGAATTATTATTTAAATAATTACTTGAGTCATTATTTAAGCAATTACTTGAATTGTTACGTAAGTAAATATTTAGGTAATTACTTTAGCAATTACTTGGGAAATAAAACTTAAGATCTATTAACATCGGCGTCACCAGTCTCACCGCGCGGAGAGTTCACAATGACCCGGTATAAAGAAACAATTTTTTATTGAACAAATGCGCATTTGGGATTAAATAACGTATGTCTTGACAAGAAGGGCGCATATATTAGACGAAACTATGGGTGCTAGACTACATATTAAGGTACCGCAAAATACCTTACAAAATATTATCGAAATTCGTTTACCGAAGGTCGTGGACACTCCTTGTTAATATAATTGTGCCTACAAATGTATAAATCACAACATTTAATTAAACAACCATCTTGATCGTTCGACGGTGTTGAGCAAACATAGCAGCACAGGCCAGCGCATTATACTACAGAAACCGGTGAGAGGGGTTGCAGTCAAGCCGAAGGCATAATATATACCTGGCATGGTCGCGTGGCACGGCAATTACCGCGTGCTCTCTCTCTCTCTCTCGCGATCCCCGTTACGCGATAAGGCTGCGCATGCGACGATATTTACCGCGCACGTACATATCTATATATATCCACGCACGTATATATATCCTCCCCGCGATGATTGGCCACGCGGTATATATATATATAAGTGGACGAGTGCGATTTTCCGCGCGGAGAGAGCGACGATCGAGCGATTATTTGCCTCGCGGCGGTAATTACACATACCGCGTATGCACGCGCGCGGGATTTCGTTTATATGTCTTTTTGGGGTATTTTGTTATCAGTGAGGCAGCGCTCTGATGAGGTTTTCGTTTTCGTTGTTCACGGGTTTGACGAGAGCGACGGGGGGAAGGGGCGAGGTTTCGCGGTTCGATGAGTTATCTCGTTATTTTCTAATTGTTTCTGACGATCTATTAGGCGGGTAATTAAATCTGATGCTTTTCTTTCCGAGCGTGGTTTTTGTTTTTGGAGCTGGGCATTGTAGCTTGGATAAACAAAAGGATATACAAATTAACAATTGAGCTGGTTAAAAATAAAATTACGTTACATGTCATGTGATATTCTTGTACGTAATGTCACTCTCGTGATTAGTCACGTGACAATTTGATGTGACATTTTACATTATATGTTGTTCCGCGTGAAATTTTTAAAAATGGCTTCTAAGTTCTTAAATGTATTGTTGATGAATTGCCTAGATGTGAAGTCTCATGATATGGCAGGAGACTTTTTTCACTATAGAAATTAATATGGATGATACATTAAAAAAACCATGTTGTTGACGGAAAACGAATTTTACTTATCCTTCTTTTTTATCGCGGAATAAAGATTTAAGTCGCGTACGGTATTTTCCTCATTCATTGAAAATGTATGCATAATACGTCTGTGTCTACTATATCGCATTGCACCAATAAGCAAAGTTTTCAAGACATGTTCTTTTTCCACATTTTATTTAATGAATTCAAAATACATAGTTATGTTACCGTTATTTTTTTATTCCTAAATATTAAGAACGGGAGCCCTCGCGTGGAAATGGAAAAATACGAAAGCACCTTTTCTCCACTTTGCGTATACGAAATCCGTGACCTAAAGACTTTTCAGGCTTTCTTTGTCCATTTCTTACAAAGATTGTGCTAAAGCCATTAAGCTTAAGTTGAGTATTTTGCTTACCGCATACATGCTAACAACAGCATTAAAATTCTTGAAGTACTGTAAGCTTCTCTTACAAAATGATTATTATTGTATTACTAATTAACCTTGTTATTGATCGTATTTTCTACGCCGAAATATATTAATATATCGTATTCAAATACATACCGTATTGCAATAGTTAGAAAAATAGAGTTTTGTTGTATTAGGTACTCTTATCACATTTATAGATCTGAAAGGTACTAATTGATGTTTAATCTGTTAATACTGAGACCTTTAAAAAAGTTTTTAAAAAACTTCGAAAATTTAGTTAGAAATGCTTTGTAACATTTTTAGAGAGATCTTTCTTGACTTCTTTGCGGCTCAAAGATGCCTTAAATCCCGATTACGAAAACGAGAATAGGCCACTTTAATCTGATCCATACATTTAATTTGTAGACTTTCAAGTTTATCACATGGTAAACGATTCATAAATGAAAAAAACTGCACGTATATTATTTAGGATGCATACATGGTGAACAGGTTAAAACAAATAAAACAAATGATTATTAACAAAATAAACAAAACCTGAAAAGTATGTCAACCCCGGTATATCAGGTTTAGATAGATAATTTTTCATAATATTTTTGGGCTTGTTTTGGGCCTAAGCTTTCTGTCGACTTTTTGTGGTGAAATGCATACACACACCCTAATCTACATGGATTTCGCATTTAAATAAATTGTATCTGATCCAGATATGTAAAGTCCGAAATGGCCCTTGGGCTCAAAATCTAATCAGGTCATCGGATAGCTTTTAAAACCGTAGAACTTTCCTATTTCAGCAAATTTTCAGCAAAAATGCTTCCTTTACGAGATATTATGCAGAGTGACTTCTAGAGTTTCTGCAATGTGTCAATTCAAAGTTTGCTTGACGATTTGAAAACTATATAACGGGTCTTATTATATTTCAACTTCCATACATTTAGTTCAAAATAAAAGTTCACAATAAGCACATGGAAAACATACTTAAGTAATAAATTAATTTGTAATGATATCTAATTCAATTTGTAAAATTTGTCGGACCTGTTTAATTGGTAAAATAAAATAAAGTACTTTGTTAACTTATTAATTTCTTAAAATTTGTGTAAATCCTCAGTAAGGTAATGTTAAAAGTATAGATTTCATCCAACAACTGGACTAGTTCAAAACGTAATATTAAATGTTGCTTTTTTGCTTTGTACTGACCACAATGTTCAGAACTTATGTACTTAGTCAACCAATTTTAATTCGCTATTTATTTATTAATTCTTAAATTCAAATTTATAAAAATTATAAAAATTTTAAATATTTGTACGTACTTTATGTAATATATTTTTTTATTATTTCTGATGGAGAATCAACTTAAGGGGGCAGACCTGGGTTAAATCCAAAATAATATTTTTTTACGAGTTCAGAAAACTTCTTATGTTTAAAAGCAATCATTCTGAAAATGTTTGTGCTATCAAAACACAATAATATCTTAAATTTTACCATAATAAACCCTCAAAATCTTGATCCTATACGTCACAATAAATCATTAGTTTAAATACCTTAATATTAAAAAAACTTTCATCCTCACACGATTCGAGGTGACGTGATAAACGAAATTTTTTTTTCGGCGGTTATTTGACAAGTATTACAAAAATAGCGGAGCTCTTTTTCATTAATTTTCTTTTGTTATTCTTTTTCATAGATCCAATCAATTTTTTAAAATATATTAAAAGAATTTTTGCAAAAATTCGATTGGATCGCCGAAAAAAATAATAAATGAAATTTTAACGTAAAAGTGCTCCGCTCTTTTTTCAATACATGTCAAAAGGAGTTGAATAACCGTCGGAAAAAAAATTTCCTTCATCATGTCACGTCGAATCGTGCGAGGATCGAAGTTCCTTTAATAAATAAGGTATTTAAACTAATGATTTATTATGACGTGTAGGATCAAGATTTTGAGGTTTTATTATGGTAAAATTTAAGATATTATTGTGTATTGATAGCACAAAATTTTTCAGAATGATTGTTTTTAAATATAAAGAGTCTTCTGGACTCGTAAAAAAATAGTGTCTTTTTATGTTTAACCCAGGCCTGCCCTCTTAAAGCTCTGATTTGACATATGTGACCATTTTTAAAAATTCAACTTGTGTTGGATTAAACATTCTCTGATAAAATACCCTAACTTAACTAAATGTAGCTTTTGTATATATTCAATTAATTTTGCTTACTAGCGTCTCAGACGCTTTTGAGGAGGCTATATGGCCACATACGTCCTTCTCCAAAGCACAACGCGTAGTCAGAGATCTTTTCCAGACGAAAAACTCGAAAAAAAATTCTCGAGAATTTTAAACGGGAATCGAATCCTTGAAAGTTTGAGCGTTTTGTATCGGTAGGCAAGCGTTTTACCCACTGATCCTAGAGGGGGTTAAGAGTATAAAATTACTTATAAACGGTGATATTTCTGTTTTTTATAACTTTTTCATTGATATTTTGAAATATTTATTTAAAAGGTATTTGAGGATTAATAAAATAATGTATATCAGTATTTTTCATGTTTTATTTCTTATAAATCTGGATAAATGTGATACATATGAACGATCTAATGATGTGATTTTAGATGTTGAATTCAAATTCGAGGTGAGATGTATAAAATATTTAATTTAAAAAAATAATGGTACCGAATACTATTTAAAACCGATTTAATCTATATATAGATGTACATTAAAAATATAAATGTATAATAAAATTAAGATTATCCCTACAGCTAGTTGAATTAACTGTTGTGAATTAAACCATCAATGATAAATCAGCACACATTCTTTGAGCTCCTAATTAAAAAGAGATATAGCAATTTAAAATTAATTTATTAGAACAATTAATTTACTTTGAGGAAGTGCCAATGAATTGGCAGCGGTTTTCTCTTATCTCATTTTATCCATAAGTCATTATCAAACGTGATTTTTTAGGCATTTTCATAAGTCGAATAAAAACTAAATTGTTTTAATGAAGTAGAAGACTATATTTGAAATTCTGTTAACAGTTTATTTTGTTGAGCAATCAAGGAAGTTACTCAAATTTTTTAGAGCCTTCTCTCAAAATGCTATGCTCAAGTGATATTTTGGAAATTGTGCATTTTCCTTTACAAAAATCATATTTTATCAATAACTCTGCAAATAATCGATATCTTGAGATAGAAATTGATATAGAACCTATTAATATGATCCTACATAAGCCTTCAAAATTTTAGCACATAAGACTAAACAATAATAAAAGTTAGTCTTTTGACCATTTAATCTTATCATAAACAGTAATAAAATTAGTATCCCAATGGCGGTTTTTAATGAAAATAAAAAGACGAATTTAAAAGAAATATAACTCGGAACCTAGCCGGCGAGTGCTCCTGAATTCTATACCTCACATCCCTATCAACGTAAACATTACCTTCACGCAAACGTATTACCTTTACCAAAATGTGAAAAAAGCTCTCACACCAAGACACTCTGCTCCCAGCTCCAATAAACATCCCCAAGCTAACCTCTTGAAAGTCCCAAGTGCCTCCCCTCCCGGCTCCCCCTCCCCTCCCGCCAATGTAACCGTTCCATTCGAATTTCCCGCGCAGCAGCTGTGTCGGCCCTCCGACGTGGCGCCGTGCGCGGCAGATGCGCGAAGGTCAAAAGTATTTTAAAAATAAGGCCGTATAGGCGGCCGCACCGCAGGCATCGCTCCGCGCGCTCGCTCCTCGCTCTCCTCTCCTCTCTCTCTCTCTCTCTCCCTCTCTCCCCCCCTGCCGCGCGAGAGAGCCCCGCAGTGGACGCGATCGTCGAAGGGACGGACGGGCGGCGCTGCTAGTTCGTACCGTAGTAATGGCAAAAGGCTTGCCGCGCGAGGTGAGTAGCGGCGCACGACCGCGCGGCCTTACTATATACATATATATATAATATTACATACATACATATCAAATATACGTACAACCGTGTGAACCCCCGTGGCCTTGAATAATCGCGCGCGCGCGAACCCGGTGCAATCCTTGAGAGTGCGGATTGGAAAAGTAAGAGAAAACGCCGCAGCCAGGAGAGAAGTCCGAGATATCGAAAAATCGTCCCCGTGGTAAAATGGAGAGCAGAGCGAGCGCAGAGCCGCCGCCGCGTTATCGTCATGGGCCCTAGAAGCGGCGGCTGCTGCTGCTACTGCTGCTGCTTGCCACAGGAGCATCGCATTGGCCGTCTGCGTGACGCGGTCACCTGACGCGGTCACGTTACGCGCGCTCCCTAGTGTCGGTGTTGTATATGTGAGTGCTTTAAAGGTGCCTCCACAATGGGCAAGTTTACCGCGAGCGCGATTGCTGCGCCGTAAGCGCGTGTGCGTTCGATTTTGCGGTAGAGGAGGACACTTTTTGGGAAAAATGTATTGGGTTGCGTATCCAATGTATCCGTACATGTGACGCATGTAGATACGATGTCCGAATTAACCGTTTGATCGAACGCACCCACAGTGCAGGATAAAAAACTAAGCTTTAGATCCTTTGTACGGTCCTAGACGCACGTCTAGGCCACACGGACCAGGACTAAAAGACTTTTTTCAAGCCTTCCGGGCATCGGTTGCTCTTCCGCTTACCGCGCCCTTGTGAACGCAGCCTTACACCTCGCATCTCGGCGCGTCAGTGTGTTGGCTCCTCGCCTATATATACATACGTACATAAAATCATGTGGTGATACATATAGTGCGTGTGCATGTGTGTGTGTGTGTGTGTGTGTGTGTGTGTGACGGTCACGTGACAAGCGATCCCTATACAACACGCCGCCGCAGCGCTCTAAGCTCGCGGTAAATGTGTACTAGCCCTGCGGAAAACATGCGACCCGGACGCGCGCGCGCGCGCGAGATTTTTCGGCTAATCCACGGTATATACACCGCCACCGCCGCTTATACTACTTCTGTCGAGTCAGACCGTAGAGGGGCGGGGGGGGGGGGGGGAGGGGACGTGGTATAATGCTTGCGAATATAATCGTCATCATCGGCATCTCTCACTCGCTGTCTTTCTTTTCTTTTGCGCGTATCGTCTTCTCCGTCGCTCTTTTTTTTTTCCTCGCATTCTAGAAGGGAATGGATGGTTATATACGGCGCGCGAAAAAGGACGACGCTGCGATACGCAATTTTTGCGCGCCGCTCCGTTCTTAACCTCGAAATGTATATATATATATATACATATCTCATGGTCTTAGTTTCTTCTTCTTCTTCTTCTTCGCGGTCCGCGAGTCGAGGAAGGAGAGCGAGGAAAAATATAGGAGCGAGAGAGAGAGAGAGGAAAAGGCGCGCGCGCGCCCTCGTGCTTTCCGTTATCGCGCGATTAGGAGCGTAGCAGAGCGGCAGCAGCGGCATAGCAGCCAGCCAGCGATGATGGAGCGGCAGCTGCGCGCGCTATAGCGGCTGTACTGTTGGAGCGAGAGAGGCTTAGATTTCATACGGCGCCTCAGCTGCAGCAGCGCGCAGGCTGCTGCCTGTTCGGTGATGATGACGATGATTTGCTTCGAGGGGATCCTCTCTCTACGTTGTGTATAGAGGCATCGATCGGGCGTTTGTAGGGAAAAACGATGATGGGATGATGCCTGCGCTCAAGGCTTTGGGGAATTTAGAGTGGAACGGTCTTTTTTGGGAGGGCTTTGGATTGAGAAAGGTCTCGAATGGAGGGTTTTATTAGCTTTTTTGAATTGTTCTATAGTTGGATGCGGAAAAAGTACGTTGAGAAATTTTGGGTTTTGGAATTGAAATTGGAATCGAACACTTTTCTTAATTTGAAGGGAAATGAAAAAGGTTCTTAAGGGAATTAGCTTTGAAAAATGACGATTGAACGCAGAAAAAGCTAGGTTGATAGATTTTGGACTTGGAATTGGAATCAAACAGTATTTGAATTTTATCTGGAAAAGGTGCTAAGCGTAATCGACATCGAAAAATGTTCGTTACTTTATTACTTTCGTTATTCTTGCTATAAGTTGTTAAATGCAGGGAAAACGTTGAGATATTTTACAGATTTGGAACTATAGAATAAAATACTTTTTGAGTTTGAACTGACAACCGTTCTAAACAAAAAAGGACTTTCAAAAATGTACCTTAACTTATTATATTCGTGAGATTTTATATAATTGAATACGGAAAAACCGTTGATGTTCGAATTAGAGTGGAACATTTTTCAAATTTGAATCACAAATGTTAAAATTATTCGTTATTAGTATTTTTCTATAAATATTTTGTTCGACCCCGTTAAAATGTCGCATTAAAGAAAAAAAGAACAATAGAAATATATTAGCACTTGTATACTTTACGGTAACTCATTTCAAGGCTTAGAATTTACAGTTATAATTTTGCAAAGGTATTTACTACTCGCTCGATTTCTTTACAGCTGATAGAGAATAGCGGCGACTATAGTTGCATGAATTTGCACCTGTACAGTACGATAAAGTGACCGTATTTTCACTCGAGTGGACCTGTCACATAATTTAGTCACTGTCCGGTGATTGACGGAAACAATGGCTTTGCACTTGTTGCAAACGAGTGCAAATTTAGAATCGCGAGCGAAGAGTTCCAAGACCTGCATGCAATATGGCTCTTATTTTTCGGAAACAAAAATCTAACTGCAAAGACAACAGAAATCTTTTATTTCGAAGTATATAAAATTGTATTTATTTGCACTTTTATCGTAAATGTAATTGTTTCGATAATTCTTACAAATGTATTTAACGTAATCTGCTTTACTTCGGGAATGCATTAAGAAAGTTTTCTATAGTTTTCCTAAGAATCCAAGGATACTGAACATTTAGGAACATTTAAGTTAATTAAACGCGCATTAAAAATGTATTAGACATCACTTAGAAAGAATTCCGCCCTGCCTGAAGATAATAAGATTCCATTGTATTTGAATATCTACCTTTATCGGTAGAAAGTTCTAGATAACGATCCTTTACTTGTAGCATAACTAACGTTCTACACTGTAGTTTCTTAACACATTAAGGGCGGCTAATCTATAAGACAATTTCTCAATTTTCCGTAATTTAAAATAATTGAAAATTTTTCTTTCGTTAACAAACCACAAAATATTATTCTCAAGCATAATAAGAATGCAATCGCGAACGATCGCTCACTTATTTATATCCATCGCCGATCATGGATTGGAGATTAAATCGTTATAAGCGATCCGTCGACCGATCGCTAACGAATAATCGTTTGATTTTTCTGTTTTTTTTTTGTTTACGCATCACATGTGCATACGCATCGGTTTTATCGATCGTTACACGTATATACACACACACATAAGCCCGAGTCAATAAAACGACGGAATGAATCCGCACATATATGCGATCGCGGCCCTAAATGAAGCGCATTCCTATCCGCGAGGATCGCGGCGCTCGCGCTTGCGCATCTATTGGTAAATACCGGCCTCAAAATATTTTCATTAGCCTGCACATAAGCGGCCGAGTCTGACTTGACTGGCCGTATACATATATATATATATATATATATATATATATATATATATATATATATATATATATATATATATATATATATATATATATATATATATATATATATATATATATATATATATATATATATATATATATATATATATATATATATATATATATATATATATATATATATATATATATATATATATATATATATATATATATATATATATATATATATATATATATATATATATATATATATATATATATATATATATATATATATATATATATATATATATGTATACGGCCAGTCAAGTCAGACTCGGCCGCTTATGTGCAGGCTAATGAAAATATTTTGAGGCCGGTATTTACCAATAGATGCGCATATATATATATATATATATATATATATATATATATATATATATATATATATATATATATATATATATATATATATATATTAGAACAGTGCACTTCACGGTCGTCGCGGAAATATTTCTATGAGAGAATTTTATTGTATATGGAGCCTTTAAGTGGATGTATCGCGCGAAACATTTTCTTTGTTGGATATGCGAACATTTCTGGTGGAATTGTTGTTTGATATTTTGAATGGTATGGTTTTGATCGTGTTTTTTTTTGTTGCGAGATTTGTGTTTGATGGGAGTTGTTTGTACGGAACGAAGATCTCAGCTGATAAGGTTTGCACTATTATAAAAGATTTGATACGAATTGGTTTACATTTGTAATAAAAATAAAGGAATAACTAATTACAAATGTCGTAAAATTTTAGGCAATAGTTATAGTTTTTCACTTTAAATAGATAATGATTCATTGGACAATATACTTTCTCAGTTGTTCGATTATAGTTAATGAATGGAAAATTTCCTGAACAATATAAAGTCATATAACAATTTAATTGAATCATCAACAGTAAAAAGAAGATTCATCTTCTCTTTTGTTACTACAGTATACTCACACATATTGATTTATTCTGTGCAATCATAGAAAGTTATGAACCCTTTTAACTAATGATTCGATTAAATTTTAACACAGCTTTCATTCTTCGGTTCTAGTATCAAAATTAAAAAGAATACTTACACTATGAATTAACATCGATTTTACGTCAAAAAAAACTTTTGACACGGAATGTACAGTGAATAAAAACTTCTATCATGTTACGACATTTCGGAAATTTGAAGAACCGTTACGACAATGGAAAATGCCCTCGAGCATATAAATACATTGTAAACTAGCTAGGAATATTTGAAACTAAAGATAAGAAAAATTATACTATAAAGGTATAAAGTTTTTTTATAATTTTCGTATTGCGGATATTAAATTTGTTTGAATTGTCCACTGATTGTACATATTATTGAGACACATACATATACCTAGTTTATGCTATTTTAACCTTGTGCCTTATTAATAACTGACTTAGAAATTTATGTTAATAAATTAATTACTCAAATGCACGCGTTTAGCAAGACTAATTAATGCATATGTGAAAAAAATCGAAGCAAGATATTCTCATAAATAAAAGCATAATTGAATATTGAGATTGTAGACTGATGATACATATTTTAATGTAAGAATTTTTCTAACTTATCACAAACAATTCGTATTGAACTTTTTGAAATGGTGACAATCTGGTCGTATAAAATCTACCTTGAGATGATCATATTAGATTTAAAAACGTTCAATAAAAGTACTCTGTAATTTTATAATTTCAGATTTTAAAGAAAATCCAAAAATAAGTACTTTTAAATGTAGCTGTTTAAAAATAGTTCTTAGCTACCAAATAACGCAATGACCGATGGCTCTTTAAATGTGCATTGTTAAAATCCATAGGTTAATCCTTTAGTACTGGTTTCTCCTCAAGTCGAAAGTATATATTTTTAAAGTATAATTTTGGCACAATATTTGATTTGATAGCCCTTATTCAACCCAAGTTCTGGACCTCATGGACAAAATTATTTTATATCTAGATTCATAATCAATTAGTTTGATAATATATAAGTTTTGTAAGTGGTGATATCTGTAAAGATGTTTAGATTTCAGATATTTTTATTTTTCATCTTTGGATTTATAGAAAATATTGTTCCGTTTATGCGAGATTCTTTTCAAAAGCGCCTCCAAAGTACGTAAAGAGATTGTAAAAGAAAATAATTTTTAGACTTGGTTTTTTATAGAAATAAATCTTGCTTGAAAAATCTATCTTTAATTTTATATATTTTTCGTTGTAGATTATTTCCGTGTCTTAAGCCGATTTTGAAAATCCTCTCGTATGTACATTCAAGTAACCTTAAACGAATTAATGTGCGTTGAGTGTACATTAAGCAATATCTTTTGCAGATCCAAAAATTAATATAATAAAAATACCTAAAATAGCAAATTTCAGAGATGCCTACCCTTAATTATTATAGGTAAACCCCGAAAATGTCAAAAACAAATTCTAGTTGAATGTATTTTAAATATACATTTTATACTTATCACGTGTATAATATACACATATACGTTTTAGAATCAAAAAATGATTATTTTCAGTCCTATCAACATGTGGTTGTTTTAATTACGCGTGACCTTTAATAAAAAAATAAGAAAAGTCCAAGCGAAAAAAGTAAACTGGTAGTGTGCATAAATTTGTATAAATGTGTATGATAGTATATACGTGTGAGAAAATGTGGATCTCAGGAATTTATAACATGACAAGATTTTTCTCATATTTTTGCCATTTTTACATACAAATAATAATATACCTCATAAATTTTGGTTCGTAGAGGCTAATAGATTCATCCGATCCTACGTCAAAGTTCTAATTACAAACGATACCGTTACGGACCCAGTTTCTAATCAGGACCCAATTCTTGATCATTTTCTTACATAAAATATTTTTGTAGATGTCAGATATAACTATCTACTATTTAGATGTCCCTGTTCAAAGTCTAAAAAGTTTAATTGTAATTGGCTTTTATTGAAATTAGAGTTGATCAGGAATTGCTCTTAGCTGATCAGGAACTGGATCTGTGACGGTAATGCTTTTTTCATTAAGGTGGATCCACTCTCCAGCATAAATCGATTAGGTGTGAATAAATTAGTATTGTAATAAAATTGAAAAATTGAATTTAAGATCATATACACCGGTATGCAAAATTTTAGACTCCTTTGCTGACTAAATATTGCAAGAAAAATCATTGAAATGCTGGTTAAATTGAAGAATTTTCTCTATTTATCAATCTGTTTCAATATTAAATATTTATCTACAAATTCACCGTTTAAAAATGATACAATAATTTAACTTTAAGAAGCAACTACTCATTGTTTATACCTATATATTATACAAAATATTTTTCACGTTAAACTTTATAATGTTTAACGTGTGCATTTGTAGCCCCGGAAAATTCCTCAATTTAACTAGCATTAAAGCACCCTTCTCTAATACACTTTATTATTCACACTAAAGCATCCACAAGTTATTTTTACCCAATTCTTTTCCAACCGTACAAACAACAAACGCTAATATTCAACATCCTCAAAAGTACAAAAAAGTATTCTCCGTCAACAACATCCCACCTTCGTCGAAAACCGCCCTGTATGTACACTCCGCCGAGAGCGAACGAACGGCATGACACTCACGTGTATCGAAAATGCATCCTATATACCCAACCCACCCACCCACCCACCCACACCTATATACACACACACACACACACACACACACACACACACACCTATACCTACTCTCTATCTATGCGCGCACATTGCTGACCGGTCACGTTACCCGCCTCCCGCCCGACCGTCAGCTAACCCTCCACGTGACGTATACTATATGCCCCTCCGCGTATAATATTGTCCTACTCTCCTCTCCTCTCTCTCTCTCTCTCTCTCTCTTCCAGCACACACACACACACATGCATCTCGACGCTATGCTTGCTTGGCTGTGGCTCTCTTCGCCTGCTTCGAGGTTATGCGAAAAAATGTTTTCGGCACGCGTAGTACCTCCGATCCGACAGCCACAGCTCCAGCGCAGCGCGGCCGCACACACACACACACACGCGCGCGCACACAGAGAGAGAGAGAGAGACGCACAGATAGAACGTGAACCCTGAAGGGTTTTACAGTTATAACACTCGGGAGCGCGCGCTGCTGCTGCTGTGCTGTGCCGCGGCCCCTGCAATGTGCCACATTTGCAGAAGCGCGGAGGACGACGACGACGTTGTCGGATAGGAGTATTATACAGTGGTGGTAGTGTGTGTGTGTGTGTGTTGTATAGAGCCAAGAGAGGGGAAAGGTGGAGTTGCGGGAAAATTCCTCGTCGACGACGACGACGACTCTACGGCCACGCTGAATTCGTGCATGTATATGTGTGTGTTTATATAAATATATATATATATAGAGAGAGAGAGAGTATATGGATGCGAGTGTTTTGGGTTTATACATATATAGGTAAAAAGTGTGTTATACTTTTTTCGTGCGTTCTTTATTTTCATTTTTTGTGTGTGTGTGTATTTCTTTCTCTCTCACACTCTGCGCATGAGCGAGAGGCGAAATACACACGCACGCACACATACATACATCGCGCCCTTCGCGCGAGAGTGCGTGCGTGCACGTCGCGGTCGCACACAACAGCAGAAACGCGCGTGCTTGGCTGTGTGCACTTTGGACGATCCGCGCGTCTCCCTCTCGCACACGTTTGTATATCATTTTTTTATACGTTATTATTTTTTTATTTTTACTCTTGTTTTCTTTTTTGGTTCGTTTTTGGTTGGTTTTTGCGAGCTTCCCCGCGCGCGGAGAGCGCAACGCGAGTCTCGAGATAATGTACGAAAATAACAGGCCACGGGGGGGGGAATTTTTTGAAACGAGAGAGACGGAGAGAATAATAGATAGACGCTTGTGGAAGGAAGGAGTCTGTGGTGTGTGCGTGTGAGTGTGCAGAAGCGAGGCCTCGTTTCTTCCTCCTTTTTTTTTTCTGCCTTTTTTTTTCTCGTGCTGAGAGAGCAGTGTGTGCATGTGTGTGTGTGTGTGTCGTGTGCGCCAGAAGAAAATAACGCGATAGTAGGTGATTTTTGGGGAGAGTGATTGATTGATTGATTGATATATACCTCGAAGGTTTGAATTGGCTCGAGTGGTACCTCAAGATTTATCGTATGCCAAAGAATTTGTTGGAGGCAGTTGCTCGAGCTTTGTGGTGTACCAAAGATTGGTTCGAATGTAGTTGGATTGATTCTGAAAATGTGCGTTTAAAGTCTAAAAAGAGGATTGGGTGAAGTTGGCTTTTATGGAAGCGAGTGTTGATCGGAAGCTGTTTCTATTACGGTGTTACTTGTTGTTTCGGTGATAAAGTGTGTTCTTGGATGATGATACCCACGAGAGTATGACATTTAATGGTTTTGGTAAATTTTTAATTCTTTTTTTTATTTCTTCTGGAGCACACGAGTATCGATACTAGCAACTAGTCGATGAATGCACACTAGACCTTGAGACACTTCTGTAAGCGTTTATCTGAGTGAGACTCGAGCATAAGGCTCCTCTGCGTCCACATGGTTTGCTCTTTGATTCTTGAATGAGCTCCTTCGATTTGTCCGAAGGATGATCTCAGCATGCTGCTCCAAAACATTCTTGGAACGCTGCTTAAGCTCTATTTACATGTTGGCTTTGATGGCAATGTCACTTTAATTTTATCATATGTATTTATTTATTTATAAAGATTTGAAAGGATATAAAGCCTTAATACAATAGAATACACGAAGGTGACATTTAATGAAATATTATAAATTAACATATTAATTTATATGCAATAATGTTTAACACAAACTGCTAGTTAAAGAAAACTGTCGCTAAACAAAATTTAATTACTATTAAAAATTTACTGAATCTACTTACACTGTAATCTTATGATAGGAGTATTATTACATTATTACATTATTCAACATTACAAGTTAAAGCGAGATGTTATAAAGTATACATGGAGATAGAGCATTAGAGAGCATGTATTTTGGAAATGTTGAAGGATCTGCCTTTATAAAGATAAATATTTGATGAATGCATAAGTAATGCAATAAAAACCTTGTTTACATTTGTTGATCCAACCACGATAGAGAGAGAATTAAGAAAGAGAGAAAAAGAAAGAGAGAGAGCAATCACGCTGGTGCGTAGCTGTAGTGGACGAGAAAACAGCTAGTTTGGTTGTAGGGTCGGGATTGGAGATAAACAAGATGGACCAGCAGTATTGCCTCCGCTGGAACAATCATCCGGCCAACCTCACTGACGTCCTGAGCTCGCTTCTAGCGCGTGAAGCACTGTGCGACGTAACCCTGGCCTGCGTCGGCGAGACCTTTAAGGCCCACCAGACGATACTGTCAGCATGCAGTCCGTACTTCGAGAACATCTTCCTGCAGAACACCCATCCACACCCAATTATCTTCCTCAAAGATGTCAACGACACAGAGATGAAGGCCCTGCTGCATTTCATGTACAAGGGCGAGGTCAACGTGAGTCAGCATCTGCTGCCCATGTTCCTGAAGACAGCCGAGGCGTTACAAATCAGAGGACTCACGGATAACAGTGTAAATAACAAGAGCGAAGACAAGAGTCCGAGTCCAGAGCCCGAGTCGCAGGCTGGAATCAGGCACTCAGACTCGCCCAGCATACAGAGTCATCCGGAAAAGAGGAAACGAAAGGCCTCTGGAAATTACGATGTATCGCTAACAGGGCCACCCAGTGAAAGATTCCTCTCTGATTCTCAGGTATGTATTTGAAGTGTAACTATTTATGGTGTATCATTGTGCTTTTGGCTGCTGTTGTATATGGACATTTATTACAACACCCAATAAATGTAATACTTAATTTCTATTTTTCTCCATTAAAATATTGTTTTTTGAGAGATTTAAAATTTATGTAAGATAGATACAAAATTTGCATATTAGAATTTAGTATATTTCACTTCAAACTTGGCAGTTTGATTAGCTTAATTAATACATATTTAAAAGTTCAGATAATACTTGTCAAAAAGATGTTAACAACATACATAAATTAAATGAAACAATCCTCCAACATGTGATGCAGGTTATAAATTAAATTTTTTTCAGTAAAATAAATTTACTGCAGTATTATTTACATAGCAGATTATTTTGATAGTTTGATGTTCTGTACACATTAATGATATTTAACTCATTGAAATTTTTTAATTAATATTAAAGTATTCTTATTTTAAAATATTTAAACACAATTTTTTTTCTATATCTTGAGCATGTCAGAATGAATTTATTTATTCAATGATGATCTTATTAGAAATTTTCATAACCATGCATACATGCCTAAATTCTGAAGCACATGGTCCTTGCAAGAAATTTAACATTTAATATATTTGAATTTGGACCTTCTAAAATTAGGACATTTTCTCATACTCATTTAGATTAAGCAAATCCCTTTTTGTTTTTATGCTTTTTGGTTCTGTGTACTTGTGAGCTTTGAATGTTGAATAAAAATAGAACAAGTGTGCAAATATTTCTTGTATTCACTGAGTCACAGTGATCTTTTGTGTAACTCCAAAATATATTTGTGAGACTCCTGAGTTTTCCAATTCTTGTTTACATGTAGGGAGATCTTCTTGTAAACAATTTTTTCCTTAATACTTGAACTTATTTCATACATTCTCATATGTTTACTTTTTTTAACGTACATAATTCTTACATGAATGTTAAAAAAAAGGTTCATTTTATTGCAAAGTTTCTACCTCATCAGTACAGCAAGTGCTATATTTATCCACTATTAGTCCTAGAACTTTCAAAACTTTCACTCATAAGCTGTGTACATTTTATTTGACCCAATTTTCTAGCACGTCTTCCTAAGTGATTACTATGCATTTTTGAAATTCCTTATGGATTTGCACACTGTCTACAGTGCATATTTTATCATTTAAAATTTTTTTTCAAAGCAACAGTTGAAAGATATTGCATGATATATATGTGTTTGGCATGAACTGTATGGATTACATTCAGCACTTGTTGAGCCACACTTGTATTAACAGACCAACTGTGTGCAAATTTATATTGTTATTAACATTTTAAGAAAAATGTTTTTTCATACTAATTTACATTTCAAAAGAAAAAAATAAACTAATTTTTGTAATAATGTGTTAGATAGCTACAAGGAAATAATTTTACCATTGTAGTCTAGTGAAACCACAAAAAGGGAAATATCAGATAAAGAAAGGTTAGGTAAGCAATCTAATGATTGTGCAAACATTTTGAGCATTTCATGTGTATAATACATAGCAGAAGATAAAGTACAAATGAAATTGAATGTCGTACGAATGAAATAAAAATTGTCATCTCCCACATCTTAACTGATAAAGAGTAATTTTAAGCAGTTGCTATCACCAAGCTGTAAAGAGCTTAGATAATGTATTCATTCTTTTTCCGGTGATACTGATAACATTGAAATCTTTTACAAAATGATAATAAAATAGGGCCGCACATAAATGAAGGAAATTTTTCTTTTTCTAGGCATCTTCTCAATGTAGTTACAAATCAAGTCCTACAGTTCCAAAGTCAAATAACGCACTGGGAGGTGATTTGGATGATGGTGGCAGATCAATCTCTCCATCGTCTCAACCTCAGGCTCCGATAAAACAAGAGCTTGACCATCACATGTCTGACTTTCACGATAATATTTCTCTCCCAGTAAGTACATTTACTTATTTTTTATGTTTTGAATGCCGTGTGTAATGTTATGTTACTACTTTAGAATTTGATTAGTCAATTAGTACACTATAATTTATTGAGAAAATAAAGTTTGTTTTGTTTCTCATTTTTTATTTATGCAGTAATTTGTTTCATTGAAGTAGATTAAAAAATATATCTAGTATGCTTTTTCTTTTTTCTTAACCACCCTGGCATTTGTATATTTTTCTAAATGATTCTAATTATAAAAGTGTTGTTTATTTAGTTTTTAACAAGGTCGATATTCATAATCAAATTTTATGATCTTAATGCGAAGATAAAGTTTTGTTATACATATTTTTCAATATAGTATAACCATATCAATTATAAATTACTTTTTACAATGATTCATAGAGCTTTGCTTTAAAACTAAAATAAAATAAAAAAACTTCAATTTATTACATATGTAAATTTAATGGTTTGTTTGTAGTTAGAAATTTTTGTTGGTTGTGTGTATTTTAAAGTTGTGTGAAATTATTTAATTTTCATTCGATACTAAAATTAACTGTGATTTTTAAGATCAACTCTGCAGGGTGGTTAATTATGCCTAATCCGTCAATTTAACATCTGCTCGGAAAAATTCATTACAACTGCTGGAGTCTTCTTCACTGTTCAAAAGATTTCTTCGTATCGGTAATATTCAAGTGTAAGACAATTGAAAAGTTAAATTTGTGTGTGGCAACGTCTCAGATAGGACCAAACAAAGGGTTACATCATAGTTTCGTTATTCTTCTTCCCCCTCTCGACGGGTGGAAAGAAAAAAGAAATGCTTGACTCAGTCGAATGTAACACGGGAAGGAAGGGATAGAACGAAAAAAAAAGAAACACTCAATTGGCTTTAACGCTCATCAAGAAATGGCAAAATTGAAATGTGTCGATTAAGCACAATATCCTTTCCTTCTCTGTTAACAGACTAGTTCGGAGTGGGAGGTGGTTCAGAGAGGTGGGAAGAGTGACGAAACTATGGATAAGCCATCAGCGACCTTACCTCGCGAAAATCGCCTCTATCCCGTTATGCCGACGCAAGTCAGCGAGATTCCCAACTCGAAAGCTGAGTATTCCCTTCGTCGATCAGCTGCTGCCACTGACAAAAGTCCCCAGGAACAGGACAGTAATAAAGCCCAAGCTGGGGTCAATGTTCTGAGGCAGGGCATATCTGTGATTCAGTCCACGCTCCGCGGAGCACTGCAGAGACCTCAGTCGCAGCCACGAAAGTCTGGCAGATTCAAGCCCAGCTGGCTCGACACCTACACCTGGCTTCAGTTCGACGAACAGTCGAATCTGATGTTCTGCAAGTATTGCAGGAAGTGGAGCGACAGCATTCCTGAGATTCGCACCTCGTTTGCTGCTGGCAATGGCAATTTTAGATTGGAGATCGTCAATCATCATGACAAATGCAAGGCTCATAATTTGTGCGTAACCAAGGAGAATGAGATCGTTGCTAGTTTGGCTTGTACCACAAAACCCTATTGTCGATAGTTCAATCAATTTAAAAGTTTCTTGTTAGAGTTACAAGAGGTTTTGGATTTAAAATAATACACAAATTCATAAATATTATTCGTGGATACTATATATTTAACTTTACTCTGTTGATTATAGTGTTCACTGGGTTCAGAGATAAAGTTAAAATTCATAGTTTTTAATAAGTAATTCACTATTTATAAATTTGATTGTATTCAAATTGAAGAATGTAAAACTTCCTTAATTCTTGACTTGTAAGTCTCATCTCTGTTCTAGATTTTGAGCAAATATCAATTTTCGATTTCATCTTAAATTAACTTCAATATCTCTTTAAAAAAAAAATAGCAAGTTTATGGGCTTGCACAATGCTATCTTAAAAGTCTGTGATGATTCAGAAATTTACTTGCAAGCATCAATTACCATTGACGCTGAGAAATTTTATGTGCCTCATGCATAGAGGCGTAAATCACGAATTTTGACTTATTACAAAATTAAAATTTAATGACCCCCCGAGTCGAATAGGTTGTATATCGCTAGTAGGTGCTAATAGGTACAACGAGACGTTGCCAGAACAAAGAATGCCAAAGTAGGTCTCAATACAGTGATGTAAATCTGTGATGGATTCTCGCGTTTCTACGGAAAGCAAGAATTTAAATGTCTTAACAAATTTATAACATTACACGTTCAGTGTATAAATGTAATTTACGAAGAAACAGTGAAGCAAAGATATACCTCAGTTTTTCAGTGCGTTGTTATTACATCACTTTTATATCGTTATGTCATTGTGCCATTTATATATTTATTTTCAAATTCAACCAAAAACCATCAATGTATATTGACAATGTTGAATGCCTATATTGTGAAATGTTACATTCCACCTGTTGTTATTTTTTACCAGGCAGTTGTAATGAATTTTGATGAACGTTGAACGTGACTTAAGAAACTTCTGCTATATATTTTATGATTAACTTTACTGAAAATTGCAGATTTCTAATTTAAAACTTTGAAAGCAAATGTTACGTACTCAAAATGGAAATCTGGAATGTTTTCATGATATTCCTTGCTTTAATCAATTTAAGTTTGTAAAATACTAGTTGGTTACTTTTATTCTGTAATAAAAATGAAAAATATGTCAAATAAAAGATTTTTTACTTGAGAGCTTGTTTTTGTACGTAGAATTATTTTTTGTAAATGTGATCTGAAAAAATAGTGCATGGAGAAAATGATTTGTTAGTAGTACAAAACCGTTTAGTAAAAATTAGACCAACTAGTTTTTTGGTAATACTTACCAAATAACAAAAATTACACAAAGTATTATATTATTATATAATAATTCAGCCACAGATGGCCAAAACCAAAAAAATTACTATTTTTTCGAGTAAGTTTTATCTATAGTAATTTTATTGCAAATTTGCACCATTTTACAACACGATTTGTTTCCGTGCAGTTATTAAATTAACTAAAATTTTTGATTATTATGATAAATTTTGCAAGAAAATACCTGCAAGTGTTATCAAAAAATTTGTTGGTAAAATTTTTATACCTAGTGACTTTGTACTATTAATTAAGGTAGTTATCCTCTGGTCAATACTAACCTATGTATTTCTTATTTTGTCTCGAAAAATTTTAAAATCGCATTCGGTTTAAAATTTTCAAAGTTTGTTATGTTGTTTATCAAAAATATTAAATATTCACCGTGTCAAAATAAAAAAGAACCAATATTTTATACAATTATAGTTTTCAAAAAATCTTGTATGCAAATTTATTTAATTAATTTAATATTAAAATTAAACAGTTACAATTAAATGTATTTGGTAAAGAACATAATAAGTTTTGAAAATTTAAAATAAAATGAAAAATTAAATATGTAGATTTTTCAAGACTAAATAAAAAATACATAGGTTAGCATAGGCCAGAGGATAACTACTTTAAGTGGTCAATGTTGAGTTAAGGCTTGAAAATTAACATAAATGTTTAAGATTTTATAGAATTTTTCCTTTAAAGCTAGGCAATTGTTTTAGGCAATATGATACCTAATGAGTATTTTAAAATATTACCGGGGCACTTATTTAGTTATTTCACACTTCTCAGAAATAGTAGAATTAAAGTTTCAACGTCGATGATCTCTCATCGCGAGTTTTCGGAACCAATTTATAATTAATTAATCTGAAAATTTCTATATATGGAATTTTTTTGTATTTTTACCGCTGTTTGGGCTCCGTATTAATAGTTTGAAATTCTTGTCGGACCAATGTAGGATTCTCCGTAAGTTTCAAATCGATTCGTTAAAAATTGGTACCGAAATCCCGTGATAAACAATCATCAACCCTGATGAAATGGTCCGGATGAGTTCGGAAAGGACCGGACGCAAAATCCGGTATGGTCCGGAATGGTTCCCATGGTAACGTTCCGAACCATTCTGGATTTTCCACCCAGTTCATTACGAACTCCTCCGAATCGTTTCACCAGGGAATGTTAAAACTTTAATTTTATTATATTAACTAACATAATTACCCCTGCAAACTATTTAAAACACTTATGAGGTATCACAAATGAAAACGTCTAAAAAGAAGTGTTAAAGTGCCCAGCTTCAAAGGAAAAAATCCTAGTCAGACCTTCATTTTCAAGCCTTAATCAAGTCTTGACCGTTTGACAAATCGTTTTATCGAAAATTCCTGCACGCGAGAACCCACGTTTCACATTGAAAATCTCACGCCTGCGTTTGATCACCAGGGACATCCAGTCAGTCTGCTAAGTGAAGACAGCGGTCCGACGACGGGACAGCTCAACGACAATGTGCCGGGAATCGAATCTTCCGAGCATCACAATCCGCCGGAAATGCTCGATGGACTCGATGGTAAGGAAACTTTTATTGCAAAACCAAAGAAAAGAAAGACACTATACCTCTTATATCTCTAGTTTCAACCTAGATTTCACGCACCGCTCATGTACCTTTAACGAACTTTTCAATTGGATAAAGAAAAAAGAAAAGCAAAATATTTCTTTGCTTCGTTGTACATTGTGTCGAGATAATAGAAAGAAATTGAAAATCAATTGAACGGTGCGTGGAATCGCAGAAATCGAGGGAGATTCCTTAATTCCTATGCATGCACGTTTGTTTACAAATCATCGCAGTAACATGACAAAAAAAAGAGCGATTTTTTTTATTTCAATAAAAGAGAAAAAAAGAGTGTTGTACATAGTCTCGATAAGACGGGCATCCCTCTATTTCCAAGACTGGCAAGAGTAGTCGAGTGTAAAAAGTCTGAAGAGCAGATTTGTTATAACCAACCATTTGATTTTATATACCTATGATTTCTTTTTCTCCCATATGTGTATATTATTCCACCATTTTTTTTGTTTCTATTATCCAGCCCTTAGTGTTTTATATTATAATTTTTTTTTCCTTGGTGATGGTGTATCGTGCATTTGCTATGTCATTGTGTGGTAGTTACTCTTTTTTTTAATTATGATCGTGAGTGTGTGTTACCTTTTATTTTTGTTTCTTCTTACTGTAATCTTTTTATCTTTTTTTTATTTCCTTCGTTCTTCTTCCAATGTCGCACTTACTACTCTTCACATAACAGGCGTTTGGTCACATTCTTTTTCTTCCGGGGGTAATATATGTATATTGTACAAAGAAAAGGTGGTGCGAGCAAAAAGTGGACCGTATACGGAAAGGAGCACGAGTACTCGGTGTACTTACTGTGTATATACACATGTGTAAATATATATGTACATTAACGACGGAATTAACGTGCAGATGCGTTTTGGGAGGATATTGTGGGGGTTTTGTCGATGCAACTGATGTGTTTCGCTCTATAGGTGCGTGTTTATATGTGCGTAGCTAAGTAAAAGAAATTAGAGGATAACATATTGAAAAGTATATATAAAAATTTCATATTTCAGGGGGAAGGTTCATGTAAACCGCTAAAACGAAAAGCGATTGTAGATGAATTTTTGTGAAGAAACGGCAGGATAAAATATTTAGTACTATATTTTTAATTATATGAAAAAATTTTTACTAGTACCCGAAAATGTTCCAGTATCAAAACATCAGTAATAAATATCGTGAAACTATATATATTGTACAAATTACTTAAATCTTAAATATCATTATAATTAAAAAGTTATTCTTCCTTTCGATTATCAATCACTGTTGTATTTAAATATCTTAAAAGCAATATTGATGAGTTCAGGCACTGGGATAAAGCTTTCGGGTACAACCACTTTTATCTTAAATGGAAACCGCTTTTCTCGAATTTATCAAGGTCAATCTCCATGATCTTTGGTTGGATCGGCATGCTGTCTAGGGATTTTTCGGTTTGTTCTGGAACTAAAATCAAAAATATATGTCGTTTCGATAAAATTACTCTATAGATACACCTTAATCCGATACAAAAGGTGCCAAATTAGAAACACTACGAGGCTTTGAAAGAATCAATAAAGAAAATATCGCGGTTGAATTAGTCCGATTATCGATATTAAATTATTATATTGCCATTTTTAAACTGATTATCATTCTTAACTTTCCGTATTCTTAAACAGTTTTGAGTGAATTGTTCTTACCCTTTTTGAGTAGATATTTACTAAAAAGTAAAAGACGTTTTCTGCTCATTAATTTCATTCAAAGAATCCAAAATTCACTCAAAATACTCCTCATTTTATACAAAAATTAGTTAAAATTCACTCAATCATCGAAAGATCCATCCTGGAAAATATTTTCAAACATTCACCACACGTTCGCCAAAACTCTCTCTCTCACTCCCTCCCTCCCTCCCACCCTTTCTCCTGCATTTCAATTCCCTTCGTGCAGTACGTAGACGAAGACAAGTGAAAAAGAGCCTAGAATAGCGAAGTAGCTCGCTTTATATACGGTAGCAAAGAGAAAGAAAAAGGGCGAGCTAGAAAGAAAAGTAAGGGATTAGGATATCGAGACGCGCGCGGAATTCGTATAGGATACGCGAATTGAAACGTATCGAAGGGTCGCTGAACCTCGGGGTAAAAGTGGATTTTTTTGCATATTCGACTGCGCGAGTATGTCGGGGACATAAATGCGGTCATAGGCGATGTTGTGAAGTCCTCACGAGCAGGAAGTTGGACTGAAGAGGATAGTGAAATTTCTTTTTTGTCTGTAATTTTTAGTGCAAAGGGCATTTTCATTTTCTCTATATACCGTTGAAAAATGTTACTATTTAATATGTTTCTTTTTGTAGTAAAGGTGTCATTTTGTGAAGTAAGTAATCGTTAAAGCCGAATGAATCTAGCAAATAGTTAATAAATTATAATAGCATGAAATAAAGTTTCAAAGTTTTATATATATAATAATAGTAAATATTACTATTTGTCCGTAGAAAAAATTAATTTATGCAATTTTAATGAAAATACGCTTAGCGATTTGTTTTCTATGAGTAAGTACGATCTTTGAAATTGAATCTGATAAAGTTTTTACTAAAGAGTTTTTAATAAAAATTTAATTAAACAGCATACATAGTGAGTGAGGATACTTTCAATAATATTATTTAAACTTAGCCAATTAATGTTATCTGTAGATATCCAATGATACAAAATACATACGCTTCGGCGCTTTCCATATCTATTAGATATTCCGTGGGATGTTTATTGAAATTGATAAAATTTATTGAATATAATAAGTACCTCGTCATCTATTCGCGAAGTATTTGCTATGCGAAAGGGCACTTTAAGATACTTGCGGAAGAATTTCGTATTACAATTACTATGTCAGTCGACACGTGTAAATTACACAGTGATAGCTTTTTTTTAATTTCTAAAAATCAATATAACTTTACGTTTGCATTTACATTCATCCTTCACATAGATAATGTATTTATTCATTTTGCGTGTACTTTAACGCTTTTGTGCTTATAGTACAACAGAGACAGACGGACATTTTATGCAAAACCAGAAACAATGTATCGGTATTATCGCGTATATACGTCTGTATTCTATAATAATGTAAAGGATTAAAACAGGCATGTCAATGCGTGTTTTATTTCATTTCATGCTATGGCAAAGGTAAACAAGTTTGTCGATAAATATTATTATTTTTTTGAACGTCATTCGTCGAAGAGTAATAAATCTTTAATAATTATTTAGCCACGAATAAACGAAATGACCTCTTGTACGATTAAAAGGCTCATGCTTTTAAATGTAAATATATTTATAAAGAATTTCGGTTTCTTTTTATGTATAATTTCTGTTTGTCTCTACATAATTTTTTTCATCCGATTTTAATATGTTTATCATCCGATCCTTCGTCCTTTTTGATTAACGAATCCTCCGAGATTTCAAATCCTTTCAAATTTTACCAATTCACGTTTTTCAACTTCTCTCCGTTCTCTATGCCTTTTTCGGAGTATAAAAAGTACGTATACTAGTTAATTAACTACTAGTATCACGTTGAAAGGGCGTCGAAAAAAGAACGAATCGAACTTTGCGTACGTTCCGTGACTTGTTCAAATAGCAACGAAAAATAGTACACCCTGGATAGTAGTTATTTTTTTTACATGGATTTAGCGCTGATGACTGGTGGGTAAACAAGAAGAATAAACAAGTACAAAATCGGTGCAGTGACCTATGGCGAAAAAAGTTCGTTAGTGACGATTATACAGTGTATATAGTATATTATGCATCTAGGGGATAAAGTGAGCCAGTAAATGCCTGCGTGTGGTTCGGCGCCCGAGCGGAGCTGGCAATCGCTGGCTCACTTTATTCATGCGTGCAATATACAATTTTTTAACATATCTACCAAAGAGTTCGTACTCGTTCACCGCCGAAAAGGGAAAATAGTGCTACATATTAACGCCCTAACCTCACTCTAGTCCCCGCCGCGCCACGCGCTGTTTGTGCCCGAGCCGAAGGCGAGTGGGGGTAGGTATTTAATGTAGCGCTTTATTCCCGGCTCGGCGGGGAAAAAGTACGTACTTTATGACTGGGTGTGTAAAAATGTATATTTTTTAATTCAGTTAGAAATTGCTTTGTTTATATTGAAATTAGAAAAGCATATCTTCAATTCACATTTGTAAATAACTCGAATTAATGAATGGATGTAGGGTTTCACCGAGACCTTGATTTTGAAAAATAAGTAATACATTTGAAGTAATTAACGATGAAAATACCTTGAATGATGTCATTTAAAGATTGCCTTCAGGCGATGACGTGTGTACTTCATTGAGAATGTGAAGATTTAACGCCGCTTATATACTTAATGAGCCTTATCGAAAAGAGCAAAATGTAGATTAATTTTATATCGTTGAGAAACTTACCACTAACAAATTCACAACTAAAACAGATGATTAAATATTTTTGTTTCATTGCGAATATCAATATTATGTTAGTGATACGATTCATGCCAAAAGTTAGTTTTTCGCCTGAAAGCACTAATTAATATTTTTTTATTCTTTGTGTAGTAAAGCAATGAAAAATTGTAATCTATATGAAACGAGCCTTGAAATTCATAAATTGAAGTAAATTTGCGGAAGTTTTCTAAAGAAAAACGCGTTTAATTTAACTACAAGTTATGATTTTCAAAGCTCGTACCATTCGGATCACGATTCTCGACAACTTCATCATAAATACTACAGGAACTTTGCACAATTATTCTTCGCAGTCTTTAAACGAAAAACTAACTTACAGCGAACAATCTCAATTCCTCAACCAAAAAAATATGAAACCGTTCGCTTCGCAATGAACACCAATAAAACGACCAACCACCGCGTCGGTCCGCTACTCCACCATCGACAAAATTCACCATTGTCTCGTCCTATCTAAAAAAAAAAGAAAAGCAAAAAAAAAACATGGCGACGCTGCATCGCGATTCCGTTTTCAACGCATCGCTCTCGCGCGAGCGTTCACGGGGAAAAGTTGTAGACACGGGGTGTATTATGCGAGAAGGAGGAGGGAGGAGTATAGCTGTTGTGTGTTGACATCACGTGCGCGCAGTTTTCTCGCGCTCGGTTTATTATGCGCATTCGGGGCACGCGTCGCGTTTCCTTCGAGCATCGAGACGGATAAGAAAGGCTGCGATGTGCTTCTCCCGTGCAGCCTATATCATCTTCGAAATGCGAGCTCGAATTCGAGCGGCTTGTCGCGTCGAAAAGATTGGGGGGGGGGGGGGGGGAGGATTTATATCGCTGGATTTTCGAGGAGGAAATGGGAGGAGGATAGTTTTTGAGGGCGTGGGATACTGAGAATCTTGAAATTCAAAAATGTTGTATCGTGTAGGATGAATATAAAAATATGATATTTATTCTAACGATCAAGTCTATAACGTGCATGCAACACGTTTGTTTAAAGAGAGATGAGAAAAAGCTCCATTTTTAGTGTTTGATAGAAAATTCTCTCTTTTATAAAACTTTTGACCGATGAATCTGAAAATGGCTTAATTAGTTCATTGATAATAAAAAAATCATATTTATAATATGAATATAAAATTAGTTTAAACTGAAATGAGAAAAAGAAAATTAATTTTTAGTGTTTAATGTCAAATGCTTTTCATGACGAAGCTTTTGCCCGATGAACCTGAAACAGGTTTGATGAGTTCATCGAATGTCAAAAAAAGAAAAATGTTTTTTTTTTCAATTTAGAAGAACAGCAATTGAACAGTATATAAAATTTTTTGTGAATATTAGGCTATTTTATAAGATTTCAGTATCCTATGCCTTTAAGCAGTAAGGTAGTTCTTGGGAATCACGTGAAAAGTATAGAAAATTAATGACAAAGTAGTGAAAAAATGTCTACTAAAATCGTGTCTTATGAAAATCTTATTACACGGTCTTACGGAGGGCTTTTTTTATACAATTACAATTACAATACTGTATGTAATATAATAGCCTATTGTAAAACTAAATTCTTTAAGAGTATTATAGATCATTGTCCATTGAAAAAGTTTTTTAATTTAAATGTATAAAATAGAAGATAAAGTATTGTCAATTGATTAATTTATTAATGCAATCAATGCTTTTTATTGAAAATCTAAAAGTGTAACAAATTATTCAAGTCCGCACGTTGTTCCTTTAAAATACGGTTATATGCTCAAGAACTACCTTAAAGAAAAAAATATTCTGAATTTGGATATATCTTCGAAAATTTACAAATTGTTTAAGACCCTTTTGATTATTTACTACAATAATCACAAGAAATCGAAATAAACCGTATTGCCGAACATAAATACTTAACTCCATCATGATATTTCTACACCTAACGCCTGACCACAAGTAACCGCGCATCTCCCACTTCGGAGATATGAGATGAGGAGAGAAAAAGAAGTAGACCTAGGCTTGTCTTCTCTCTGCATACATGCATTGATGCGCGCGCGGCGCCGCTCGTTACATAAAGACATATACATCCTCGAGTAGGTGTGCGTAACAGTGCTCACGAGCGTGGTAATTTATATGATACACATATCTATATTCCTTTTTTTTTCGACGTCTATCGAACGCTCGCGCGCGTTACATATGTCGTAGTACGAAAAGAGCCTAGCCGTCTTCTATGCGACCTTGACTGATATTTCTTGAGTTGTTGTTGTTTTTTTCTTATTTAATTCTCTAAGTAGAGCGTGCATTATTTTTCTGATACACTTGATTTTTTTTTCTTTTACTGTTTAATTGATTTTCTCTCTCGTACTCTCGAAGTATTTATTTTATATACACATTGTTATATTTTGTAATTTGTTGTAATTATTGATGAATTACGTTGATTTTATTATCGTTTGTTTTTGTTTCTCTCTCTTTCTTCTCTGGTTGCCGAGCAACAAGTAGACGTTGATTATCTTTTTGTTTTTTATTTTAAACTTTTATTTTAACTATTATTTTGGTTTTATTCTCTTTCGTTTGTGCCATATAACGTTGATTTTAGTATTGGTAAAAAAGTTCTTGTGCGTGTTTGATAAAAAAGAAGAGGTTCCCGAAGTGTACTGTATAGACACTTAAAATGATGAAAATTTTCAAACTAACAGCAATAAATACTTAACGTTACTCTTTTATAATTAAAATTGACATTTAATAATTTAATTATTAAAATTAAATTATTTTACAATCTTACTATTCTATATGTTTTCGAAAAAAAGATTATACCGTCATGAACTTAATTCTGAATCATGCAACAATGCAAGGGATCAGTTATGAATCACATATAATTATGCTTGTTAATACTTGTTATCGTTTTAATACTCGCGCGTACCTCTGAGGCTGAATATTTACTTTAAAAGGATATAAATTAATCAAAGCAACATTTCCACAATAATGATTTAAATAACAAAGTTAATCATAATCGAGTACTTCATCACAATCAGGTCCATGACGGTATGTAAATGTTTTCCTCAACGATACCGTACGACACAGTCGTACGCCAAAAAGAGAACCGCACAGAACTCTTCGGCAACCTCTGCCACAGTAAAGCAGTAAACAAAGAGAGAACCACAGTATTATTGCATCCAGAAAAACAAAACAAAATGCAAATAAAAAAAAGAAAGACTGATCTGAAAAATGCGGATACGCTTGCATTCCAGGAAGAAACAGGGCTTCACAACCGGCTCAACCGAGCAAAAAAGAGTGCACGAAGGATAAAGACGGTATAAGTAAAGAGCCGAGTCACGTAAAGTCGGACGAGGGCGAGTCGACGGGCGATGGCGGCGCGGATGCCGGTGGCGATGGCGCCACCGGCGGCGGCGCCAATAACGGTCAGTCGATCGTCGCGACCGAGAGCTGCAGACTGTGCGGCAAGAGCGTGGCCAACATAAAAAAGCACATGAAATCCCACTTTCCCGACAAATATCAGTGCCACATCTGCATGATATCGCTGACCAGGTCCGACAATCTCAAAAGGCACATTAAGCTCAAGCACGGCATCAGGGACGGCTCGGCGGCCGCGGCCGCTGCTGCGGCGGCCTCGCTGCTCGGCTCCCCGTACATGCGCCTCGAGGCCAAGCACTTTCTCGCCAAGGCGGACTCGGCTTACCTCGCCTAGGATGCGCACGCGCACGGTGCACTTGTACGCGAGGAGAAGTAAAAAGGATTGGGATCGCTATTTTGTCCACGGGTTATGAGATCGATTGGAACGGTGCGATTGGGGAGGACGGATCGAACGTATAACCTCAAAATTGTTTAGTTTTTGGGTAGACGTAACGCGCGATTCCGTAGATTCTATTTGTTTTTATTTGTCTTCGTGCGTATCTATGTGCACGTGGAGAGATATCAAATTATAGAATTTTGCAAACTACGTGAAAAGAAGTACGTCGTTTTTTTTTTAACAAAAAGATATCATAATTTTTAAAAGATTTGTAAGAAATAGCAATTCATCTAACCTCCAAATGGTCACTTTTTATATCGAAAGAAACAGAATATTAGAATCGCTGCTAAATAGCGTTTCGTAAAGAATTTGATCTACCCAAAAAAAAAAACTAAATAATTCTTTTTTTTTTCGAAAGCGCGGACCGAACATAACCTAAAAATGTCATACAATCTAAAACAGTCAATTATTTCAGATAGATCCAACTTTTTATTTCTCTTCGTGTATGACATGTAATTTCATGATGATCATGCATCGATGTGCGTGCGCTTATGGTGATGGTGGCGCATTTGAGCGAGAAAGAATGAAAGAGATAAACAAAGAACGTTGTCGGGCCTCCGAAGCATACAAAGCATAAAACTGAACGAGAAAAGTATTATTTATTTAATCTATTTAACTTATTTATTTATTTATTTGTGCGTAGCGATATTTATTATTTAATATGATTAAGGTATTTGTCGAAGGCATTTATGAGGTGTCGTTCCTATACATAATTTAGGCTGCGTGTCACTTGATTCATTCCACGAGTCGATTATCGGTTAATCCTGATTTATTTATGCATATTTATTAAAGTATATATCGTACAATTATCTCGAAGGAGGTGTTTCCATAAGAAAATAGGATCGTGTGCAAGATTTTTCGAAAATGTGTATTATAAGTGTGTCATTATTTATTCATTTGTTTTTCTTTAGAAGAATCAAATTAAATCAGGTCTTGCGTTTTTATTTGCGAAAAAAAGCTTTCGCGGGGGTTAAATTCTCGCTCAACGCTTTCAATTACAAAAAGAAAGAATCTGGAGGACCATCTCCGCAAGAGTCGCGTTTCACTCTCTTCGGGTGAAGCGAGCGACGCGCGAATATATTTGCGAATCGTTTTATATTTCCACTGGAATCGAATTCGCCCCGATGTGCGATTGAATTCGAAATTTCGCGCTCGAACGTTGCATTCTCTCTATTCCAGATGACGCACAGCCAACAAAAAAATAGCAGTAGACAATCGATGTAAAAACATTTCCACCAACGTAACTTGATATCGCAATCGGAATTTTGACTATTTTGTAAAAGTGCAATTTAACGTCAGTTTACAGAAGGAGTTACCAAAAATAATTGATCGTCGTCTGGAATGGCCGAATTTAGAGGCGAATTTCAAAACTATATTGGTGATCCGTTGACAGTAAAAAGTATGTAGCTGCTAACTTGAAAATACACCTGCATTTTTTGAATCAACGATATTGTGATCGATAAGGGATTTTCGAACATTTTTTACTGTGAATGATGATTCGCGTCGATCATACATACGCTCAATTATACAGGACGTGAAATTAAACGAGGCCTTTCTTTGTAAGAATGCAGTGTCTTACAGAGTGTCGCGCGCAGAAATACGATATATTTTTTCTCTCAAAATGCTCGCGAAGAAAGTTTGATTCTATATATGAGATTTTTACAGAAAGAAAAGAAAATTATCATCTCACTTGAGACAATTATACGGTTAAATTGCATATCACGTGTATAAGGTTGTATTTTATAAACAGTTTATTATATAGAACAAAGGAAGCAAGATTTTCAATTGTCTTGAAAACTATTTTAATACTTATGCGGATATTTAAATAGTGTTATTATGGCGATGCATCTTGTCTTCTTATATAAAGAGAGGGTGAAATAATACTATTAGGTGGTGTGAATCTGTTATTACCGACGTTATTAATTTATATTTTCTTTCTAAATATATCCTGATAAACGTAAAAATCAAATATTATTGTTCTATATAATCCTTATTATATAGTTTTGCAAATTTTTGTTGTTCATGCATTGTTCATTAAATTTTTGTTTTTAGTATATCTTAGTAAACATAATACGCCAAATAATATGAAACTATACAATCCTTACGTTCACTATTTTGATTATTAATGCAAATTCGGTCGGTAAAAATGAGTTTTCACACCTTTGTACTCTGAAGAACCCCGCTTTCCATTCAACGCACTAAGGACCAAAAGTCTATCGGAGGCTAAACTTTAGGAATAAGGTACCAAACGTACAATTAACATAATCTACACACGAAAATAAATAATTCTCGACAACCTATCTTTCAGGGTTCGAGGGGTAATTTTATAGATATATTTTAAGGGTACTTTTAAGATAACGCGAGTTTTACTATGAAAAAAAATATTACTTCTAAGTACAAAGTTAGTCGCTCGCGAGATTTTCGATATAGAAAACGCGAAGAGATTTATCGCGATGTATTTTTGACTCCACTATTTATCGATGTAAGAAACCTTGAAGCGCGGGTACCAATATGTAATCTGCGAAGCCAATTTTGGACCTAATACGCGTACTTTTTGTTCTTTTGAATCCGACAACCGGTGCCAAATGAGTCGTCGAGACGATAAAAAAAAATAGATCGAAACAATGACCCTAACTTATTCGCTCCTGTAGACGAAGCCGAGGGAGGAGATTTGCTAGGAATCGCTGTTTTTGGTAAAACGACGGCACGGGAAGAAATTACAGAAGAATAACTTTTTTCTACTTTGGTATTTCCTGTACACAAAAATAACATTCCACATTTTGAAAAATGTTTTGTCATCTAGTTTTATCTAGTTATCCAGATACATTATAATTTAGATAGGTTTGATTTTAGTTTAGTCGAATAATTAGTTTTTTAATTTAAGTTATTGGTTATAGAACAGGAATAGTGCGTTTCCTACACATAAGAATTATACACGTAATTATTGTGCACAATATAGCATTGGTCAAGTATATCTATATATAATTTGACCAATGCTAAATTGTGTAGAATAATTAAGTGTATAATTCTTATGTGTAAGAAACGCGCTATGCCATAGAACATAATAGTAAATTATTTTTTGTTTCAATAATATGTTTTCCTAACATTATTATTTATTTTTTCGTAGCAACCTCGCGAGGTTAAAAAAAGACTGTTTTGTATAAGTTATCTAATTATTTATTTTTTTGGTTTCGTACTACCTAAGAAATCGTAATTATTTAAGTATTTTGCGTTGTCTTATAAACAACTAATTCTGCTGCCATTGTAAGTTAATTTATTTGTGTACTGTGTAAAACAAGTAAGATTTGAATAATCAAAGAATCCTACAATGAGGTTAGATTTAGGATAAACACTACCAATGACTATCAGTGACTCTGATAGTTGAATTTCGTACTCACGTGATATGTTCCCGCAATACCAAAGTAGAAAAGACAAACATAACAATTTTTTCTATAATTTTTTCCTCAAAATCGAGCAATACCGCGGAAATTCTTCTGCAATTCAACCAATTCGCTGTGGTCGCTGGAAGACAGCGATTCGAAAAGCGATTGTCTCCCTCGAGGCTTGAAAACGACAAATCAGTATTAAAGATATAATTCGTACCCGTGAAGGTTGTGAGTTCGCTAACTAAGAAAGTATCAATGACAAACGAGAAAAGTAGAAAAAGAAAGACGCAAAAAAAAACGAACTAAAAGAATTACGTGTCGAAGACTGATTGTGAATTTCGGGTCGTGTTGAGCGTCGACTCCGGGATTTAGTCATATACGAAACTAGTCCGAAAGCCCACAGGCACGAAGAAAACTCACTTTGACTTGCGCGGGGGTTTTGCGACGAAATATTCCAGAAAGGCCTCTTGTGGTGCCTTTTTTAAATCTCTCTTACCTAAAAGTACAAGATACTAAACAGTTAATCGGGGGTTGAAGAAAAAAATAAATGAGGAATGGAGGAGTACGAATTAAGATGATAAATTTAGCTCTAGGATGCAATAAGGCACACGATATCGTTTTCCCGTTTCTTTTTCTTTAATTCAAATTGTTCGTAATCAATAATAATTTGTGTCTAGATATTAGTTTTTTCAACTTGTACTAAATTGAAATTTTCGTATGTAGTTTGGATAACTTTTGCATAAATTTAATTATTCAAATTAGATGATGATAATGCGTCATTCAATCAATTTTTCTATTAAGATATTGATTTTTAAAATAAGTGCATTTTAATGTTTTATTTACGTTACACAATTTGACTTGCAAAATGTACCTATAATAGAATCGCAATAATTCTTTTCCACACACGAGCGGTTTTCGACAAGTCTTTAATTTCCCTTTTCTCCCCAAATGTTCATTTTCTAAAAATGTAGGTCACCAAACGATCGATCTATAATCAGATTGTTGAACATTTATCTCCACGTTTATCGGACGCATTGCTCTTTGATAGGAATCTTAATTTTGCATAAATGCTTATTTTACGTCAAGTTTGCTACAAAAGTGAAAAGTCAATATACAAAATTTTCTTACTGACATCATATATTAAATATTTTCTAAATTCAATTTAGGATTGCATTACTCACAAAAAGTTTTTTTTTAATTACTCTTGCTCAATGAAAAATCAAATGGTGCTTGAATGCATTTCTAATTAATTATAATAAATAAAATTCAGACACATTAATAATAAATTGATCAATGACTTTCTATTGTTTTTTTTCTCTATTGTTTTTTTTAGTAGTACCTCTTCTCTCATCTCTACAGCAAAAGTAAATACTTGGCAAACTCGACGTACAAACTTTTATCAAAGTATTCGAAATTCAGATTTCTATCTCGTTTTCCATCCTTCGACTATAAATACCAATTTCGAATTTAAATAGTCCTTCAACTCTCATTGACCCAGTACAAGCTCTCTCTTGTATACATAAATTTTTGAGCTATACGCGTTCCTACGCAAAAATGAAAAAAAAAAAGAGAAAACGAAGAGACATTATATTAGGCTCGTGACCCTCGTGTGGCGGAACAGGTTAGACGACCTAAAGGTTCATGTGTAAGATGTAACTGCTGATCTCGCGTGAAAGACGTGTGTTCCTTGCTTCGTGCGCACAAAACAAATTTAGGATTTCTCTTTTCTTTTCTTTTTTTTTTTAAACTTTCGCAATTATACTTTATATATATTGTTTATACATGATTGCGGTGTGAGCGCACGTGAAAGATGTATTTCTTTTGTACGCAACTTCATTTACGTCGACTATTTATTTATTTTTTCTGTAGGGTTAAGAAAAACAAAAATATGTAGGTTAAGATTTTGTATAAAATTATAATTGGATTTAATTTGTAAGTTCGGTTTGACGAGTTTTTGTAATGCATCGTTTAATTTTAATTGATAGGAACAAGCAAAGGGATATTTTACAAGACACAAGAGTGTGCACAAAGTAAAGTAAGATTTGCCTTCGAGAAAAAATTCCATTTGCATGTAGGAATCTATATGATAATGAAAATGATTGTATAAACTCTTACGATTACTAATAATAAATATATTTTTAAAAATACAAAGTATATTCACAATACTCCATGTATATCCTTTATTTATTTTGTTTTTTCGTTTTTACTTTTGTTTTCGTTTTCTTTTGTTTTCAAATTATTATTATTATATTGTTTTGTCATACAATATAAGAATTATTCATAAGAATACACAGAATAAAATTGGCTTTATTTTCATTCAGTAGTTAGAAACCCTTGATTTTTTATTTATATTTATTATGTTTAATACAAGTAGAATAAATTATATAATAACAATTATATTTAGTATAACTAGAATTAATTAAACATATAATTTACTGATAATTTACATGTTTGGAAATTATCTCAAGTACTACAATAACATTACTACACCTGCAGTAGACAACACAACACGCTTAAAACACAAAGATCTAAAAAAAAGACTGAAAAACAGCACAAAACACGAGATTGAAATTAATTGAACTTCGAGGGCACGATAGCGAACGAAGCCCCGAACAGCTGATGGGGGCTGCAGATAAAGCACATTTAGCTTGCACGAGCTCTGACGAGTGTCAGTCATTCCGCGCTTTGATGCGAAGAGGAAATGGCGCTTGGATGCGGGGAGATAGAGATAGATAGAGAGATAGAGAGATAGAGAGAGAGAGAGAGAGATAGAGAGAGAGAGAGAGAGAGAGAGAGAGAGAGAGAGAAAAGAGAAAGAAAATGATATGGCTCGTAAAATATTGCTCGAGTCTCGCGGTATATGGGCGCGGGAAATTATTTATAAGGGAGGTAATTTATGTGCCTCGATAGCACGAGTGCACGATTTGTCAGGTGGAATGGAGTTTTGCTAGATATTAAGTTTTTTTTTCATTGGGTGATGGTCTTCCGTCGATTTTTATCGCTTAGCTGCATGTCCTTCAGGATCGAATCGTTGCTATTTTTATCAATGAATACATTTGGTATGACCGAGAGTTATTATTTGAGAAAATCAGTATTAATGAAACGTTGTACTGGAGAATAAGTTTTTTTCTTTTAACTAAAAACTTGACGTTTCGAATAAAATTGTTATAAAATGGGTGTATATGGGTAAATGTGGTAATGGTAAATATTGTTTCACTTTTCACAGGAATTGATTTAGGTCTTTCGGGTTATTGTACCAGCGTTAGTCCAATCATCCATTAGAAGTACTTGGGCAAAAGCAAAGTTTTCTACATAAGTTAGACAATTAAGAGTTTCATAGAGTCGATTATTCAAGAGTATTGCACATTCATAACCTCAAACTCTCTCATAAATTTTGACTTTAAACAGTAATTTCAGAATTCACTGTTCTCGAGTAATTATTACCATCCTTTTTTTTACTGAAAAATGACACTCCCTTCGAGCGAAGTGCTACTCAGAAGAATCAGTCGAAAACGAATGATTCAGTCCGTTATTCCTTTAAAAAAGTGTAAAAATCACACTTTATAATTTAAAGAATCCTTCAATTTGGAAGAGTGAAAAATAACTTGTTTCCCGGTCAAAAGTGAGCCAATCTTAGATTCGAGTGATAATTTCACTCAATTCAAGTTTTAAGTCATCTCGAAGAGTGCAGAATCAATTCTAACCTCACTCTTTTACTATTCAACCCTCAACTCGCCTGATAATTCCCTCAAATCTATCCATCACACACAATTTTCACTCATACCCATTACTGCTTACTTTCGCCCAAAGACCTCGTGACTCTTCATCCACCTCAAACCTCAATAACACTTCATCCCTGTAACAAATTGAATCTTCCTTCAAAATTTTACCAACCAAACTCCCACTTACAGCTCCGGCTGCTGCATCTCCATTTCCTCCCCTTTACATAAACCCTTTCTCTCTCTCACTCTCCTCCCATTCGATTTCCTCCGTATAACTGCACCCGACGGCGTTTTCGGCGCTCGTCGCGTGGCCTTTGTCGGATTATTTAGCGCCCGGTACAGGCAGAGGCTTCGCGCTTCCTTCCGCCCGCGGCGACCTTTTTATATCTCGCTTCTACTTCTTCTTCTTCTTACGTAGAAGAGAAGCTTGAGCTCCAGTTCCGGCTCCGGTTCGTTTGGCGAACAAAGTGCGGGGCTTGGCGTGCGAGGGGAATTTCGGCAAGAAAAGATGATGATGGGGGAGTGGGGTGGGGTGTAACGAGGACTGTATTACGCTTAATTAATTAAAAAGTAGTTGACTCGACTCTGCGGCTTTGTTGTGCCTTCTTTGTGGAGTTTCTGAGGGGGGGGGGACTAGCGTGCTTTTAATTAAGACGCTGGGGTGAAATGGAGGTGGGATCTTGGGTACATGGACGCGAGTGGGTGGATGCGAATGGGAGGAATTAGCGACTTGTGTCTGTGGTCTTATGTTTTTCGAGGGGTTAGGTACAACTTGATCTTTTGATGGTAACAGGTTTTTGTGAGGAAAAATTGCTTAAATCATATTCATTAGAAATGAATGTAGAATTGAAATTTTGTTTCCTGATTCTTTACAACAATCTTCATGTACAAGAATCAAAACTGTGTATCAAATATTTCGGTAGTATAATAGTCATTACATTAGTAGATATATCGAAGTCTTTGTTTAAGGTATCGAATGTTGATGTTTAGTTTCGAATGGTAGATATGTTATACCTACGTCAAGATTTGAGCTGGCTTATATATTTCATATCAAAATACACAAAGAGGATCTGAAGTGTTAAATTCGCATTTTTGAACCCACAAGAAAAGTTGAATTTTCGATTTTTTTCAGCAGGGTGAACCAAACGTAACCTCACAAAAATAATTTGAAGCTCTAAAAACTAAATGTTTAGCTATTTCTTCGAGATTGGTCATGTATTTCAAGACTTAGGTACAAGTAAAGAAACAATCAATCTCTTTTTGACAAGCTCAAAAAAGTTGTCTTCTGTATCAGAAGCACGAACCAACCATAACCTCAAATACCTACTCAAGCCCCTAAAATACAAGACAGGCGTCTCAGCAGTATCTCTTAAAAGCTATTCCTGCATGCGTACCGCAAAGCTAAAACATCCTTCCTATCTCAAATAGAATCAACGTGAATTACACTACCTTTTCTTTTTATTATACTCTACGTGTATCGGGCCACGCAGTAATGGACGAGCGGAACACTGGAGCCAACTTTAAAATTCGCCTCTCCGCTCGATAAGATGAAACCACCCCCCCCCCTCCCCCCGAAAAATCTAATGCACTTGGAGAGCACGCAACATCGAAATTCACCGCGGCATATTCACGACGCAGCGGGGTCCCGCCTTCCTTCCTTCCTTTGCCGAAGATAAGCTTCTTAGAATGACATATCTTGCGCTTATTACTCACAGGTAGTTCTCACTCTCTCTCTTTCTCTCTCTCTGCCTATACCCACCGTCGCTGCAAAGAGGATTACGGTGAGAAGAGGAGAGGTGAGTCCCGCAAAGAGTTTGCGTTTCACGTCTCTTGCCTCGCTCTCTCTCGCTCTGTATATGCGTAAATGCACGCGGGTATACTGGCGACGTTCTACGGAGCTTTTTGTTTTGTAGTCGTTGGGTCGTATAGTCGAGGTAGAGGTTGGTCTACCTTGGAATCGGTGTCAAAGGATGAGATTTCTTCTGGTTCATTGTTAAATGGCGTTATTTATAGCGGAATTTATTATGGTGTGATAGAGATGAATAATATTGTGATAATCAGCGTGATAATGTTTGTAAAGAGAATTTTGTGGATAAACCTTTGAGTAAACTGTAGAATAATATGGATATACTCAAAACGTTAGCGCAATACTTTAAACAAGACTTTGAGTACAGCTGTATCTTAGACACTAACATAGGTACATGCCATTTTAAAAATGATCGTAGACGTCATAAGCTACAATTTCAGATGTTAAACGTGTAAAAAATTTGATATAGTTCAAAGTTACAATAGATTCAAAATGATATAGAAAATAGTATGGAAATGAATGAACTTTGAAATCTATGAAGCATTCGACAATTTTCAGTATCATATTAAATCTAGTATAACTTTGAACCACATCAAGATTTATCCACGTTTAACCTCTCAAATCAGAGCTTGCGGCATCTACTTTCATTTAACCATTAAGTAAATATTTCTACTTAAGAAGTCATCTCCTCCATATGCAGTAATTTTGTATTCAGTAAAATCCCGTTACTTCAGTTTTTATGCAATTTACAACAATCTTCATAAAAATCTGGACTTAAGATTACTATAATACCATAGGAAAAACCTTGCGCTTTAATTTTTGGGGTTACATATCTTGTAATATTTTTTTGACCTGCGCAAAATAAACACCTTACCTATCTATTTTTTAAGCTGAGGTAGAAGAAAAGTGATAGGACGAGTTTATTCGTCCTTCTGACTACGATAACAGCTCTGTTTAAAGGAATATATTCGACCTAATGACCTGATGCTTCCTTTGGTAATGTTGTAACTCACATCCACAATAGATAACTCTAAACTCACGATCACTCAAAGAATCATCCATATTCCATATACCTAACCACGTAAATTCTTCACACCAGTACCCGTACCTCTCGACCTAGGACCAATTCCATGAATACCCAACCTGATTCTCAAGGTGTCCCCAGTATCCAGGACACCCGCAAACCTGGTACCCTTGGTCTTCTCCTTACACACACACACATACGCACACCCAACAAACAGCGTTAAATAAAGCCCCAAGCGGCAGAGAGAGAAAGACAGATGCTTGCGAAAAATGGAAAAGAGAGCAAGGGAAAAGGTCGCGGGCAGCGAGCGAGCGAGCGCCGAGGACAAAGGGGGTAACTAAGTGAGAACCCTGTGCAGCCGACGCCGAGGTTCGACCCTTGTGCACTCACGTGCAACGTGGCAGGCAGGCCTCACTGCCACTCTCTGTCTCTCTCTCTCCCTCTGTGTCGTGTAGCATTCAAAGGGAAGCTCGCGATCGATCGTCATTTTCACTCCTTACACCGGGAAGAGAGAGAGAGAGAGAGGTTAGCTTGCCTTGCCTGCTGTTGTTGTTGGGAGGTATAGAGAGACGTCGTTACATGCTTGGCAGGCTCTTTTGTAGGTTGGCTGGGGCTCGCAAAACCTCTGCTCGAGTGCTAATGCATCGTGGATTTTCCTTGTTCTTCTTCTTCTTCTTTTTTGTGTGTATCGGCGTAGTGGTAGATAGGTCAATTAATACTGGATGGCGGTAATATTGATGGAAGGTGTGAGGGAGGGTTAGGTGAGGATTCAGATGCAGTGGTCAGTTGCTTGTTGGTGTTAGGTTTGAACCTTATGTTCCTCTTGGTTCATTTTAGGATAATTACTAGTGCAACTTAATTCGGTAAGGTAACGCCACCTGTGAATGACGAGAATACTAAAATGAGTATTTATAAACAAAGTTATACTGTAATTATAATTAGGGCAGAGGAAGTGCACTCAGAATAATAGAAGTAGTAAGAAACAAGTGTAAGAAACATGGCTATTGAATTGGTTAGATGCTTCAAAAGTTTATTTTCAAACAAACATAAATTTCACGCACCTGGTCATTTACTGATTTACTCATAAGGAAAGTGTCACCTCCGGGTCACGGATTTTGATGAAACTTTAAGAGATGTTTTCTGGTACTTAAAAATGAAGTCTAGCGCCCGTAGTTTCGTCCCGTAGGTCAATGGGGACAAGATATGATAGTTTGTGTTCAAAATACGCGTTATTTCAGTAAAAAGTGGTACCTATACTTCGCATCACAACTCTGCAAGGTATTTTGTTAGAGAAATGGTGTAATAAGATAAAAAAGTTGACTAAAAGAGCTTTAATTTAAGCTTTGTTTCATATAAATATTATTCTGTTGCAAAGCTATGAATAATAAAAAATTATAACGAAGAATTCATACAAATTTGAGGATTTTCAGCTCTTTAAATTGAGTAGTTTACCATGCATTTTTGTCATCATTTTTGATTGTTCATAACTTTGCAACAGAAACATATTTACATATGAAACAAAGCTTAAATTAAAGCTCTTTTAGTCAACTTTTTTACTTATTACATCATTTATCTAGCAAAATAACTTGCAGAGTTATGATACAAAGTATAGGTATCACTTTTTACTGAAATAACGCGTATTTTGAACACAAACGGTGATATCTTGTCCCCAATTTTAAGTACCAGAAAATACCTCCCAAAGTTTCATCAAAATCCGTGACCCGGAGGTGTGATACTCTCCTTGTCGGTTACTCAAACCTATTGTTCTATGAAGAGGATTAAAGTCTGAATATATTTGCAATTTTTAATTATATTGTAATTTTTAGCCTATTTTACGAGGAAATATCGCATATTCATTGAAATAAATTGTATATTTACTCATGAAACATAATTCAGGAATGAACGGGTAATATAATCATCCGCATAATTTGATCAAAATTGAGGGAATCAATTCACTTTATTTTATCGAGTATATAATCTTAATATGACAACATTACAATTTAGTATCTTCATATCATTGAGTTAATTGTAAACGGAAAGTTTTTAATGAAAACCTGCATTTAAATTGAACATTTTTCAGTCGTCATTTGTGTAAATTCCTGCATAATTGATATGCAATTGAAACGTCCAACTAAGATTAATTTTTTCCCGAAACTAAATTTTAACAACGCTTATTAATTACGAATTAGATGGAAAGGTGTGTAATCCTCGAACCACTCGACAGTACGAATACGCATCGCAATTAGCGAACACTTTATCAGTCGATATTCTCGAATACTTGACGTTGCCCTTGCTTTTGTCATTACTGTAAATGCGCATTTAATTTACATGATTAATGGCGATAAGTTGATCAATTCATTGCTGCTTTGTTAACGCGACAATGCAACTATGTGATCAGGATCCCTGTGTGTCCAATTAATTGCATCCAATTAGATCCAAAAACCACTGTAAAATTGTTTGAAAATAATAGTAATAAAACATATATTCTATTATTTTACCCCTAGAAATTCCGGGACCTTAAATTGTGTAAGTCTCGGTTGGTTCGGTGCAATATCGAGCAGCGCACTCGACGTTCTATATTTCGGTGAAAACTCGTCCGGGTATATTGACGTGCGCCCTGGGAAGCTTAATAGGACATAATTTTTCATTTATTTGACCTTTTTCGCTCTTTTTCTCTTGCTCTACCGAAGTGTAATAAATCTCTACCTTATTTCTAATACCTACATCGATTTTATCCTTCTCTTTTGGAACGTTTCAGTTCTGTAATACATCAGTAGAATATAAGATTTTATTACATTCTCTATACAATCATTCATTGCACTTTGGAATTAAGGGAAAGTTCGACCCACATTCGCGGATTTCGTTTATTTACACACATTTCGATTTGATCGAGCGTGAGTCTTATGCGGTGTAAATATTGCAATTTGTTATGTAAAATTTTTACAAAAAGACATGTATTTTTGGCGAAATATCTCAATTCCCCTCGCGTGAATTAAATTTTTTTTAAATGCATCAATTTATTTACACAGCGTGAAAAATCATACTCTGTAAAGACTTTGAAAACTCTATCAGAGCTATAATAGTATAACAGTAATAAAGATTACTTATTTTAATTACATCTTACAGATTGATTATAATAAATCAGTAATAAAAATAAGAACTGAGTTACTTTATTTGAAAAATATAATATTTAAAATAAGTTCTTGACGAAATAAGAGAAAAGAAAGAAAACTACTTATTTTCCGTAACCACGTGACTTTTCAAGGTTATATTTTAACAGAAAAAGAAGAAAAAACCTCTTATAATAAGAAACAATCTCTTAAAATAAGCAACTTTTAGCCATTCCTCAACCTAAGAAAAAGCCTTCTTAATTTTCTTGCATCTTACATTAAGGAAAAGAAAAAAAAATATCCTCTTAAAACATCAACCCTCCTTCCCGCGTGCACCTCATTTAAAACATCAAGAGCAAGATCGAGACCCACGAGAGAGAGCGAGAGAGCACCTCCTCTTAAAATCTCGAAATCCCCCCCGCGAAAATCTCCCGACCCCATTATGCGCCAAAGATACACATCTCAGCGCCCGCAAAGACATCATCCGCGAACTTCGGCCCTTTTCTCTATTTTCCATCATCCCCCCCTCTCTCTCTCTCTCTCTCTCTCTCTCTCTCTCTCTCTCTCTCTCCGCAGAAAGCCAATAATCAATGTCGCCGCTCCGCCGAACTTAAAGGCTTACCCTAAAAGCATCTCGCATTCACTTTGCCCCACGGACCCAAACTCTCGCTGCTGCTGCTCTCTCGCCCATTTTGCAAAAGAGCCCGCCCCCCTCGCCGGTTAAAAAGCGGCTTTCTCGCGATCAAATCCAGCTCTGGCTCTCGCCATAAAACTTGCACATTCTTCCTCCACTGCTGCAGCTGAGGTACAGAGAGGTAGAGAGAGAGAGAGAGAGAGAGAGAGAGAGAGAGAGAGAAAAAACAGTGGAGCTCGCTTTGTGCGTCTCCGTGGCCACTTAACCCGGAAACGCGGAAATCTACGTCGGGTAGGAGGGCTTTATTAACCCTTTGACGCATGCACGCGCGCGTTCTCGCGGTGCTCGCACGATTTACGAGGAGAGAGAGAGTTTTTCGTGCACGAGGGGGTGTGTGCGCGCGTGTGTTTGGAGTCGTCGGTGCGAGGGAGAATGTTTTTCCTTTTTGCTTTGACGGGAGGTGGGTTGAAGAGCCGTTTACTTCGCTGTGTACTCTCTCTTAAGTGTAATTAGGAATACTTAAGTAACTATGGATATAGCTGTATAAGAGAATATTCTTTTGATTAATGCTTGAGTAGGGGTCGAAAGTCGATTTAAAATTCAAATTTCCCGCTCTAAAATTTTAATTTAACTGCCAACTTCAGGTTCATCAAAATTTACTGATCGGGAAGTGAAATTATAGTTGTTTTATAAATATATATAAATTATGCAATACTGAGGCATAATTGCCTTTGTTTCTTAAGGGGGCACACCACCTTTAAAATGTGATACAAAAAAAAATTTGTATATTTTTTACCTTCGTTGGACCTGCTATGCCTCCATGGCAAACCAGACCGTTTTCGAAGTCTTTAAGCACTGTCCGTAAGATTCCAAGTCTACGCATGGATGGATTGGGCTAAAAATTTATGAAGATACTCATTACAGTAGTACTTTTAATATGAGCGTAGGGATTTTGATTTGAACGAGTAGAAGTATTTTTTTATATGAACATTGTCAATATAACACTTATTTTTTAATAATTTTATCACTTTTATAGATGTAAAAAATTTTCTTCTCGTTCAAATCAAAATCCCTACGTTCATACTAAAAGTACTACTATAATGAGTATCTCCATAAATTGTTAGCCCAATCCATCCATGCGTAGACTTGGAATCTTACGGACAGTGCTTAAAGTCTTCGAAAACGGTCTGGTTTGCCATGGAGGCATAGAAGGTCCAACGAAGGTAAAAAATATACAATTTGGTAGGTTTTTATGTATACTTTCAGGAAAAAAAACAATTATTAAAATAAATATCAAAATAAAAATTGCTAATCAATTTTTTTGTTTCACATTTTAAAGGTGTGCCCCCTTAATCACATTTATCATCGTCGTTTATCTTATTAATATTAATAATGTACTATTGTACAAAGATTCAAGCAAATATTTCAATATTTCGACGAATGCCAGGCCAGCAGACTCTGCTAAGCAGAGTCTCGAGAGTCGAGCCTTGAGATTTTATTCGAAAACTGCATTTGTAGAAGCATTGGAATATTTGCTTTAAACTTTGTACAATGGTGCATTGTTATGTAAAGAATGACAATGGCATCTTGATGTTATATACTTTGATCTATATATTCAATTACAACTAATTATTTATTGTTGGGTCTGTAAAGATTTAAAGTAGGAAATTTGACGTTGCAATTGAATTCAGTCAGAGGAAGTGAAGCAACTTCAAAATGGATACTGTTTGACCGTTTAATAAAAGCGATAACATTATAGCTTTTTAAATTTAATAAATGTACACATTTTTGTTTGAAGAAAACTTCAATAAATTAATTGTTTAATCGTTCATGAATTATTACAGTACTATATTTTATACTTCGTATCTCGAAATTCAGTATTAAGAATGTTGGTACAGCAAATACAAACAAGTTTTTTAGATTACATATAACAAGGAAAAAATGTAAAAAGAATAAATAGAGAACAAAGCAAACAAGAAAAGAGAGAAAGACATACCTAGGTAGTTAAATTCTAGAAAATTATGAATAACCTGTTGAATCTAACTTATCATATTCTAAAACTATATCAAGAAACCTTAATTCAATTTAATTTAACCACACATTACTTCACAACGATACAAAACGTACATACTGATTAAACCAAGAATCCAGGTCAAATCTCAATATAAAAATAAATATCCGTCACGCGCAGTGGTAAAACTCTCTAAAACACCGAAAAGCAAGAAAAAAAAGACAAGAAAAAAAAACAATAATTCCCCGTAATACCCCTGCAAAAAAAAAGTACCGAATGCTCTACACAGAAAAAATACAGCCTGCACTCCGAGAATCCGAAATCCATCGAGCATCCAGCGCGAAGCGCAGCGGCGCTTGTTTTTCCTCCCTTCGATTCCCCAACCGTTGCTGCACACACATGCATACACACACAAGCGGAGCGTGCGATAGCGAGAGAGAGGAGACAAAGGAGGGTGAGCCCGCTCGCGCGCCAGAAGGATTATGAGCCGCGCTGCTACGGCGTCCCTTTTTTTTCCCTCTCCCTCCTCTTTCTCTCTCTCCCCTGTGTATTCCCAACCCACCCCTAGGAAGAGAGAGAAAGAGAGAGAGAGAGCTAGCGTTATGCAGGGAGGTGATCGATGGCGAATGCGTCGCACGCGCGTTTCTGTACTATATAGCTGTAGCTGCATAGCTTCTGTTGCTCCAGGAGTGAGCGTGTGCGCACACGCGTAGGGTGGGTATGTACTGCGTCGAAAAATATACACGGGAGGGCGAGGAAAGAGAGAGAGAGAGAAAGGGAGAGGGACGCTGTGCCTGCTGGAGTTTTGAGGGAAGAGAAAAAATATATATATCGAACGTTGGAGGTATAAGGGAGAGCAGCACCACCGGTGGGAATTGTAGTCGCGCAGCCGGTTTTTCGTACCGCTGAGGATAATTAGGAAGGATGTTTTTTTGCTCGATCGTGTGTACTTTGTATTCTTCCGCTGCTTCTTTAGATTGATTTTCACGACGATCGTCGTAGTGTAGATAGTTCTTATGTATCTGTTCCCTCATTCCTGTTCCGCTGTCACTTTGTGCGTTATAGTCTAAATGGTGCACTTTGAATTTTCTTTGATACTATAGTGATTTCTCTGTAGCGCTCTTGTAGCTGCTCGATTTGCCTTTTTTTTTTCTTAGTTTGAGCGATTTTGATGAAAATGATAACGGCGAGAGAATTTTTTTTAATCAATTATGGGTTAACGACGAGAGCAAATTGAATTTTGTTTGGTATTTATTTTTAAGATGAGATTCTGGTGTTTTTTGACAATATTTAAGAAGTTGGCATAGTGCTTTTCATGCACATAAGAATCGTGCACATTTTAATTATACACAATTTAGCATTGGTCAAATTATATATAGATATATTTGACCAATGCTAAATTGTGCACGATTAAAATGTGTATTATTCTTATGTGCATAAAACGTACTCTGCCAAGAAGTAGTTTAATTTTCATAATTTAAAATAATTTATTGAAATTTTAACTATATGTGTTGAAAGAATAGTATATTCTGTGTGTTTAAAGTATTGAAGTTACTGTTCGATGGATCATTTCTTCGAATACTGATTTTGACCAATAATGAATTATACGTATAGCCCTTTTATTAATCTCTCTAAAAATTTTAAATACCTTGCTATTAAAAACAAATTCTGTTGACAATTTCAGAACAATTTGCAGTTTTACTGTTTATTTGCAATAATTAAGTAAAAGATTTAGAGAGACTGATAATTGCGTTATGCGTACAGCTTATTTTTAGTAAAAATTCACTATTCGAAGAAACTATACATCGATCAATGACTTTTACACTTTTATCACAGATAATAAATGGTGTATTCAATACATAACCAACATCTGGTAACATTTCAATCATTATTCTAAAATTATGAAAATCATAATTATACAATCATAATACATTAAAAAAACTTCAGAATTCCACCATAATTTGCTCCATCACACGTTTATTACACCATCAAATTAACTTAATCTATATAGAATTTCGAACATCGGTATTCATTACATGCATGAACAAAGCGAAAGGAAAACATCCTTTCAACGCACGCGGAAGGCAGGCCGTTGAAGCCGGAAAAAGAAAAAGAAAAGGAAAAAGAAAAAGAAAAAGAAAAAGAAAAAGAAAAAGTTCTCTCGGTAAATAAGTGTGGAGCGCGAACGAGCAGAGAAGCACACATACACGCACCCTCGGCTGCCGCTGCTGCTGCTTCTGGGATGCTGTGCTACTGCTGTGTGAGTGAAAAGGACAGAGAGAGAGAGAGAGAGAGAGAGAGAGAGAGAGAGAGTCAGTCAGACCGGGGGGAGAAACTCACCCTCTGCTCTCTCACCCTCTCTCTCTCTATCTCTCTCTTTCTCTCGCCTCCCTGTGCGCCTTTGACCGGCGTCACTCTAACCCGAACAAAAGAAAGAGCGCGCAAGCCAGCCGTGCCAGCCATGCCAGCTTTCTAGCAATAAAAGAAAGAGAGAACGCACACGAGCCGTGAATGAAACGAAACCTACTACTCCGCTGGCGCGCGCGCGCTCTCTCCTCCGTCTGTCTGTCTGTCTCTGTCTCTCTCGCTCCTTCTCTCTCTGTTACAGTGTTGGCCAGTGGTGTCTCACTGAAGAGAGAGGGGGTCGTTGTTGCGGTGCCCGACACCGGCACTGACGACGACGAAGGTCACGCGAGCGTACAGGAGCAGAAGCAGCAGCTTCTTCCTCCTCGTCCAAGTCAGCAAACACAACGGCTTCAGCCTCCCTTGATGATCATGATGCCGCCAGCGCCACCTGTCGACCTCAAGCCATCGGCGCTGACGCGGAGCCACAGCCATCACGGGGACCTTGAAGACGATGACGATGACGACGACGATGACGATGACGACGATGACGATGATGAGGATGATGATTACGTTGATGAACAGGAGACCGGTGCCAGTGCTGCCGCGACCAATCGGCAGCATCGCTACGACAAGATGTTCATCAGTCTGGAGGACGAGTCGAGGGCCGGCTGCAGCAGCAAGCTCTACAGCTGCGTGCGCTGCGGCAAAACGGTCAGCAATCGCTGGCACCACGTCAGGTCCCACAGCTCGCAGAAGTGTCGCTGTCCCTACTGCAGCAACGTCTTCACGCGGAGCGACAATCTGAAGGCGCACATCAAGACCAAGCACTGGGCACTGCGGACCGGCTCCAGCGGGCAGGAGAATGCATGATGCCGAAGACGATGACGAGAATCCTGGGAATCATGAGGATGTGGGAGTTGTGTCCGTTGGTCGCCTGGTTCGCTGATGTCCCGAGGAGATGCTTGTAGCTCGAGAGGTTGGAACGGGCCTGATTCATTATTGAGCCATGGAAAGTGACTCGGAATGTTACGGTTGTGACCGATGGAGCTTGGTGTAGGTCAAGGTTGCACGAAGAAAGAAGAGCACGCTGAACCTGACATTGATTTCTTTTTTTTGTTACGTTTCCATGGATTCGTTTCCTATATTCCTCAATGTGACATAGCGGCTTTAACGCGTGGGCATGTATTGTATAGTGCGTGTGATTTAACGAAAGTTTCGTCTTTGTAAATAAAATTGAATGAGTACTGAAAGGAGTAAGGCTAGCTTGATTACGTGAACACGAGTTAACCCTTTTCTTTATCAACAACTTTCTATCTAACCAACATTCGTACTTCAGGATTATTTCGTCATATTAGTGTTCCTACTGATATCTTATTTTTATTATCGACTTGTAAACTATTGAACAGTATACGGCTACTCATTTTCAGCCAACAGTATATTCTGATACACCACAGGATGCTTTCTTTGTTATCCTTCGAAAGTTTCACATCTTCGAAATCGACTGCTTCGTCGCTGCATTATCTATTAAACTTAAACATGCCAAAGTGACGTCGCTCACAAAACCCTCAACAACTAACAATTTCAACCAACGTACATTTCAATTAAAAAAAATTCTCGTGCATTCAATCCAACTTTAGTATACATACACCCCTAGACCCGCGCATCAACAAAGCCCGCGTACGAGGCTTACAACACTCCCATAAAATCGAGTACAACACACGTGCTAGATATCCTCCTCCTCCCAGCTGCCGGCAGATGTCGCATTAGTCCAGTGCACGGCTCGCGGAGGCTGCAGCAGCAGGGGGACGACGAAATATCTCCTTGCCTCTGCTCCCCCTCCTCCTCGAGTCATTCGATGCCTCGCGTCCTCGGACACAAAGGGCGAGAAACAACGAGTCGACAGTTGCGGAGGGAGGGTGAGCAGCGAGCGCGTACACACGTGCAGGGGCTGATGCGGCTGCTGCGTGCACGCGCGATTCGAGAGCGGAGAGGAGGAGGTTAGAGGACGAGGCTTGTGGACGAATTTTACATCGATGCGTTTATTGATTTCTCGGGGCGGGTTAGGCGGGAAAAATGGGGGATGGTTTCTTCGGGGCACTTTTGGCGGAAAAGTTGAGGGTTGTGAGAGAGATGCAATTGGGAGCACTTGCGGTAGCGTGCTTTGATTATTTGCACGCTGAGAGAGGTAGGGCAATGTTGGGATTGGTGTTTTCGATAAACTGGAATCAAAATTTTTATTTTTAAGAGGGAGAATTTTTTGGGAGCACGGACCGAATATTATCTTAAAACGTCATTGGAGACCCTAAAAAGAAAAGGAGTTTTGGTTTAGCATTTTTTGGTAGTTGCTATAACCTGCAATGTAAAAATGCTAAAGACGCTTTTGTTTTTAAGAAGATTAAACGTATATTTCAGTAGATAGTACTTTATATTTATCTGCGTATAATGTAAGAATATCGGCAATACACAACGAAGGAAAAGTCCGCAGTAAAAATTATCATTTTTCTACTTAACCTCATCGACCGCTATATATTACATTTCACGCGACATCCTCATTATGAATACCTGCAAGTGTAGTGAAGCGTCTACATTAAAACTCGTCTAATAGTGTCTCGGAGAAATACCGTGTAAACACCAGCATCATAACACAATTTATCACCAAAGCTCACACAGCAGTAAGAGAGAGTTCTATTTTCTTGTTGACTTAGGACGTCGCATCGTCGTTCCGTTATAAGTAAAGCTCCTCACTCTCAAATACGAGGTTAATCGAATTTTCCACTCACGCGTAACAGCGGGAGTCGTGCATTCTAGACAGAGCTTGCTTTAAATTATCTGTTTCCGATCCATCAAATAGTTACACAATTACATCATGAAATTTTCATCGTTTCGTTAGTAAAATGAAATTGCTTTATTTCACGTTCACATACTTATCCACGGGTTTGGTCTAGAATTAAAACATAATTTTTATAATAATCGGTAAGAATTGACTAGTCACAAATTTAGAAATCGCTTTATCGAAACTGAAAATAGTTAATTGTGTACCGAGGACAAGCGTTTTGACCTTTATTAAAAAAGAAAAATAGTTCTTCGCTTTACTTTACGAGTCTAGTTTTCAACTAGAAATAAGCAATTTTTATAAAAATTGGTAAGAATAGGTTAATTAATTACTAGTCTAAAAATCTCTTCGTCAAACCTTAAAGTGATACATTTGTACCAGGAATGATGTGATGTAAAAAAAATAGTTCTTTCGATTATTTTACGTTTGATTACGCCTAGTTTTGAATTAGAAACAAGCTATTATTACAAACATCGGTAAGAATCGGCTTAGTTACTAGTTTAAAACTCGCTTCACGTCAAAATAGTATCTTCTATAAAAAGAACGTTGTGATCATTAAAGAAATAGTTCTATACCTTATTTCACGTTTGAACAAGCCTAGCTTCGAACTAGAAACAAGCTATCACTAAAAATCGCTTCATCTAACCTCAAAACAGTAACTCGTTCCAAAAACACATCGTAACCTTCATTTAAAACTTACCTCTAAATACAACAATTAAAATGCAGGTAAACAACTGCAAGAAACCCGCCAAGTGCGCGCGTCAAACTCAAGTATCCCCTCGACAATCTCAGTCCCGGCGATAGCGTTCGATTCCTCCCTCCCAGTTTCCATTCACTTCGCGCGCTTTCCAATCGATTTACAGTCCAGCGCCGCGGCGAACCTTCCGCCAATAATACCCCGCGCGTGCACTGGCGCTTCTTGAAAGAAGGCAATCTCTAAGATTTTTCTCACAGTCGATCGATCACTACTCGGTTCGCGCATTCCTTGGGTCGTGCAAAACTTTTGAACGCGCGCACCTGAAGCCTTTAGTTATATATAATCGAGAGGAGCAGCAGCGAGTAATTATACCGAAGTAAATTTTCTCGGAAGCGCGGGCTGAGAAAAAAACTTTCGTACACCTCTCTTTCTCGCGCGCGCATTCTCGCTTCAGTGGACTCGAGCGCGAACGCGCGCGTGATCGAACATCCCTGTCTGTCGCGGAATTTGCGCGTCGAGTCGTTACGTTTTCGGGAAAGGAGACGCCTCGTGAAGTTTTTCCACGTCAGGCAGGCAGTAGCAGCCACCCTTCCCGTCTCTATTTTTTTTCCTCGAGTGCCTGCAGTTGCGGCTGATATGTATGCGCGCGTGCGCGCGCGTGTGTATCCTCGACGTCGCGCACGTCAAAACTCCTACGCTGACTGCTGCCTCTCCAGGTCATAATTGAAATACGTCAGCGGCACGTTGTATCTGTCTGTCTCTCTTTCAATTTCACCCCCTCCGCCCCCCTCTTGCTATCTATCTGTGCAAAATGAAAATCCGATTTACCATCGACCATTGTTTTGCATGTTTTTTTTTATCCGCGAGAGATGAAAGTTGGGACGATCGGATTCGCGCCAAGCGTTTAACTCGAGCTGCAAGTGAGTACGTGTGTGTGTGTCTGTGTATACGTACGTATCACGATGCTTTTGCGCGTAAGCGCGAAAATTCATTGTTCGCACTTGCACTGTTTGCGAGCTCACGTGTATACGTATAACAGTCATGGCTCGAGGGCTCTTTTGTAACCTGTCGAGCTTCGCTAAATTTTCGCCAAAGCCACCGGCGCGGCGCACGGTTGTGCGTATACGTGTGTATGGCTTTTAATGAATGCGCAAGAGCGCGCGCTCGCGCGTGTCTCGTTGATTGTTCGGACGTCATAATTCGCCGTTTCGCCGATCCGTGGATTCTCGCTGGCTTTCGCTGTTTTTTGGCCAGACGCGTGTAATCCCATTAGTGCGGGGTCAAAAGAAGAGAGCCTGGAATCTCTTGGTGTGAATTTTCATCGCTGGGATGCTTCGGATCCGTTCGAGTTGTTTTTGAAATTTTTCCAAGTGTGAATCCTCTCTTATTGTTGGTTTTCACGCACCGAGCTCTGTGGCGATCCAATTAGTGCTCCCGTTGACGGCAAAGTTTGTTAAAATACGTGGAGAATGTTTTCGCGTGTTTGAATGGATTTTTAATTTCTAGAAGAGAAATTATCACCGGGATTCGAACGCGAATCTTCGTAGTTTCCGCGTTCGAATCCTGTGTGCCCTGTGGTTCACCGCTATTCAATTAGTATCATTTTGACGACGGAGTTTAAATAGATTTGAGTTTGAAAGGTCTGATCATTTTTACCGGAATTTTAATTCTGCACTTCATAGTTTGACGTTCGAATCCTGGTATCACTTAGCTTTTGTTTTCTTAGTTTTTCATCTAGTATAGTACTTTGATCTTTCTCAGAGTATAGTTTGTCTAGACTAGAATTTTTGCTAGTTTTGCATTAAGCATAGTAATTGTTTGTGCTTCGAAATGGTAAACAATTCAAAAACAATTTATTACCAATTTCATTAGAATTCTTAGAACAATAACAATGTATATATCACATATGCATATTCTGATTATATGTTTCACTTTTACAAAAATTTCCCAGCTTATAGGTGATTTTGGATTCTCGCAGGAATCGATGAGTGCAGCTCATCCTAACTTCGAAACTTCCACCCCATTATTGACTACAATTTGTTAATTCCAGGATTAGCTTAAGCCGCTCTCGCGAAGTTGAGTTTACGATGACTCTCGAAGGGAATCCTCGTTAACACTGACGCGCTTTTTTATCTCTTTCTCTCTCTCTTTCCTCCCTGCGCGCGGCCGATCAATCAAGCGGAGCCGCTGTTTTGCGTCGCAGATAATTACACTTGGCGAAAGTAATCTCGAAACTTTCAATGAGTTAGCCCCCGCGCGATTATCTCTCTGCGACTCGATGCAACGCCTTCTCGCGCACGTCCGCCGTAATTAGAGCTGGACTTCGGAAGAATTTTTCTATATTAGCTGCCGTCGCCATCGTTTAATTTGAAACGGAACTTGAAAATTGTGGGTTTGTTTATTGACGATTGATTTAGGAGATATATTTTATATCGTATATTCGAAAAAATTGTCTTTTGAATTGGGAAGAGTAATCTTGAATAATACTTTTTCTATGAGTTCAAAAGGCATAATTTTGATTTAAACGTACCTAGTAGAAAAGTGAACATTTTGAGGTTAAATGAAACCATTTATTGTCCAGTAAATAGCAATTTTTGGCGATTTTGTTGACAATATTCAATTTATAGTCTAAAAAGGTTTTCATTAATTATTCTATTTGTAATATTAGTCTTATTTAATTTAATCATTATTAAATATTCGAAGATTTTTTCTGAAATCAAAATGTTTGCTTTTGAATTGATAGAGAAGGTTTGTAGTTGTCTTAGCAACTTATTCAAGATTAATATTTCTTAAAGAAACATTTCTTCGAGTCTGGAATCGCGGATATTAGCAAAAACGCGATTTTCCGTAGCACTCTACTGATTATATCCTCAAAATTGAATTTGCGCGCCGTGTGTCAGGGAAAGGCTGCGCTCGGAAGACGAGAGAGAAAAGAAAAAAAACGGAAATGTCCGTTACAGTGCGACAAGGCCGGACACCTTTTTTATCTCTCTCTCTGTCGTCCTTCCGCGTTTATACTTCGTTATAACGGGACATCTGCTGTCCTTATACACTTTTACACGTACACAGATACACAAAATTATACGACTGCGTGTAAAAATGAACCAAAAGGGCAAATATGATGCAAAGTAGGAGAAACGCTATAATTGTCTCAGCCAGAACGACGGGTTTACAGCATAATCCGCGCGCCAGATTAAATCTGCGCTCTAGCAGTTTTATTATCATCCCCCCACCCCGATAATGATCAAGTATTAATTGCGCGACAACGATTCACATAATTGTACCATCACGTGTATTTATGTGCATAGCTGACCGAAAGGAATTAGGACTTATTATGGAGCGAAGCCGCGCACACGTCAAGGACTTGATTTATGTTGCACGGACCAGAGGTGCAAATGGTTTTTTGCGATTATTCTCGTTTTAACTCGCGTGAATTAACGAATGACGAATGTTAAGTGTATTATGTTGTATGATTAATTGTGCAGAGTACTAACGCTCGAAATATGTGACGTTGAGTCTGTTGAGATTGTGTTTTTTTTTTCTCTTGGGTACGGACGTGCACTTGTGATCCTACGAAAAATTGATTGACAGAAATAAAGTAAATGATTTTAGTATTTAATATGGTAAAATTGATTTGTCAGACTTTTACAGAGTTTGGGAGATGTATGAATTGTATTGGGTTTAATTTGACAAATAATTATGACTGATTTTGAAGATTTCGGACAAAATACAATTTTGTCCGTAGAAATTTCATCGGTATTTCACAAATTTATGTCGAATTTGGCACGGTTAAATTCTGACGTTTGTTTCAATTTGACAACTAATTATGACTACCCATAAATTCTGATAAATCGAACAAGATCTGTCAAATTTTTAAAAGATTTTCTTCCTTACAAATATTGCCAGAATTTTACAGATGTCACCTATGACCAGAATTTGTCAAAATTAGTAATAATTAGCTATCAATGAAAAAGAAATCAGTATTCATACTTTTGTCAAACTCTGCAGAGTTTTGACAAATCCCATTTACTGAAGTGTTTCCTATAAGTTTATCGTAAAGCACATTGGGAGCTTATTTGGTTCTTACTCGGGTTAAATTGCGTTTGTGACGGTACTTCTTTACGCTTTCGTGCATACGCCAAGAGGGCTTGAGTGGTAGTTATAGAAAATCAGTTTAAATACTGGGGGATAGAGAAGGAAATCGCGTCGTTTCCTGGATGAAAAGAAAAAGAAATTGGAGGTACAAGTTCGTCGAAAAGAAAAGAGAAACGAACGGAATCTTGTACAGCGCCGAGGCACGAACGTGTAACTCGAGCCTCTTTGCACATAATAATAATCGCGCATTCATCGTTCTCAGTGGTGTTATGTCTGTCTCTCTCTCTCTCTCTCTTTCTCTATCTTTCTCTCTCTCTGCCATGATTCGCCAATTGACTTTAATAATACACATTATATAAATATTTAATTCACAAACATAACAAAGTAATATAACGACACTTAATATTTACCTCACAGCCATAAATCTTCTCTCTCTGTCGCTCTCTCGCTATTTCTCTCTCTCACACACACACTCAACTCACATTCTTATGTATAATTATCATTAAAATTAATAATAAGAAATAGGTGCAATGATATATAGATATTATATCAATCTAACGAAGCTAACCGAAAGAAAGATACGATTTTCAATCTAACACAGCAAAAAGGTACTCTGTCGTTCTCAATCTGTGTACATATACATTATAAATACTTGCATATAATTTTAGAGACTTATTTGTATAAGTAGTGTATAAATTATTTCGCATAAGGGAATTGTGTGTACAGTTCTTTAATATTGAAACCGTTGATCACGCCATCATTCAGTCGACGAGCGACGATGTAGATGTAGCACGACGTTATGGGCTCGCGATCGAAAAGTAGATTCTAGCGCCATCTCGCGGGTTTCCGATGAACTTCATACCCCAGTGCAGTATTCAATTCAATGAAAATTCAGGGTTAACGATTTTTTCAAGATTAATGTTTTTACTATTAATCAGCTACACAAGAAAAAGGTATTTTATAGTAAATTTTACAGTTCGTTATAACTAATTCATTTAACGGTCTAATGCCAACAAAAAACACTTTGATTGTTAATTTTCTTTTGTTCAATTTTAAATTAAAAATAAAATCATGCTATTTTCTACTATTTTAATAATAATTAACAGCCAGTTTTAACCATGGTGGAAAGTGAAACGTTTTTTTAAACAGTTTTTTACTGAGTTTAGAAAAAAATGCTCATTTTATGCAGAAAACCATAAAATCTTGCGTGAAATAAAAAGAATGATAAATGTTTATAATTATACTATTTTTTATAAAATAATTAATTCTTAGCACATTCAACGATTAAAAATTCCAAAAGAATTGACTGATTATTCTGAACAAATACGCTTAGACAATAAATATTAATATCGCTTCAACGTAAATGTCACTTCATTCCCAGCCAGCAAAATAAAACCAAAAACGTTTCACACCTACCAGGAAGTACTCGCTCTTGCCTTGCAAAGAAAAATACACCTGTAAAATCCATTTTTCGCAATTCGGAAAAATCCAGCGCCTCGAGCTCTTCACCCCCCCCCCCCCCCCAGGCAGCCTTCCACACACGCTTTCTGCGCCGAATAATAAAAATCCGCGCGTCAAAGGCGCCCACACGTGAATTCGAGATCGCGCGACTGGCTATATAACTGTATATACACACCTGCGGAGATATACACACAGGACGCGAGAGTCTGCATGCGCACAGGCTGCCCCCCCCCCTTTCTTCACACAAATACACACATATAAATATATATAGCCAAGAGAGAGAGAGCCCATAAGAGAAGCTCTGGGATTTTGCTCCCTCAAGTGTAAATTTTCAGCCAAACGTCGTCGTCGTCGTGTACAACACGTGTAAAGCAGCAACATGTCGTCCTCGTCGTCGTCGTCGTCGTCTTCGTCGTCTTCTCTTCCCTCTCTGCTTATATGCTCTCGCACACATACATATATACACACACACACACACACACACACACACACACACACACACGCACACACACACACACACACATACACACACACACACACACACACACACACACACACACACATACACACACACACACACGAGTCGACTGAATGTATTTTGGGGGTGATCATGCTCAAGGAAAATCGACACTTTACCGCCAGCTTATAAGCCGCGCTAACGCTCTTCTCTCTTCGCACACACACACACACACACACACACACATATATATATATTATATACACACATACAGTAGCCAGCCAAGCCAGCCAGCGCTCGCGCAAATCCTTTCACACTCGACTGGCTCGTTTCCGAGTCAGTCAATGTATTACCCCTCCCCCGTCTTGCCCCCCCCCCTCTTTCTACCCTCTTCTACCTCGACGTACTCTCGAGCACAGCTTGAACGAGGGCAGCTTAGCGCGTTTTATCATGTGATGATGAGAAATAATGGAAAGGAAATTGTTTAAATAATAGAAAGTTGAACGCGAGATGCGTTGATAAAATCTCTTGTGTAATCCTGCTCTCACTCTTATGATCTTTCGTTTTTTTTTTTATAGATATAATTTTTTCTGATACCTGCGTCGAGAGAAAAATGTATTTTACAACACTGTGGGAACAATGTTTTTAAAAAAAATCTTGAATATTTGATTCTGCAGACGAGTTATTTATTATGCATTGTTACGTCGGTATGATATGAATATTATTGGAAAAGTTGGATGTTATATAAATTTTTACTCTAGAATTTAAAGACTTTAATATAAAATCATAAAATATTCAGATTACTTAGGGATGTGTATTTTAAAGTTTTATAAGCTGCCTATGCTTTTATAACAAGAGCGATGATTCTGATAAAAGTTTACCATACCGTTAAAATAGCAATAGCAACTTATTTAGTATTAAAAACAGTTTTATCTTCCATTATATTTTTTTCTTGTTATTATTGCTTTCCATTGTATGCTTATTTCCATTGAATTTCTTGAAGCCGGTTTCACATAAAGCTGTTTGTATTGAGCTCAAAATTCTTATCATTTTTCTCGCAATCCTCCAACTATCTGCAAGATATTCAATATATTCAAAAGGGAATCAAAAATAGTTACATATTCTATTTTTTATTTTGTACATATTATTATTTTGTAAAAATAGACAATTACCATGAAATTTGATAACATTGTCTCTCGACGCAGTTTCTTAATTATCTCACTTATACACACTCTTTATCTCAACACCTTGTTCTCACTTTATATCTAAATTTTATATTTATTTACACAGTCCGTCTTTCTATTACTTCACTCTCTTTCTCTCTGCGAGTCTCTTTGAAAGCGCGTTAACAATAAAATTAGCGTCGCGCGATGATGATTCATGAACAAACGAGGCAAAAGCAAAAAAGGAAAAACCATGAAGCCAAGCCCAGGACCAAAGTCAACAAAATAAAGTAAAAAATAAAAAAAAGATCCATGGGCTCGGCTCAAAAAAAAAACTAACACAAAAAAGAAAGAAATAAATAATAATAATAAACACGCGAAAAAGTTAAGGTACGCGGTTGCGAGTGTGTGTTAGGCACAACAATTGATTGAGTGACTTGTCTTGTGTTGATGTTGCAGGTTCAAAAGCCTGGCACATGCGGCTGACCTTTGACCGGGTGCCAGGCGGCTGCAACCTACACAGGTGCAAGCTGTGCGGCAAGGTCGTGACGCACATCAGGAACCACTACCACGTCCACTTCCCCGGCAGGTTTGAGTGTCCGCTCTGTCGTGCCACGTACACGCGCAGCGACAACCTGCGCACGCACTTTAAATTCAAACATCCCGAGTCAAGAAAGATCGATCTTAACGATTACATGGCCGGCTCGCTGGCACTGGCCGCGACGGCGAATAACGACACCATGAACACGCTCTCCTAAGGCCTCCGCAGGCTGCCAGCAGCCTCATCCGTCGTCACTACTACATCGTCGTCTCCGTCGTCGTCGTCGTCGCTGTTGTTGTCCTCGTCGTCGTCGCGCCAATGCTGTTACTGCTACTCCTGCTACCACCTCTACGGTGCGTAAGCGGCTCGCGCGTTATCGAGTCGACGAGATTTTGTCCCAGATGGAGAGACCCAGTAAACACACGCGCGCGCGCGAAATACAAGCCCGCGATACCGGCCTCAAATGTTACCTGTACCGAAAGAGTTGTGTAAGTTAGCTTAATGACGACCCCAGTGTCGTTATTAAGTCATCTTCGAGACGATATCGTGTGTTTACTGGGAGGGTGAGGGGGAGGGGGATAGGCAGCGACGACGATGACATTCATGGTGACGATGATGATAATGATAATGATGACGAGGACGATGGCGATGACGATCTAGAACGTATGCGCACACACACGCAGCAATTGGCGCCCAACGTGGGACAATGCACTCCCGGTTGGGCGCCACTTTATTATTTGGGCGCCAAGCGTCACAATGTGATATATTATATAGAGGATGTGATGATGTGAAATTATGTAAAAAAAAGAGAGAGAGAGAGAAGCTCGCCATCGTTATCGTCATCGTCGTCATCGTCATCGACTCAGGGGTCGTCCTTCGTCGTAGTCGCCGTCGTTGCCCTAGCCTTTTCTTCCTCGTCGTCTTCTGCTCGTCGTCTTCTATCGTCTTCAACTTCATTGCTCGCGACCGTTGCGCGGATTCATCGTGCTGAAAATCACTCTAAGAGCCTCAATGAAGATTAACGAAGCCCGAAAGACATACACACCCGAACACACCGCCGTCGTCGTCGTCGTAGTCGTCGTCGTCATCGAGAAAGAGAGAGAAAGCAAATCGCAGTCTTGAAAAATGGTCGCGCGAGTGGCGAGATAGCCAAAGAGAGTTATACATAAACACACGAGAACAGGATGACGAATTTTTTTTTAATATATAATCGCGTTTGTTGAAAAACACCAAATCTTATACATTGTGTAAATTCGTTATATACGATGCTTGAGTCTGGAGTAAGGAGAGATTAGTGAGATGATAAGGCGATGTTCTTGTTTTTTTTTTTTAAGGAGTTTACTGATATTTAGGAAGAGGAGTGGCGATAATGATACGAACGACGCGGATATAGTCATTAGCGAGCGAAAAACAGCAGAAGAAGGAGGACCTTCCTTTTCTTAGACAACGCGATGCAATTACACGCTACTTACAGAGCGATGTACATACGGATTAGAGCGACAGCCTTAATTTTTAAATCTTCTCTTTTCCGTAGTACACAGCGAGTAACGACGGCGATGATTTCCGTGATATAATCAAGCGCTGCGCCGAGATCAACACAGGAGAGTGCGTTACGTTACATTGTTTTTTTTTTCGAATTCAACGCGATGTCCGAAGACGATGGAGAAGGAGAGATTCGCATGTCCAAGCAAAAGGGTCCCACCTAGTGGCGATTCTCAAACGCTCTGAAAGTTATAATAATACAAAGCAACCTTAACTTCAAAATAGCAACAGATAATCGAAAGCATAAGTATTTACTTTTGACAAAACAAGAATATTAATAATGTCAGAATGTTAAGAATAGAATTAATTCTAAGATTTGTGAAAAGTGAGTTTCTATTGGCCAACGTACAGCGCGCGACTTTATTGTAACTTTCAGTAGCGACGGCAGCGCCCTCGCAGCGGTACTTGGGCATGTGAACCCGTGATGACGAACAATGTGTATATAACGACGCAGCGCAGGGAGTATTTTCGAGTCGCGAGGGGTGGGGGGTGAGAAGAGGGGGGAGGTGTCACGTGACGCGGCGTCGCGTCACCAAGCTGTGTACAGAGAAACAAAAAAACAAAGGCGGCCGCGTTTAGAGCGGACGCTCCGTTGTAAACGTATAATATAAAAAATGGGAGCAAACGTGGTGCCAATTCCTCCCGTAGTTGCTGTTCTATAAGTATGTAAGATGACTAAACAAAGAAAAAAAGAAACTGGGGATTTTAAGCAAAGAAAAAAATAGAAAGAAAAGACAGGAGTAAAACAAACATTTGAAAGAATTACTAAATATAATAATATAAAGTGTAAGGGCGACATTCGGCGAGCAAAGCGGGCCGAAGTTATGAAAAAAAAACACTAATTAACTATTAATTAACAATCTTAAGAATAAGCGGAAGTAATGTTCATTCGATACGCAGGGTGAGTCGAGTATAATAGTTGTTGAAGAGTTTATAGTTGGACTTCATATTAGATAACTGGGAAGATAAAGAAAAATGAGCGAGCCGTCACGTTTCACTACATGGGGGTCACGACAGCAATATACTGCTATTATACATATAAAATTTAAATTAATATATAAATGAAAAACGATGGAGCTCACGATAATGTAAATATTTTAATTAAAAAAAAATAGATGATGAAATACGCATTTTGCGGAAAGAATGAAGGGGCGAGGGTAGAGCGAGTATATATGTGAGAGAAAGAGGAAACAAGTGACTAATTCTATAGCGTTACGTCGATTAACAACGAAAACAATCTCTGTCCTATGCATCGTTTGCTTTCTATGTTTTTCTTTATTGTTTTTTAATTACATTTTTTTTAATGTTTGATATACAAAGCGCAGCTCTAATATGAACTTTGACTATAAAGTTACCGTACTTGTTATAAATAACAGCTAAAGTCTATAATAATAAATGATTATTAAACTGCACACCGCAAATGTATAATGCAGCAAATAGTGGAAATCACGAAGACATTCCACGATCGGGACTTAAGTGCATAGGCAACAGATAATAAGAATTAATTGTGTATTGGATGATTTATAGTACTATATTTTATACTTTATATAATCTACAGTTTATTAATAACTATATTGGTTGGAGAATAGATACGTTAAAAAAGTACGATTTTATCCAAGGGGTGGTTAACTGATAGTCACAACACGTCGTTGCACGTTGATATCTTTTTTTTTTTTTCATATTTTTTGTTCAACTTTCATCGGTTGGGGTGCAATCCGTTGTTTTTGTTTATATATATTTTTTTTTCTTATTTAATAGTCACATACACAATCTCATTGCAACTTCTTCGGTTGATGATATGTAGCATGAGCGCGTTTCGTAAGCGAAGAGAAATCGAAACGAATTGTTAGTCAGGGCAAAAACTCGAGAAAGCTGAACTTTTAATAGGCTAGTTTGCGCGGCATATCCAAAGGTAGTCACGTTAGGAACATGTTCAAGAGGTCATTTAAGAATCTATAAGTATACTTCAAATGTTTTAGGTATACCTGTTAATTGTTCTATGGATATATACGAATATGTATTATTGATACACAGTTTCTAATAATTTAAAATTATTTTTTTTATCAAAGTAATTTAGAAGGAACGCATGCAGTATCTTCTAAATCTGATTGGAATAATTTGTGCTTGAAACTTTTTTTTAATGAATATTTTTTTAAGTATATATTTTTAAGATTAGTATACTTTCATGATAAGACCGGTATCCATACGGGGATGAACTTGAACATGATCTTAACGCAAAAGTAAGCGATTGTAGTGAAAGGGAGAAAAACATCGTTGAGGGTTTGCGAATCGATTCGCAGATCGCAACGATGTAAAAAAAAAGAATACAATGTTGCTTAACGCGAAACGATGGAGAGGTTCAAAGTGAGTCCGACAATTTATGAAACGGGCACATTTTTGCACACAGATTTTTTTTTCTATTGTACACCTACTACCCAAACAGAGCACGCATATACCGAAATAATAATTTAAAAAAATAATATATTAACGGTAACCAGATTTTATTAATATATTACGCAGATTCTTATTCTTATTCGCTGAGGTATAATAATAATATATATATTGGATAATTTATTTTATTTTGTTTTACCTGTTTTAATGATTTTATATACACTGTTGTTACTGGTTGACGAGAAATATAAAGAGCAATTATAATAATAACGACAGCGATATCCCGCCTGTGTACACGCGCACGGATTTATTTATTTTTACACGAACTGTACGCATTATATATTATACATATATTACGAACAAGCAGGGATTAACAAGAGAAAAAAAGAGAGAGAGTAAGAGAGAGCGTGAGAGAACGACATAGACACGTTATTAAGGAATATAAAACGGACACACGCAGACACGTACTCACACACAGAAAACAAAAAGAGACATACGAATTATAATAACGTATGTGACATTGAAGCGAGCAGAGCAAAAGAGACATGAATTTAGGCGCGAGGATGATAATGATGATAAAAGAGAAAAGGAAAAGCGAGAAAAACATATGGCACACCGTGGGCCTACCCTTGGTAGATCTTAACGACTCTGTTACTTTTAACTCTTGTGCGTTTTTATTATTATTACATTATACTTTGTCTTATTTTACTTCTTTTTCTATTAAAAAAAATGTGGCGATCTATAGAAAAAAAAGAAAAAAAACGAGGGGATAGAGAAAAATAATGTTTGATGACATACACTAGGCATTATTATATAGAGACGCTCATTGCTCCATCAGCTTACCAAATATGTGTAGTATGCCGAGTGTTTTATAATTTTGCTCTTCTTTTTTTTTTTAAGTTTTGGACGGTTCGTCGTACTGCGGCCCTTACGATATATAGAAAAACCCGATATATATACATATATATGTCTCTTTTATCGCTATATGTATACATTGTAGTTAAAGAATATATTATCTACGTTTCTTTTGTTTTTAAACAAACGACGAATTTTTGTCGAATCGCTGAGCGATTCTACGAGTTCTTTTGTTTACTTAAAAAAATAATTATTATTATTAATATTATGGTTATTATAATTATTATTGTGATCGAGAGCGATGCGTTGTTGCGAGAGAGTTTGTAAGGGCAGCAGTACTTGTACACACAATTAGGATGTCGCATGATTTTTTGTTTATTTCATATTTTGGTATGAATTTTACTGAATAAAACTCGAGTCGTATTTTATTTTAATTAAACAACAATGATAAAGGTAGATTGAAATTTGTGTTGCGTCATAATAATACAATATTATTGCGTCACTTAACATTATAGTCTATACATGAAGAAAATCTAGAAATATTGTACATGTATAACTTTTGAATTTATTATTTACGTGAGAAAAGCGACTTGATTTTTTTATGTTATTCCACTCAATAGACCTTAAAATTAAATTTCTTTTTTATGCAACATCCTGATTACATTTTACGTTTCCACCGAGCGACTGCCTGCGCATGTACGAGCATGTTTTTTTTTTGTAACAAATGGTGGGCCGAGATTACGTTGACTTCGACCACTGAACGAATGCACCGATAGTAGCCACACTGAAAGTCACGCATGCAGTCGTTGGTTGCGAGCTAGTAGTAGTTTTAAAGGAACGCTGCGAACGATGCGAGAGAAATTAATAATCTTTTTTTTGTTTTCCTTCTGAAAATTATCATTTTCGAGTTTATTATATTACATTATAATTTTTATTATTATATTATATGGTTATTATTGATTGTAAATTGTCGTTGATGTACGTTTTCTTTCATTTTTTTCGATTGTCGATGGCTTTATCGCATGTGACAAGAAACTACACTAGATGTAAATGATACAAGAAAAAAAAAACAATGATTTGCGTATATAAAGGCATGTACGTATTCTTATCTTTTATTTTATTTTCAGAATTTTAACACACAGACACACGTGCACACAGACAACAGCTTGTCTTATACTTTTTATTTTGTAAAAGCGAGCGGTTAATTGTAACGAGCATTTTTCTCTGTGTAAGTTGCTGTTTTTCTCTGAATATTTTATAATTTATTGTTTTAATGGCTTGATCTTCTTTATTTCATCTTTATTATACTCTTCATTACACAATTTAGTAGTGCGTAAGAGGTTGGCTTTATGTACAACGAGGTTTAAAGCGCGGTGGAAACGTAGAGAATGAATTTTTCAACCCACTCTTAAATTTCCACTATATAGTTTCCACTATATCCACTATATACTTTTTCATCATTGTTGCGGTTTTAAACGTTATTTTTTTTTGTCTGGGGTGCGTCTGAAGTCATTAGATGTGGCGTGCAAATCTGTTTTGTCGCGGAAAGATCAAAGAAAGTGTTGTTGTTATTGTTCACCTGCATGGATCAAACTTTACTTGCCAAATGTTCGCAACATCGACGTGTACGATGCATACGTGTTTCTCGAAAGTTAACGAAAGAAACTGAGAAAATAGTCGTTAAATATAATACTGAATATCATAATAATCCTCACTCATGACCGAGTTCTGTTTTTTTAAACTTCATTGCTTGTCCAAAATTGGAGTAACACTATAATAAACCGAATTAAGTTTGAGAAAAAACGCGGTAATGATGAAAAATGTAACGCATTAATCAAGATTCCGAGTTTTAACGTGGATTTCTATTTGAATAAATATATCTTAATTCTATTTAGGTAAAACTTAAATATCTTAACCGTCAAACACCTCGCTAATTTAGTCAACATTAACACCACACTTTTTCTGAACTACATCTTCGGTTGAAATGTATCAAATTATACTTCTCTATTTCAATGGATAACTCACAATCTCAAAAATATAACGATGTACCTAAGAAAGTACCAAATTTATTGCACTGACCTTATAAAAAAAAAAGAAATATTCGGCTCTGTATCCAAAATACTTTGTCTGGTGTTTGTGGGCCAATCTACTTAGTGAACAAATTATTTTTTAAAATCAATCTCACGCAAATTACGGAGTAATTCAACATTTTTAATTCGAAACGTTCAATCAAAAGAATATCCATAAAGCCTGTCATTCCGCTCGAATCAAACACGACGGAGCAGGGAAAGAAAAACTGCACTGAAAAATCCACGTTAAAACCGGACTCTCTGAAGTGGCGAATCTAGTGGCTTTGGACGCGAATGAAAGATCCGTCCTCGACCCCGCGGAGTGCTAGAGAAAGAGCGACACGAGTGACAGAACGAAAGAGCTGAACAAAAAAAGAATAATAAAACGAGAGCTGAGCGTGGATGTGAGGGAATGTGAATGAGAGCGAAAGAAAGGAAGAAAGAAATACTCGGCACATGAATTTTACACGGTAGGGTGAAGAAAAAATGATGAAAGAAAAAAAAAAGGATGAAGACCCGATAGTTTTGTGGGTCGACAGGCTGTTAACACATTACAAACCTACGTGAACTTTTTTATTGATTGAGAGGATGCGAGTAAAAAAAATTAAGAGATGAAAGAAATTACCTACTACTACCATTATTACATAACTACTACTACTGCTACCGCTACTACTACTACTATTACTAAACAAGAAAAAAAAACTATTGCTACTACTACTACTACTACTATTACGTATAGGTATTTATATATTTACAATTGCGTGGTGTGGAGTGGAACATTGTGATATAATAGATTGGTGCTAACACCTTATTGAAATTGAAGAATAATTTAAAGAATTAAATAAAATAATTTAAAAAAAAATAAAAACAATGAATCGTGCAATATTGCGATAGAAAGGAGGAGGAGGAGAAGGAGAAAGATCGAGGCGAGGCGTTATCACCCAAGGGGGAAGCATAACACACACACACACACACACGAATATTCAGAGAAAGAGAGAGAGAGAGAAAGAGAGAAAGTGAAATGAAAAGAAAAGAAAAGAAAGAAAAAAATATGAATAATTCTTTTTCCCTTTTTTCTTTGGTAATTGTCTTTGATTAAAAACGTGATATGGTTGTCTTTGTTGCTGTCGTTGATGAAACGCAATTATATACACGCTGTGACTGCAATGCCAAACCTTTATAGAGAGAGATTGTGGAAATCGGGCGAGAGAGAAAGTGCGAGTGAAAAAATGTTTCTAGAGAGGGAGAGTGATATATTATATAATGATAAATAAAACAAAAAAGGAGTAGGTACGGATATATAATTATTATTTTATAATAAATTGATACTGTATTTTACCTGTTGATTAACCTGCAAAATGTTTTTTCTTGCAAAAATAAAATTTATATTGAAAATCGCAGGCTCATTCTTTCGGTCAACCCTTCAAATTGGGAAAAAAGTCGACGTGCGCTGTTGCTTTACGTCGATTGCTAATAATTGGTCATACAAGCTTTTTTTTTATATATATCGCTAAATTTAATGCAATCGTTTGCGGCGTTTACTCGTAAGTCTATATGATTATGCAAAGTTTCGGTGATTTTTCGCTGCCTACTTTGGACTGAAACTCGCAGTATGCGGAGGGGCAAAAAGGAAAATGGCTGTGCAAGAGAACGATACGATTGTAGTCGAGTAGACTTGCAGTATAGGCTTAAATCTAGACAGAAAGAGAGATATAGGCTTAGCTGTTACTGCTCTCAAAGCGAGACTAGCGGTTTCATTTCGTTTTTCTCTGAAAGAAAAAAGAAAACAGCTACGAATAACAGAATGACACGTTGCTCGCGAATTAAATTTTTCCATTTAAGCTTACTTTCACGAAATTAATATTATCGTTGAGGTTTGATTCGCGTACAAATGCAGAATTCGCAGAGCGTTAAAATCCGGGATCTACGTCGATTGCAGCCAAAAGAAAGACTTTTGTTCGATCTTCCAAGATTAAAAAGAAAATTTAAAATCCCATTGGGCGATAACACCCCGTCTCCCTGTACATTATATTACATAAACTAAACGAGAACAAAAGAAAATACTATTATTACCATCTCTTTATACAATACTATGATAATATACAGATTGCAGTCTAATTGCAAATGTACATGTACATAAAATACACACACTCACCCAAACAATCTCGTATAAATGTATATATCTTAACTTCGGTATATAAAGCATAGGTGTATTCATATACATTTTGTTATTTTTTTCGTGGGACGGGAAGAAAGGTATAGTAAAGTCTTTGCGAGGACGATAAACACACACACACATACACACACACAAACGACGACACTCGCGTGGAATTTTCGCATGTTATTAATCTGCGCGCGTGAATCTCAGCCGTTGTAATATACACGAGGGGAGATTATCATCGTCACTGTTATCATTATTATAATACTAATCGGGGATAACGATTGTACAGCTTAAGGGCGCGTGCAGAGGAAATTCACGCTGCACACCTTCATCCGAAGATATAATAACAAGGAGGAAGAATGAGAAGAGAGAGTGTAGGTAGGGCAAAAAATAAAGAAAATATAATAATTAACAAGTTGCGTGTAGGATACAATTAAAGGCTGCGAGGACTTTTTTTCTTTCGCCATCGGCGTAATTGTCATTAATGAAAAAACAAAGGGAGCGAAACCTTCGTAGAAGGGCGCAGTAGGTCTTTAAATAACGAGAAACCTATCTCTCTTTCTGTCTCTCTCAACTGTGTACATACGTATATATAAAAAAAGAGAGAGAGAGAGAGAGAGAGAAAGAGAGTGGATGAACCACGAGGAAAAACGGGGTAACAACTCCACGCGCAGGAGAGCGTAAAAAGGCGGAAAACAGAGAGAGAGAGCACATCCGAGTTGCCTTTCTCTCTTGTCCCTCGAGGCGATCGCCTGGCTGTTTGTTTGATTTTTCGTTTGCCTTCTCTCTTTTTTTTTTCCTCCCATTCTTCCTTCCGCGCGCATCTGTTTTCCCTCCGTGGCACGCTCGACATTGCGCAGGTATGGTATTTCATGCCTATCCGTGCGCTTTTCTGCGTATTTTTTTTTCTTTTCTTTCCTTTTTCTTGTCCTCCCGTGAAACGGGTCGAGTGCGCGCACGCGCGTGAGAGAGAGAGAGAGAGAGTACATGCAGACTGACAAGATGCGTGTATATAGGTACGCGGATGTGCATACGCTCGGCTGCGCGTTGGCGAAAGCCAATGATCGCAATATTGGAAGATTGGAATTGGAATTTTTTGTGGATTCGCGAGAAAGGGTTTCTTTCTTGTCGAGGGTTGTGTCTTGAATTCTTTTTGGATTCTTAGAAGAAAATGGAGTAATAAAAATAATATAGATTGTGAAATGAAATATTTAAATTTAAGTAAAGAAAAACAAATAATAGTAATAAATTTAGTAAGTGAGGAGTATTGATTTTCGCGTCGAGGGCGACAATTTACGATTTTTTGCACCTTCCTTTTAAGTGCTCAAAAAACATATCGAGAAGATTTTTTTGTATCAATAACATAATGATTACAATATAATTGACGGATTTTTTTATTATTCATTCGCTGGTATTTAAGACTGCACTATTTATATTAAATTTGAATTTCGCGCTAAAATCCTACCTGACCAATTAAGCGACGTTTATTGTAATGACTAGAAGGAGCAAACTCTTTTTTAGGATATAAATCTGTGGGTTCCCGGAAATACGACTTAAGTACATTTCTTGCAAATGAGTTTCGAACGATTTTGGTAACCTTACACAGTACCTATATTTTTAGATAAAAATGCAAAAAATCAAGTAAGTGTAAAATTAGTGACCCTGTCTACTATTTATGAGCTTTTTTTAACATTAGTTTAAATGGAAATTAAAAACTGTAAACTTTAATATCTCAATTTTTCCAACAAAATTTATTTTACATGAAAATATGTTTTTTAAATATCTGGAAACGTATAGGAGAAAAAATAAGAAATTCTCTTTACTGAGCTTATAGAGTTAAATTATGACACGAGGCGTTTAGTTTTGTCACACAGCGACGTGCACGATTAATTGTTTAAAATCTGTTTTCACGTAGACTTAAATCTAGAATTATTGACATTTCATTAAATTGGTCGCTATTATCTTCAATCATTAAGCCGCCGTTTCAAATTTAATTCTATTAGTATACGCTGCACAAGCTTGGCGAAGGAGAATTCAAAAAAGTCCATCGAAATTTGATTAGATGCTATTACTCGTATAGCGATTCAACAGCTCGCAGTCTAGACACCAGCGATTGAATTTTTCATATCCATCTATACTTATTGTCTCATCAGCATCGGTCACTCACTTTAATCGCTTTTAACCCTTAAACAAGAAAAAATATCAATTCTATTATTGACGCCTCGCATCTCGTGCGTATGCACATGCACGATTACTATGCTATCCTGTTAAAAAGAATCACGTGAAATTACGAAACAAAAATTAATGTGTGAAAATTTGCGGGTAAATCCACCTGATAGTCCATAAATGTTTTCTGTAATTTCGTTTAAAAATTCACGTGAAATGTCACGTGATATCTCATGTCAAACTCTTACGTGAGATCTTACGCGGCTTTTTACATACATAACTGTCAAAAATGTATTAAGATTTGTCAAATAAAGTTTGCCACAAATTTTTACACGTTATTCGTTCGTTTCATAATCTCACGTAATACTTCACGCGATGTCTCACGTGATTGTTGTTTGATAGGATCTCGAACGACATGCTGCGAATGTCGCTAAGCACCGTCGCGAAAATACACATTCAAACAAAAGGAGAGAATAAGAATAAAAAGGTGCGCAGCGAATGAGTTTACACGCTCGCGTCTATGTGTGTGATATAAAAAAAATAGAAAGTATAAAAGTAAGAGCGAGAGAAAAAGAAAGAAAAAAATGAATTGATTGCTGTTCGACTATGCGAGAGAAATGAAAAGGAGAATCTAAGGTTGTTATGATCGGTCCTCATTCCCCCAAAAAACAAGGGATTGTGCGTTTTTAAGTGTGTAAAAAATGCTATTCTACCTTTTTATTTCTCTCCGAGTGTCGCTGATGATCGGGTTCTATTTTCTATATTAGGCAATTTCGCAAGTTCCAAATTTGCATTGTAAAGTTAAAATTTATACACACCATGTACACATATACACACACCTACATGAATTTCCTCTAAAGGAAATATTTAAGGTTATACATATATTAAGAGCTAATCTATAATTCGATTTTACTACGATGGAAGAAAAATACGGGAATTTCAGGTGGGGAAATTATATTCTTATGATCTTCTCATATAAATATGCCTTAATTGCGATTAAGATTCTTTATTCTTTGTACGATATTATTATGCAGATCGTCCGTCATTCGAAGATTTTTTCATTTTACTATATATATATATATATATATATATATATATATATATAAATACAGTTGCGTTGTTATCAATTATTCAGACGATAAATGTGTTTATAAAAAACGTGATCGATGACGATCGTTAACGCAAAGTGGAGAAATAAAAAAAGTTAAACCAACGTCGCAAGAAGTAATCACATGTGCATTTAATGTATTTCTACTAATTTTTTGATTAAACATAATTGTGTGTTAATCCGAGTGGTCTCATTTTCTTTTCCAGATCTTTTAATTTATTTTTAATGATATTTTGTTTAGTTTTCTTAGTTTTAAGTTCGAATCTGAAATATATAATAACCATACATTAACCATTATATATTTTTTCTATTCAAGCTATATGAAACCCTCTTAGGTTTATTTAGTTATATTCCATTTTAATTGTCATTTAACCTATAGTTTCTTCTTTAAATGTTGTTTATCTATATTTTTTTTTGTACAATTACCATATTTGTATTTTGGATTAAAAAAGAAAACAAATCGAACCCCCTACTGTAAACAAATTCTTTCTACATCTGCAACGTCCAACTACATCGTAAACCTCCTTTTAATCACATAAAATCTCTCGACTACGCAAATTCAATTCAATCTATAAAACAAAAGAAAAAAACTCACGCGCGCAGAAAGTAGAATATACTTTCTGTACAGAAAAATAACGAGAGAATTCAGTTTAACACTGGACCACCTCATGTCCAGTAATGCGTGAAACTCCACGACAATACAGTACGCAAAACAACGAGAAATCCAGATACCAAAGATGAAAGGGCGCGCGGTGCGCTCGTTCGTTATATATATATATCCGCGCACGCGATCACGGGCTGCGAATAAATAATGGTGCGCGCGCAACAAGTGGTCCCCCGCCGGTCTGCCGTGTATTTCCGTATCTCTCCCAGCGTATATATATATACATACGTAGGTTGGGGAAATCGATTGGAAGCGCGGCACGCGACAGCGATGTGATAAATGACGAGCGCGCGCATGCGGGCGTATTTTTTTTGGGTATTTAAAGGGTGTTTGTATATTGCGTATCGGAGGGTTTTGCGAGATCGTGATTTGGTGGTTTATCGAAGTGGATTGATTTTTGTTTAGATGGCGAAGTTAATGGAGATGGGGGGGTGGGGGTTAATTTTGTCGCGGGGTGGGAATGTCATTTGGGGGTTTCGTGAAATTCGTTTGGTATTGATTAATTGAGATTAAGTGGAATTTTGGATATAGAGGAAGAAAAGGCACGAATAGATAGCTGAAGTTAGGCAATCTATATAACCTATCCTTTCTGATGAAAAAGAAAAAAATATATAACAATCATTTTAGATAGTTTTGGATGCAACTCAAATTTTTATTATTTTCAAGTATGTTATGTGCAATATCTTTTCAAAACATACAGCTACCTAATATTTTATTTGCGTATTTAGATTCGCCATAACATTAAATATATTCCTAATTTATTTTACAGTATTCTTTTTATCCCATTAATATTGTTTTTCTTAATAAAAAATCATTTAATATTATAAAAATTAATATACGTCAATTAAATACGCTTTATCTAAAATGTATTAAGCACATTAAAGTCTTTAAAGAATTATAATTGTTTACATAAAAAAAAAAATTTTAAAAAATCAAATTTTTTTTTACATTTTTTTCTTATTTGAAACAAATTTTGAATTATGTTGTAAAAAAATAAGTTTTCTTAATGAAACAGAGGAAGAAGGATCTGAAAGCGTTAAAGATGTATTAATAAAATGTAATGCAAATATTCGACTTCCATGTAAGCCTCTAGTAAATTATTAGATTCGCATTTCTTTTCCTAGGGTTTATTCTATCAATTAAAGTTTTTAATACTTTACTGTAACATCTACAATCTCCAAAAAATCCAATCAATTCTATTCTACCCCGTCAAATACAAAGCTTCCTCGTCGAGGAAGCCAAATCACATACTCCTCACCCAAACCAAGCCGTCCATCCCCCTTTAAACGGTCCAAAGTCCTCGACTTCACACAAATTCATTATCTCGCACTCGGCGAGAGAGTCGCGCTTTATCTCAATGCTCCCGGGCATCTTACACGAATCAACGCAAATTCCCTGAGCGTTGAAACGCAGTTTGAAATTTTTTCTTCTCGCCTTTCGCGCGTTGTGATGAAAAATTCAGCGAACGACGCAACACGCCGCGCGAGTGCTATAGTTTTTTCGAAACTAACTCCACGAGCGTTGGCTGTGCCCGGTGTGTAATTGAAAAACTTTGACGGACTGTTGGTGCCGTTGCTTTGAATGCGCGCTGCGTAGAAGAAGGCGAAATGTGCGACTGGGGTTTAGGTATTACTGTGGATTTTTTTCTTGCCATGATAGAAACAAAATATGTATTAATAGCATGAGAATGTTACGTTGAGAAATGAAAATTATTTGTAACTATATTATTTTTTTCTGTATTTAAGTTACGTTAACCTTTTTTCTTCGGACAATTTGTTATTATGTATAAATTGATAATCTATTTGTCTCCATGAGCTACGGTATGTGTTCCGTAAAAGAGAACAAAATTATTGTAAAAGGGGAAAATATAGTTCCAATTTAAGAAACAGAAACTAAATTCAAAGAAAAATTGTTTGAAATAAAAGAAAGAGAATACAACTCTACTTAATTCACATATAACCTACAAATTCACAGTTATATCTTCGTCTTATTTTAGCTACAAAGTATAACTTTTACGGTAATGACCATAATTTCTAATTTTCACACATAGCTTATTTTAACTGTTCATTTTATTATGCGCTCAAAATAAGAAAACACGTATCCACAGTAATCGGTATACACAGAAATTGCAAACACCACTGTTGTGTCTTCTAAAACTTAATTATTTTAACAATTTAGTTTCTACAGATACTAATTTATTAAATATAAAAAAAACATATTGTACTTTAAAGTGAAAAAGACATGTATTTATCTCACCGATAAAGTAAAATAATTAAGCAATATTAGGTACCACAGTAATGAGTAATCGCACCGCAGTAATCGGTAGCTTCATTTCACAGCGGCAACGGCAAGAGGGAAAAAATAAGGTATACAGGGTCAATAACTCTCTGCGCCTTCGATCGAAAAGAGCGCGCGCGTGTGGCTCTTTTTTTCCTTACCTTATTCCCGCGATCTCGTCGTCATCACCGTCGAACGCAGCTCGGGGGTTCAGGTTCAAAGTCCGCTATTCTTCCGCGACAATCCGCTCTTTTGGATTGTTCCAGATTGAAAGTGCACGAGACGCGGGGTTATTGTTCGACACCGGATGGTCATCCATGTGCCGCGGTTATCGGCAAAATGAAATCTCGTGTCCTTTAAAACAGATTTGAGATACGAGATGCAAGATACTTTTTCACGAAAATTTTCGAAAATGGACCATCAGAATAAAATTTTCTAATACGCCCGTTTTTGGTACTTTCTCTAGATACTTTTTATTATGTAGTACTCCTATAGATGTAGATAGAGATAGATACATGTGTATGATGTAGAACAGGTCTTAAAGTATCTGGTTAATCGTATGCATATGTTATCATTCGGATTTCATTCTATTTAGAGATATCTGAGTAACTTGAGAGCCTTGTTTAACTGACTTTAACAGGTTACAGGAACTCGCGAATAATTTTTAAAAAACTACAAATTATCTCTTCTTGTTTATTCGTATTCAGGTACTTCGGCATCAAACACAGTATATTTTGTTGTGATTTTAGATCGCAAAGAGGGGTGATTTTGAGTAGCTAGTGTAACTTTGTACCAACGTTTAAAAACATCATATAACAAAAAATTCAAGCTTTATATTACCTGGATTCAATCTACCCCACTTTATACTACTTATTTATGTAGTTACTTTTATTTAAGACACACGCCAAGTGTATCTTGTTCTTATATAAATCATTCTGCACCTTTATTTGGACCGAAGTATTATGTATATTCGCAGTCTGACCAATCTTGACATCGATCTACTTATGATCAATTATTTCAAACCCTGTATATACCATACACTTTCACTTATATCCTTAAATCTCAATAATACCAACTATCAATTTACAATCTACCTTCCACAAATTTAATTTATCGTTGCAACTTACAAATCTTCACCAACGCGTAATACAAAGCAAATATTGTTAAACGCAATAACCATTTCCCCAATATCGAGTGCAATCGAAGCCGTGTGTCGTATTATCGTTTCTCCCATCGTTCGAAATTCTTTCGCTAAACGAGTAGTATACCGGTCGCTGCGCCGCGTCAAAGGGTTAATTCGAGATAGCTCGAAATTCCAAAATTCGAGTGGTGCGCGCGCGCAGGTCCACTTCGGCGCGATTTCCCAGTTTAGCGATGGTCGAGTGAGCCGCGGCATGCGACACGGCAAACAGGGTTGACATTCGTGTATTTTCTTTTATTTTTAAAATCGCGGAACTTTCGGGATCGGTTGAAGGGCCGGATGCAAAATATAATGTTGACAAAATGAGCGAGCTTAACAGCAGTATAGTTTTTGGTTCTTTATTCGAGCATTATTATTTGAGATTAAAATCATTAAATTTTAATTCAATTTTCAATTTTCATCACCTTAGACACCCCTTTTTCGAACACATATGGTACGTGGGGATAAAATTACTCCAACCGACATTTATCCAGTTTTGGTATTTATATAGTAATCGTTCAATTGGATCAAAAATATTGTTTGGAGTATGTTAAAGATTGTAGAACATGGAACAATAGCATTAAGTAAAAATTGATATTCTTACTTATTTAAATATATAGCAAAGATAGCGCTTAAAACTTGAGTTTTTACTAAAAAGGGTTACTACTTTTTTAATTTTAACTTTTGACGATAACCACTTATGGCTATAAGATCTAGATATAACACTTAAAAAAATAGTACGATCCTTAAATTTAATTTTCGGAACAATTCAACCCCGTGTGACAAGGGTTACAGGTTCTGAGCAAAGATAAACCCGATTGGGATCGATTATTTTCACATTATATATATATATATAGTTTAATAAATACTGCACGATGCTAAATTTAAATCTATGGAAAAAATTATTTAACTTACAAGGTCGACATTATTGCGTGAAAATAATTGATCCCAATCGTGTTTATCTTTGCTCAGAACCTGTAAAATATATATATCGTAAACTTTCCTCATTTTCTCTTAATTTTTATGATAATAAAACATTAATATGTTTATCATGTTCGAAGTAAAAATCGTTTCGTGCTGGTCTATGAATAATTGTTGCAGGCGGTATTCCATATAAAGTTAGCGGTTTAATTATTTTACGAGTATAATAATAACTGATGTAGAAAATATTTAATGGTACCGATATCCGTTTTGCTACTGCGTTTTTCTAATGGAATTGGATGATAATGAAATAAATCTACAATTGGACGATATCCATAACCAGTTATCACCAAGTATTCTGTAGCTAAACTACTTATTAAGTTCCTATTTTCATTGGGTGCAAAATAGTACATATTTGGATTTTAAACATTGAGAATCTTTTAATTTTTAAATAACTGTTATATTATTCACGTAAAATTGAAAATAACTACTATTTATATCTTAAAAATCATACATATTTTATACTATAAGATGTTTGAGTCACCTTAGGATCAATCTATAAAATTCTTAGGAATACAAAAGTCTACTTATTTTTTTTATAAAGGAGCTACGATAAAACTTATCATTTTATCATGGAATACAATTTCATGTCGTTTATAGAATTTTGAGGTTATATCAGAACATTATAAAATACAATAATCGCAAATTTATGATCAAACTTTCATCTCTAAGAGCATAATTTAATGATATATATACATAAAAACAAAATATTTTTTATTTATAAGTTTCATAAAATTTGGGGCAACAAAATATAACAGATACGTGAAAATCAATAGTCAATTTATTACGAGATAAAATATTTCTCCTGGTAAAAATTTGTCTTTAAAAATAACTAGTACTTTGGCTGCGATGACACTTTATCTCATTTTATGAGCATTGAATGGAGTAAACAAATACATGACCAGCCTTAAAGCATTTATACAAAATTTTAATTTTTTAATTTTACGTTATAACTTCAAGACTAAAATTGGGATTGCTTATTTACAAAATTGAAAATAATAAATATTGGTATTGTAAGGTTTATTAATGATTATTTGCAAACCAAACGGATAATTTTTATTTGTCAGCAACGTTTTGGCAGTGAATAAAAATTGTCCGTTTGGTTTGCAAAAAATCATTAATAAACCTTACCATAAATATTGATATTAGACTTATTTCTAATAATAATTCACTTGGATATCAAAAGTCGTTTATTTCGACATCTCATTCCAAGTCTCACATTCCTCGTTATATCATTGAGCATGCTGCTACTTATCACCCAGCCAAAAAATAGCTTTACTTTAAACTAATCTTTTTCTTATAAAGTCTAAAATATCTGAAAAATCGATTGATATTAAGAAAGTTTTTTCTCCACTCCGTTAAATGCTCAAATAATATCATGGAAAAAGTCGTATCGCACCTGAAAAATTAAACCACTTCGTTTTCCAGACATTCAACAGTCTAAAAAGCGGTAACCCCATTCCACCAGAATCAGCCATACCACCATTCCAAAAAAAGATCATCTAAAAAATGCATATACATCCCCAATAAACCGATAACTCCTCTCCACCACTCCACCATTCCACCTCTCTCTCTCTCTCTCTCTCTCACTCTCTCTCCTCTCTCCCTATCCCCCATCATCTGCCCTTTAACAGACACGCACTCGCGGCGGCTCTAATGAAACGCGAGAGCGAGAGCGGAAAATTCCGCGCGCGATTCGAATCGGCATATATATCTATATACATATAGATCGGCACAGGCCCGCGGAATTTCGAGTAATAAACCAGTGGGGCTCGAGCGCGTCGACTCGGCGTAGGGCCCTCCGTGCACCTGCACCTGCAGCAGTCTCCCTGCCGCTGCATTCTGTCGATAATGCATTCGGCCGCGCGAGCGCACTCCATCGAGCATCGGGGAATGCAGTTATTGAAAAGCAGAGGGGACGAGCGCGATTCTTGCGATTTCTCTCTTTGACTGGTGTTGTCCTCTTTCTGTTGTTTGTGGATTTGTTGTTCCTTTGGCGTTGTTTTGGAGGATGGTTGGGTGATCGAGTTGTTGGTCGGCTTGTGGTGAGTTTCTTCCTGTGGAAAGAAGTAGAAATGAATTGTCTGTTTGTGGTACTTGTGTGTTTCAAAGTATTTGGAGAGTTGCGGAGTTAATTTAGAATTCAAATTTCCCGCCGTAAGTCTTTACTGACTGAGAAATTGGTTCTACTCGCCTTGTTAACTGAAGATAGGAAGAGAACATAGTTTTTCGCTTGATTTATCTGCCTACCGTCATACTTATTGTTAGAGCAATTCTTTTATAATATTGTGAAAGATCATGAAAGTAAAATTGTTTTTTAGCTGTTGTTGCTTACCAACAATAGACTACTTCCAATTCTGGCCTCTTGGTGTGCAGTTAACAAGGTGAATATGACATTCGACGGTTTTTCGTCCTATTTTCGAGATGCAAAGGCAGGAAAATTAATCACTGCTCTTTTTATGTTTGTTATGTATTTGTATGTATTGTCAGATCAATTTAAAATTCAAATTTCCCACCTCAAATCTTACCGACCGAGAAACTAATAATTGGTTGTAATTAAATATACAGACCAAATTTTGCAAAACCAGGACAATATTAAACTTTCTTCAAGTCAATATTTCAACGCTTCTACAAATGGCATTCGAATGAAATCTTCTTGTTAGACTTTCCAAACTTTGTATAAGAAAAGTCAATTTAATTATATAATTACAACAATTATTCCGTTCTCAGTCGGTATAATTTAAGGTGGAAAACTTTTTATTTTAAATTTGCCACTCCTTAGTAGTTATTTTTGTCTAGTCTTCTAAACACCTACGAATTAGATTTTCAAACACTCTTAGACGTAGTTCATTGAATACATATAAGCTTGAATACCATAAAAGTCTTCGAATAGAAAGTGCGAAAATGAAAAGACGATCATAGTTTACGAGAATCTCGACGCAATCATCATTACTTTAAGGTCACTCACATGACAATCATTTGTTTCACGTCATTATTTTGACAAATTTTTGTCTTTCAGAAGGATGTAGCACTGTATAACTTATTGTAAAACGTAACTAAACCACACATACCGTCATACGCATTTCTAACCTCAAATCACGGAAAAGCTCTCCCTCCGCTTAAAGCAATGCAAAAAGAAAACGGTGTCTTAAAAACTCTTTTACACACGGAGAGAATTTTCTAGTAAAAATTATAAAAAAATTCACATTAAAAAATAACCATGAATTACAGTGAGTCTAAGACGTTTCGACTTTCTGGCACTTTTTAAAAATGCTTACAATAAATGTTACCATACTGAACTGTAAAATTTGTCTGATTGGGGAAAACTCTATAATGATAACTAAATTTCAGGGACATTCTTTGAAATTCCCTAAATCACGCCGAGAAAAAAATCGCTGTTTGTATACACATTTTAGGTTAAGAGGGTCTGAAAATCAATTAAGAATTCAAATTTTCCGCCTTGATTTTTACCGATCCAGTAGTGAATAATTATTTATAATTATAAAAATACTTATATTTAGACAAAACTCAAACTCACAAGCCCTTCATTGAGCAATGGACCTATGCGCGAAGTTTCAGACGTTAAAAACAGCGGCACTTTAAAAAATTATTACATACATACATAGGTCCATAATTGCTCAATGGAGGGCTAGCGTGTTTGGGTTTTAGCTGAATAAACGTAATTTTGTTTTTAAAGTAAATAATGTATGGATCAGTCGGTGATTCAGGGAAATGACTTTCGGACCCCCTTAAGTTCGACATAAACGTATAAGGACGAGGACTTAGTAAACTTGTGTAAATGGGCAGGGATTTTGACTGATAGGAGTCTTACCTCCCTTGCGACATCCAGAAACCGAAGTTTGGAGCTCGTCTTCCTTGTATAAAAGTACTGAAGTACACATATGAACAATAATTATGCTGGGACAATGAAAAAACACATTTTTAATTCATTTTCTCTGTCAATTTTCTCCAACGATCATACAGAACATTAGTGCAACCAAATTTTACAGATCAGCGTGGTAAATTCACTGTAAACATCAGTAATAAAAAGTAGTGAAAAGTCAGACGACCCTAGGCTTACCATAATCCGCGACACTGTTAAATGTGAATCTCTCTATAACTTTCTCTACGAAAATTCTCTCCGTGCACTGCAATATCCTCTGTGCCTGCTCGTTGATTGTAACACAGCGTGCAGCTGCGTGAATTCGTACAAAAAAAATCATATCCTAAATTACAAAAAAAGAACATGTGAGACTCTAAATAACGAATAAACAAAATTACGAATGAGTTAAACTTCGAAAATCGAAATAACGAAAAATTAAAACTACAAATTGCAAAAATATAAATGAACAAACTTCAAAAACTTACACAACGGAAAATCTTAATAACGAAAAACATAATTACAAAACAAAATACTGCGAAGATCAAAACAACGAAAAACCAAAATTACGAATTGCAAAATTAAGATGAACAAAACCCCGAAAAATAAAAACCGTAAGTTGATTTTAAATGGTCGATTTTTATTTTCCGGAGTTTTTATCCCCTTAATCCCGCAATTCGTAATTTTGGTTTTTCATTACTTGAACTTTCGTAGTTTGACCTTGTGTAATTTTGTTTTTCGTCAATAAAGTTTTTCGTCCTTTAAGTTTCGGAATTTCGTCTATCAATATTTTTTATAATTCGTTGTAACTATTCGTTATTTTGTTCTTCGAACGTCTAATTATTCGTAATTTTGTTTTTCCGTTACTTAGAGTCCTAGCAAAAAAAAGAAACAAAAACAAAATAACATAAAGTCAACCACCTCCCCACATAGAGCCAGGCGACCAAAGCCCCCACCCCCCGAGCCGACCATGCTGACTGTTCTCCGTTTCTGTTGTTGCAGAGCTGAAAAATTGGCGGATATCACAGATATTCGAGAGACAGAGTAACACGGACGAGAGGAGACGTTGCGCGTTGTGCGGTAAGGTCGTTACCAACGTGCGCAATCACTATTACGTGCACTTTCCCGGGAAGTACGCCTGTCCGCTCTGCCCGGCCGTGTACACGCGCAGCGACACGCTGCTCACGCACACGCGCATGAAGCACGCGAACGTCCAGTTGCACGCGAACGTCCAGTTGTAGATGTGTGCGCATATATAATATATTTATATATATATTTATTTATATATATATATCTATATATATATATATAATATATAATGGATGGAGGCAAGCCATTTTGTCGAGAGGGGGAGAGGGGAGGATGGCGCGTCGTCTCTCGCTCATTCTCTCTCTCTCTCGGCTCTGTGTAGCGAGATAGAGAATGTGTATGTGTGTGTGTGAGTGTGTGTGCGTGTGTGTGACCGAGAGATTTGACCTGGTCGTCGGCGAGTTTGTTCGAGCTATGATTGATTGACAATCGAAGGACCATTTCTTTTTTTAACTTTTTTTTTCTTTTTTCATTTTTTGTTCTTTGCGGGATGTGAAATTAGGGCGCACAAGATTATTGATTGTAGTTAATAGGTTCGGATAGGGAATGGTGCAAAATTTTTTTTTAATATTTTGTTAGAATATGGTAGAAAAGTAGGTCATACTTTAAAGTAACTTAATTATTTCGATATACTTCAGAGTACACTTAGAAAATTTCATTTTTTATACATATGCAACGTCTTAATTGCTTTTGAATCGACATTAAATCTTTTCTTATTTTTATTTTGCAATGATTGTTTTAAGAAATTATTTTTGAATCTAGCATTTATTCAATATTTCAGTAATAGCAGTTACTATATATATTTATAGAATATATATTTATTATATTATGTAATTTATTATATAAATAGAATTATTTTCTTAAATTCGCGGTTAAACAGGGTAACAATAATTTGTAATTTTTCACATCCCTTAATAATTTTTCTTTATTCATTTTTTTTCGCGTGTTGTTATTGTATTTAAGATGAAAATATTTATATTCAACAAGTGAGCTTCTTAATACTTAACAATTAGATATTGTCAGTGCACAATTGTAACGATTCACTTATTAAGATTCACTTATTATTAAACTTAATTATATGTAACGTAAACACTTATGACGATCTCATTAAAATATCTTCATAAGATATGTTTTCTTAAAGATTAATTTAAAGTAAACTTACGAGGAAAGTTCAGTTACCTACTTGCGTTGATATATTGCACTGACAATATCAACGTTTATTTTATTGTTTTGCTTGAATATTCATTGTTATGCTTAATTTTTTATCCTATCATCAAGTAAATTTGTGACGACCAGACAAATTTTTCTACGTTCCTGAGAAAACAAGGTTTTTATTATAAAGTCTATCAAAAGCTGTTACACTTAAGAAAAAAAAAGTGAAATGAAACGTGGTAATGTGATGAAATTAATTATACCGCGTCGGGTCACTTGTTAAAAACTTTGGACATCGTCTGCTACTTCGATCTTTTGTATATATACAATTGTTTGATGTGTTCATTAATGAAGCTCATACATGTATGATGATGACATTTCACAGTTTTATCGAAGGAACGTTATTAGGCCAGAGAGTACAAACGAAACGAAAGTGAACTTACATACATTGCCAAGTAATTTACGATTCAGAAAATTTTACATTCGACTGTCATTAGCAATTAATTGTTAGACTTAAATTTAATGGAATTACTATAAATTTTGCTCGGAAACAACGCTTCAATTATTGTAATTGTATTTAGAGGTAATGTTGATCATATTACGATCATTAAATTCGATGTTTCATCGATAAGTTCGCAATCATTCCATATTTTATACTAATTTCTTACATATGATATATGTATATTCTTTTCAATTAATTTTTTTCTTTTTCGATGATGATTTTTAAAATAAAAAGTACGCGTCTTTTTTTCTTACTTTTATCATCATAATTCAGAATCATACTTATATTTCTAAAAGTATAATTAAGGACATGGCATACTGAAATCTTGCAAAATAGCCTAACTTTTAGATAAATTATCAAAGTATTGTTTTATTTCTAGATATTCGAAGCATAAATTAAACCACTTTCACGGCAAGCGTTCAAAAGTTTCGTCGGTTGTGAACACTAATAATTATAGATATTAATCATTTCTCTTCAAAGAAATGTTTTATATTGATATTAAATAACATTATAAATATCAAATTTTTTTATAATATAAAAATAATAGCTCAAAAATATTAGAAACTCTAGATCTCAGCATTCTCAGTATCCCATGCCCTTAAACGTTATTTCTCAGGAAGAATAAGCCACAGCTCGATACACAGAGAGAAAGAAACAGAGAAAAAAACGAGAGCACTACAGCACCTCCAGTGTATACCACTGGCATAAACAATGGGTCTGCGCGCTATGCGTTTTTCCTACATTATACGTGCGGATACAAGAAAGAAAGAAAGAAAAAAGGAGAGGAAAAAACGACAAACATGCCAAAGAATATCGTTCTTTCGAGTCGACGTGATCTCGCCATATCGCGCGCGAGGAATGCCATTACATTCTCGTTACGCGCGAAAAACTTTTGTCCGGTGCGTCGCACGGGGGAAGAAACCTTAAAAAAACAAGGGAGAAATAAATAAGGAAAATAGCCGATGCACGATGGGAGTGTGCGCGGAATAACGAATTTTTTTTGTCGTCTGGGTTCTCGCAATTTCAATATGCCGACGAATTTTTATTTACGGCGGTGCTTCTGCATTTTGTTGAAAAACAAAACTGTTCTTTATCGGTAGTAAAACATATAAAGTCACTTGTGCGTTCATTATCATTTAAGTTTTACGTGAGATTTTGAAGATTCCTGTTTTGCTGGCTATTAGGTGCGATTAAATTTTTGTTGTACATTTTATTGATTCGTGACAGCAATTCATTGAATTATAATCTAGTATTTTTTAACTTAAACATTTTTAAGGTGGGACTTTGGTGATTTTGATGAAATCTGATGCATACCGCATTCATCGAAACCATTTTAAATTTTAGTTATCTTAGTTTTAAGAGAGAAGGAAGATTATATATAAATTTTGAACCCATAATTTAATTTTTTTATTCAAGTAATTATTTAAAAAATATATTTTTTAAAATTAAAATGTACATTTTTACAAAAATTTGTGTTCTACATTCTAAATATTAATAAGAAACGTTAATTTTCAATAATTATATATTTATAACACATTTTCTTTAATTAACAACTAATGAGTATAACAATTATTACATATGTATAATAAAAAAGAAAATAATGTGCTTTTCTATGTATAAATGTAGAAAATTATATAAATAATAATATGCACAATTAACTTTAAAAAATGAAAGAAATCGGTTAAAAAAATATTTTAGGTTTTGATTTTGTATCTAATAGTATCTAATGTTTTTTTTTAGAAAAAAACGCCAAAATCCCCCCTTAAAAAAAAGTTTTGCATGGTACGTAATATTTTTAATGAGAAAAAATGTTGAAATGACAAAACTTGAATATCTCGCAGTCGGTAAAACAGGTCGAAGCGACATTCCAATGATGAAAAAAGAAAGACACGCGCGTCAACTTCTGTAGAGACTGAGCCGCGCAGAGAAGTCGCGCAAGCGAAGAAGAAGAGTAAATAAGGACTATAATTGGAAAAGTTGTGATCCTTGCATCTCGGGTGCTCATTATTTTACAATTTTTGCGAGAAAAAAAAGAGTTGTTAGAAATCTTAATATTACTTACTGTCGTCGGTACTTTTTCCACGCTGAACTTCATTAGTATTCGATGAAACGCGGTGTATATAGGTTTAGTGAGAATAACAAAAATCACGAATTAATTATTAAGAGGTACTTTTTTATAAGAAGAATCATGGATTTTACACGATGTTTCCGAGATATGTCGTGCGCTCGAAAATACAAAGCTGAACGAAAGACATATATAAGTGGGATATGCGGTTTCATTGATGCGACAAATTTATAAACAATATGCTTTTATCTTACATTGCTGAATTTTGTGTTTGATTACAACCTTACTTAAATATGAATGTCGTATTGTTTTTTTAATTATACATTGTTCGTGATGGCGGAGAAATGGTTTTGTACATAAGCTCCGAGCGTGTAAACTAAGTTTTACATATGTAATATATCAATAAATAATGTTAGTTTGTGGAACTAAACACTGAAGTAGAAAATTTTTGTTTTGTATCATCCAAGTAGTCTTGTACAATCTTTATCATTCACAGTATAGAACTTACAAAAAGAGATTATCCAGAAGTTTAGAATTTACTGCCGGTTTCACTTCAAGTAATGTAGCAGATGAATTCTAAATTTTTCTCCAGACTATCTTTTTGTTCTACAGTATAAAAGTAAAGTCAGGCATGGGCAAATATCTAAATATGTAATAAGATACGAAAAGTATATTTTCTTAAACTGAATAAGTACGATAAATGAGGCTTTTTTAAGTTAAAATAAATGTATCTTATAAAAGTTAATTGAAGCGTGTACCTAAAAAAACCTTTAAGGGTACCATTCAACACTTTTAGGACTTTTATATGCACACAAGTACCCGAAATATTTTTCGATAGTATAACGAAAGTAAGTATTAGATAAAAGTTATTATTGCCTATAGGAAATTTTAATTCAAACGTATCTTGTATCTCGTCTCTTAGATATCTTATGTCTAATTCAAAGATAATTTTTGTACCTACAACTGAGTAGATTGAAGTCACGTTGACACTTAATTCTGCACACAAACCGTAATATCTCGATTAAAATTAAAAAATCGAAATCCTAAAGTATAAAACCCCAGTAGAAATCGAATTTATTTTTAGAGTAGAAACTGAAAACCAAGTACAGATTATAGTGCAAACATAAGCTCTAAAATCAATAATGTCGAACATACAATATTTGATTTCTACGATATTTTTAGTCATAAAAAATGTTTCTATACCGAGGTTTTACGTACTTCTGGGTATTTATTAGTCATTAGTATTACATCACCTAAAAATTAGTTCTCTTTAAACATTCTTAGTAAAATACTTTCCTTATATTTGTTCTAATCACAAATTAGTATTTGAATAAACTCTTTGTTCTGAAAATGCCACTGTAAGTTTTTAAATGGAATGATCTAACAATCCCCGCACTTAGTTTTAATTGTCAACTCTTAGAAATGGCACAAAGGCAGATATAAGAAGGATATTTTATTAAACAATCTTATATACTTAATGTTTCTTAAATTCTTGGATATCTATTACATAAAAGCTTTACCCCGTCTTCACTAACAGTTGAATAGAGACGTTGTTGAATTGAGCTATGGTGTAGCTGGACAAAAGTTCTTAAAGTTCGTTGTGAAGTTAGCCGCTGTTATAATGGAGCAAATCATTTTTCGTTATTGAGCGACGTTCACGTGTATACAAAAAGTATTCGGTTACTCTACTACCGTCAGTTTTAAGCAAATAGATAGGCCAAGAGAGTCAGTAATAACAACAAAGGGCAAAAAAACAATTCGGCTGTACGTGCACGATTAAAAACATATGTAGTGTAACTGGTGCACAGTTTAACTGTTTGAGATGTTTAACCTCACTTGAATAGCGTCTCTATTCAACCGCCAGTGAGGACGAGTCATGACGTATATTAAAAATGAAAGTACTGTTTACTATTTTCTTTTAACTAAAGTGAAACTACCAAGTTGAAAAAAATCATTTTTTTCTAATTTAGTTAATTTAAAAATGATATTAAAGTGTAAAATCGACTTTTTAAACGCCCCAAAAAACTTGGATGTAATATACTATTGATAATATTACCTTTAAATTAGATGCAATCAACATCTAATGCGGCAATATCGTACCTCGTGAGCTAATTTTCAAATTCCCGTTGGTCATTAGATAAATAAAATAATAATACTTCGAATTTTACAACAATGTAGCTCCATATGTTTTAACGACCGTTGTGGCGTTGTCCTATTTTTCAAAGAACTCGTCGTTATCTTACTACTTACGACAGGTTTATACATCTATGTTATATATCCAAGGGCACCAACGACTTCTGCTGGACCAAATTACACTATTCACGCTAGCGATAAACCAGCTTTGCTTATTTTGAGAAAGCTTTGACTCCTGTGTGATTTTAAAGTCACATTGGCTCTTAAAGGGTTAATAACTCTCGTGCAATCGCAATTCCGCGAACGCAAACACACAAACACACGCGAGAAACTTCCAGTTGTCGTCTAGCTTACAGATACGATTCGCCCGGCGTATATAACGTCGGCCGATCGCGGCACAACTCCCAACTTCGATTTCTGCAGTTCCGCTTTACCAGTTGGCTGCATGAAGGCGACGCTCCGGCTCGCACAAGTGTACAAGTTCGAAACTTTGCGCGCGGGCACGAATCATTATCGCGATATCGCACCAGGGAATAGTGTGTGTGTGTATACAGGGTGGGGGGATATGGTAATTCAAATGCGCGAGTGGTGATTCTTTTTTTATTATTGTCGATTGGTTTACGGGAACGAGGGAATCGCTGTAATAAGGTTTTGAAATGAGTTCTTCGTATTTTTCGAAAAACATGGAAAAGTATCAGAAATTCTAGAATATCGTGCAGTAATTTGTGCTGGAGGTGTTGCAGAAAGTCTTGAAGAAATTTCTGAAGACTATTTCCATAAGGGTTAGAAAATTAAGTATATTTTTGTTGCTTCCTAGAATAACGACTGATGTTCGTGTTTTAAAGTCGGATTTGCATAAACTTTTATAGTCAAAGTAGAGTTCTTTTACAAAGAAATAATGAAAGACGCCGAACAACTTTGTATTGAAAAAATTAGTTATTTCTATAGTTGAGAATTCGAGTATTTAGAATTTATCTAATCAAAGTATAAATAGTAAATGATAAAGTTTAACTGTCAAGCACAAATTTTTAACTACTGAGTCACCAGATATGTAAAAAAAAAATAAGTCCTAACTTCAAATAAATGTATGCTTAAGCTGTGTCTGATACCTAACAGCTGTTAAGAACTTTGTATTTGATCATATCCAAAGTTGTATGTACGTCTTTATTGATAAGGACTGAAATTAAATAGTGGTATTCTGGTAAAAAGAACCTAAGTCCATTCTCATATATGATCTACACCCATAAAGCCAGTGACAATTTACGATCCTAAATAGCAACGAATCGTCCTAATTAGTCTACTTGTATTTTGCTCGAGTACGTGTCACTTCTCGAAATAACAACTTAAGTTCTTGCTGCTCCATTCTTCTGTTTGGTCGAATAAAAAACGAGCATTTATGAAGTTTGTTGATACCTCATTCAACAAGTATAACAATTCCTATACATCCATATAGCACATCACTGCAATCATTAAAATCTCACATCCCATCCAAAAAAATGATCTCAAGTCACTATTATCATCAAACTTCATATTTACATTCCTCTATATCCCAATACCTCGTAATCCGAAAAACCATCTCCATACGCCCTCGCAATTCCGAAAACTCTGACTTTATCACCCCCACTCACCTCGATGTTCCCCTTAATACTTCAAAGGCTCGACGCAGCGGCAGCTGCAGCCTCCCGAGCCCTTCACATACTCCCACAGCGACTCTGACATCCACGTACACGTTCATATCCAAATCCGTACGTGCGTGAATTTTTCATGCACACGCGTCTTTGCATCCTTTCCATTCTCTCGTACGTTTTGTTCTTTCCTTTCTCGAGGGGATATATATAGCGTTTTAGCCCGGCAGCAGGTGTCCAAATTCCGTTTGTGAACGCTGGCGCTGCAGGATGGACTGTGAGCTTTCGGATATACGGAGTTTTTGATTGTCATGGTTTTTGTGTATTGTAGTTTTTCTATTTTTGTATTCTTAGTTTTGATTGTAGAGGTGTACATATTAAGAAAAAAGCATTTAATGTTGAATTGTAACGGTTGTGTATCTGAATGCTCGTTAAAAATTTACACCGGGAAGTGATAATTAGTTAGAATCGCCTTTTTCGGCTTGCTAAAATAACGTTCTGGAATAGAACATAAACTCTAAATCTTATTATACATCCTAAGAAACGAGAGTTTTAGCTTATTTTTAAGCCGTTGTAACTAAACCTACATGTAGAAAGCTAAAACAGCTTTTCATTTTAGGTAGAAATTCAACGTATTTACTATTTCAATAATAGATTCTAGTTTTTCTTTATGAACTCAAAAGTGGTCTTACAATTAACTCTTGAATGACCACTGATTTTTCCTAGTGTTCTCTAACACTTCGATGTTATACATGGGAAATTTTTTTTAGCCAAATCTAACATCTTCAAAGTATTTTAATTTGTATTGAGGTAAATTATCTAATTTTGAGGTTAGTTCACAGTTCACTGAATTATTAAAATCAAAGTTAAAGCATCAATTTTCAACAAATTGATCTGAAACTTTCAGAGAATGTTTATTACTGGACTACATCATATATTGCCTTGAAATGAAAGAGCCGAATTTAAAAATAATAAAATTTAACCCTATAAGTTCCGGGCATAGAAATCGTTGAGTAAAACTTCTAAAAAGTATTTAGAAATATATTTTGGTCATTTTAGAATGTTTATTAGCAATAAATTTTTTTTTCAATAATTTGAGTTTTTCGGTTTCTATGCGGTTAAAAGAAGCTAAGGTCCACCTTACGAGATCGGAAATGATCCATTTCGATCTGACGAACGAAAATTAAAATAAAAGAAGAAAAAATGTATGTTGCAACGCTGAGCATTAGAGGGTAAAGTACAAATATTTATACTCAATGAAAATCAATATTATCGATGAAATATAAGAACTTTGATTTTAATAATTCAGTGAATTATGAGTTATACGAAATAATTGGTCTTAATACATTTTAAAGTACTTTGACAGCAAATTATGTAAAGAGTAACCAGCTAATTGAATAAGTTATAAATATGAAGGTATTTATAAGGTATTTCTTAAGATATTTCTCCGGCTACAATACTGTTGAAAAAATTTTTTGCCTTAAAAATCGCTCTATATGAAAAAGTACTTTTTTGTAACAAATCCTGACATTTTCAGATGACCATACTACCTATAAATCAATATATTCGTATTTAAATATTGATGTTTCAGCAGAAAACATGAAAATATCAAGCTTTAAACATAAATATCTTAATTTTGTGTATGGATAGGAAAATGTAATTGATTGTAAATTAGATAACATAGACCAATTTTGAAAGGAATTTGAAGGAAAAATGTTTTCAATATTTTAGTAACCGGAGAACTACCTTCACTTTATAATTCTATTACACCCCCTTTATGCTCCCTCAAGATTTAAAAACAATCCTCTTCACTTAATCATCCAAATACACTTCAAAGTTCCACTTCCACAAGCACATCGAGCACGTCTAACGATTCCCAGCAGCCCCGCGCGCGAATCCAAATCCTGTCTCAGCGCGTGCCACGCGTGCCACTCGTGATCGACGTATGCGATTTCGGGGATGCGAGGATTTATTTTTCGATCGGCTGCGCGGAGCTTTTTGCTTTGACGACGCGGTCGGGTGCAATCGATGCATCTCGCCGCGCGACGGTTATTTAATTGGGCTGTGCACGATGCGCGGGATGTGTCGATTCGTCGAGTCGCCGGGACAACCGGCGTCGCGATTGAGGTACTCAACGTTGGAGGACGAGCTCGCGATGAGAGTTTCTTTTTCGGGTTGACGTGGATATTTATTGCCCTGGTGATTGCGGCTTTTTAGTGTCCGAAGCTTTTGAAGTGAAAATTTTGGACAGAAGTTGCGCTCGAAATGTGAGAGTACGGTTACTGAAGTGTAATTACACACGTTGAAAATGTAAAAAGACAGGCACTGGAGTAAGATTTTCACTCCATAAATTTTAGAGAGAAATTTTATAATTTTTCGCAGTTAGAATCAAACCGTTTATGAAACAACTTTTGAAAACCGGATAAGAACCTCGAGAACATCGAAATTCATCAAAATTTGGGATCGTCACAAAGTTTTTTCCTTAAGAACGCAAAAAATGGCTAATCAATGGCCAATAAATGGTTTCGTCTAACCTCAAACAGCTCACTTATCCACTAGCATTGCACGCTATTCTTTTCACAGTATAATAAGAACGCAGAGGAACTTTTCTTATCCTGATATATCGAAACGCCACACGTCTGACCATTCTCGCTCAATACTACTGCCTGAGCAAACATATAGCAATATCACGCGCCACCGACGCTTCCTCATTTCACTTAAATAGATACCCATTGCTCTCGATTGACATACCTTCTATTCTCACACCCATCACCGTTCAAAAGTCAATTTAATATTTGAACCCTCTCCAAATCCATCATTATAAGCAATCGAATCCAATGTATCTCGAGCCCCTCCAGAACTCGCAATTCTATTATAAAGTCGAACCTTGAATTTCGCGAGTCAATTTTGTAACAACGAGTTTCAACCCCCCCCCCCCCCCCTCCGACTTCGACAGCCGCCCATGGAATAATTAAGCTCTTATAGTGGCAAAGTGAGACGGACCGAGTGGCGGCGCGCATTCGAGAGCCCCTAATAAAACGGCATCGGAGCGACGTGGACGCATTAAAGCTGTCGCGCGGAGCCTTCAGCTGTCAATTTTGGCGCGCGAGCGCGCGCAACCCTTTTACAGACTCCGTTCGCACTGACGCGCGCGCACGCGCGCTTGGATTTGCGCTTCTTTGCGTTGTGGATGCGCGATAAAATAGCCGGTAGAGATTTTACGTGCAAACCGTTGGAGACGAACAAAAAAGGCGCAATGAGGTTTTCGTCTCTTTCTCTCGATATCTGGGTGTATATGGGTGATTCCGAGATTGTTTTCTTGCAACGCTGAAGGGAAAGGGTACTCAATTTTATAACCGATTTTATGTACAGATAGAAGAGAACGTAGGAAGAACTCTTGAACCCAAATTCTTTAAATTTTATCTTTTATCAACCCTTATTTGAAATGGTTACGGAAGGATATAAAGTTTGAAAATAACTTTGAATTTGAAAAGAGCATTATTAAAAAGTGCTTAGATTTTACTTTTTAATGGAAATGATAAAATCTATAAATCACTTTCTAAACGTTCTAAATCACTTTTTAAAAAATCCACGGAGATCCCAGTTCATCCGATTCGAACGAATAACAAAAATGTTTTCATTATTCCGTAAACTTAAAAAAAAAATTTCCATTTTAAATATAAGGAAATTCCTACTTTGGGAAACTCGTCTGCTCATGCGAATTTTTTCAATGTCTACGTTATGTTTGATCCCTTTTGACCATTTTTTCACCTTGGAAAATCCTGACATTTATATTTTTATTCGTTCGTATCCGTCTAACAGAGCCGCAATTGTAGTCATTCAAAGTTACACCTTTTTTTAAAAAATCGCCAAGTTTGATAATTTCGCTAAGCACTTCTGTAACTTTCTCCTACCTACATCGAAGTTCGGTTTCGATAGGTCTTCCAACAGTTAGTTTTAGTTTTAAAGTTGTTGCTAACTATTAGAGATGGCTGGAAATTAGATGTTTCGAAGAGAACGAACGAGCAGAACCAATTGGCAACTGCAAGGACGTTTCTTGATTATTGAGGTTATACATTGTTTATAATTTGTTATTTTTTTTCGTGATTTAGGTAAATAAAATGCAATTTAATATTTACTCTGTCTTATCTTGTAGTCATAATCAATCCGATGTATCTATTTCAGCATTCAATAAAATTACTTGACTTAAGTTTAATCTTTTTACAATTGTTCATTATATATTGCAGAAACTATTAAGATTTAAACGAAGATCGATACTTATCAACGTTGCATCGGATTCTATTCGAATAATGATGTTGGCATAACGTTAATTAATGCCAAGTTTATAACTAATAGGATAAATACCTCAATTACTACCAGAGTATGAGTTATTACCACTTTTTGAGATTTCCAACGTAATAAACGGTTCTAACCTAAAAATTATGAAAAACATTCAAAAGTGTAAAAAAAAGACAATTTACCATGCAGATAATGCCTAGTCGAGGTACATTAGTTTTTACTACAAACTAATAGAAAACTAGCAGTAATTATACATTTTCGTCTGTTTCGGCTGACAGCAATAGAGATCTCGACCCTACTACCTGTTTTCCATTCGAAAATCCTCTGGAATTACCCGTATACATCCTTTTACCAATCCCGGCGGCACGTACGCCAGCTTCTATCTACATACACATAGACTCAGAGAGGGCGCGTCACTACTCAACGTCGATAAACGTCTCGCGCCCTATCCACCTCTCAATCAGAGAGACCCTTTCACTGTGTGTACACGGTGGCGACGCGCTCGATATCGATTATCGACAGGCTGTCAGTATTTTGCAGTGCGCGCCAAGCCAACGGCATCGTCTCTCTCTCTCTCTCACACACACTCTCACTCACTGTCTCTCTCTCTCTCACACACACTCTCACTCACTGTCTCTCTCTCTCTCACACACTCTCACTCACTGTCTCTCTCTCTCTCTCTCTCTATCTCTCTCTCTCTATCTCTCTCTCTCTCTCTTTCTCTCTATCTGTTATACACAGGGATGCTATGCGCATGTGAGTGTGTGCGAGTGTGTTGTGTATATACACCCTGCGAAACCGGGTCTCGAGGGCTCTTCCGGGACGAAAGCAGCGCAGAGGCGTCGTTCGGTTGGCTCGTCGGTGCTGGTTTTGTTGTTGTTGTTGCGGATGGCACGTTGGAAATTACAAGATGGTATCGCGCGCTACATACGGGTGCGAAGCGATGCTTTGATAATGGGTTTTTCGAACACGATGGAGGCTTTTTGGGGCGTGATGAAGCGTTAGGCGTGAGGCTATTTTGGTTGATACGGAGTTGGGAATGAGGGAAGGGTCGATGAGTATGTGTGGGGGTACAAGTGTGTTGAGAAGGTGAAGAGTGGTTTTGAAATGTACTACCTTACCAATGTCATGGTGATTTTAATTGAAAATTAGCTATTGATACACGTTTTTCAGAAAATTTAAGCCTTTAGTATCTGCAGGGTTCAAGCAGACCCACAAGGTTTGAGTGTAAATCAGTGCAATTCCTACCTTACCGATTTATGATGTGACAACGCATTCATTTGTATGTTGTCGCACGTTATCAAATCATAAATCGATAAGGTAGGAAATGCACTACATTTACTTTCATTAGGTAACAATAGAAGAAAATAGAGAAATCGGTGGAATTCTGATTTACTGTTTTGTATCGCTAAAACAGCAATATGAATCGGTGTTGACAAAATGTTTGAAAATCTTAAGTCTGGTTACTAAAGGGTTAATATAAAATTTGTATAGAATGCAGTTCTTTGTAATGGGAACTCAAAACTAATAATGATAATATTTTCGGGATTGCTTGAAATTTCTTTTATTATTGTTTGCCGATGAATAAATAACTACGATCCGTTTTCTTTTGTAACATGATGCCCTTATTAAAGTACTATGTTTCAGAACCCTATTCCATCCATGCAATAGATGGATATTTCAGTATAAGGGGATTTCCAAATACAATAATAATTGCTAATATACTATTAGAATACAGAAATTGTTATGAACCAGTCCATCCAAAGCACTGTCAATGTGTACTATTGTAAAATAATATCGCGCGAATTAAACTTTTGTATATTAAACACCACTGATAGTTCCTACAAGTGTAAGTTCCTCCTATAACGAAATAAGAAATACACTTTAAAGTTTTTCAAATTGATCACCTCCCCCCACCCCATATATGCATCCATCGATATGAAGCCCTTTTAGCCCCATCCACTCCACCCTGTAAAACCCATCAGCATCCAATCGCCCCGTCACGCATCCACGTTATACACAATTCAACTGTACAGAAAAAGCTAAAAACCGTTAACATCTGTTATAAGCCGCAGGCTATCCCTCGTCCTTTTAAAATCAATTCTACGTCGATACCTCCTGTACGAAAAAAAAAAAGAATCAAACCTACCGAGAGAATATTCCACTTTGTCCACGTTCCGCGGACCTGGAGCATCCAAATTGGCCTGTCTAGCGTGCAAATAACTCGGACGTACTCTCTTTCTCTCTCTCTCTCTCTCTCTCTCTCTCTCTCTCTCTCTCTCTCTCTCGCAATCTACCTCACCCTTTGGTTTGGGGGGAGGGCTATCGCGGTATTCAGCAATGCACACACGCAAAATATCACAATACTCCCAGGGCTTCACTTCATTTCCCCCTCCATCTTCTCCTCCCTTTCCAGCCGGAAGGAATTCTCCTCCTCCACCACTCCGTCGATCGACGGAAATGCCACTGCCTAGCGGACGTGCACGTGATATGTATATATACACGGGAGACTGTATAAAGGGTTATAGAGAGACCAAACGCTCTGCGAGAGGTACACGTTTCAAGGGTGAATTATCTTGTGACAAGCTGATATGACCTTTTGAAAAGGTTCGCTGGAATTGCTCTGATAGTTTTGGAAATGGAAAGTTAGAATGAGGGGGGGGGGTGTCATGGGTTACAACTGTTTACGTGATGAATAAGTGTTTGTGAAAACATACTTCAGTTTCTTCGGGTAGCTTACATTTAGATTACTTTGCTTGTCTCTTTTTATAGAGCTTTAGCTGTTAATTCCGAGGCTTACGTATAATCTACAGTGTTTTCGGAACTATGTAGAATGGGATATTGCGCCAGAATGGGATAACAAAATTGATAATTGCGGTTTGTTTAACCAATTGTTGTTCAAACGAACTATTAAGATTTGATTTTTCGAGAAACTAATAGCAACAATTGATTTTACGGGACAATTTACTAAACATACACCTTTTATAATTATTATACTTCCTACTCCAATTGATGTACAATATATTTTTGAACAATTACTTGTAGTTATGTCTTGACGTATTGATGTGATATATTATTACTTTGTTCGCAATCGAGTATTCAAGTAAAGTAGTACCCATCCTAGTGGCCAAACTTAGAACTGCTCAAAGCTAAAAAAAAATTCAAATTTTGTATAACCACAGTGAAAAATAAATAAGAATTAATTTAAAAATGATTCCTCGGTTTTACTAATAACTAACAAGATTACAAAATAGAATTGGGAGGGTGTGAAAGTCAATTCCTTGAATTACCGCCTGAACCCTACATTCTTCACTTAATGAACAAAACTATTTTGATTTATGTTAAAACCCAATTCACTAAGTGTTGTTATAGAAGATTTTTCATTACTCGGTTAGTAAAATTCAAGGAAAAAAAGTTGAATTGTAAATAACTTACCTCGTCCTGCAAGTTCAAACTTGTTTATATTATAAACTTTACAACTCACTCCAGCGAGACTTAGACACTCCAATAACGATCAAACCATTCAAATCCTGCACGAGATTTAAGAGAAAAAAAAGAAATCCAACAGCGACACCACCTCCTCCAAGGCCCCCAAACGAAAACCAAAAACCAAAACAAACGTGCATCTAATCCAAGTCCATTCATCCACAACCCCCAGCCACCCACGGCATGCGTTATTCGTGGCTTCTGATGTCGTTTTGCAGGTACGTTGCCGAGCGTGCCGGTTGGCCTGTCCTATCACGAGATGTTCGCCGTGTCGCTGGGCAGCCCGGCTCTGTGGAGGTGTCGCGCCTGCGGCAAGCAGGTCACCAACAGATGGCACCACTTTCACATACACACGGCCCAGAGGTCGCTCTGTCCCTACTGTCCGGCGACCTACAGCCGCATAGACACGCTGCGCTCGCACATACGCTCCAAGCATCGGGAGCTGCTGTTCGCCAAGGGCTCGTTATAGACCATGGGGTTCCCGGGGAGAAGGCGACGCGGACTCCAGATCGCCATCTAAAATGAAACAGGAAAAACAAAGAAAAACAAAAACAAAACAACGTCTCACACGCTCTATACTGTCGAAATTTCTTCCCTGGCCAAGGGCCCTTTGGGCTACGCGAAGAATCAATGTATAATGAACCTTCTCCCGTGGTGGGCCACAGCAAACCGGTGTGTCGGATGATCGTATGATCGATAGGTCGATTAGTCGGATGATCGATAGGTCGAACGATCGATGAGTTTAACAGTCGATAAGTTGAACAGTCGATAAATAGGTCGAAAGATCGATAAGTTGTACAATCGATAGGTCGATAGATTGAACAGTCGATAGGTCGAACGATCAATAAGTCGTGATTTACTTACCATTTTTTGGGGATGAAAAGTGCATGGAGTCTTTGTTGAAGGAGATGGTACAACGAAAGACTTTATATATAAATGATGAGTTTAGCGAATTTTAAAGGATCAGTATGACAATGAGGATGATGATGCTGATGATTAGAAAAATCTTTTATCCGTATAAGTGTTGAGATAAAGGTATACATGCGTAAATAGGGGAATATACGCAAGAGAAGTGTGCAAGATGTATAAGTTTTAATTTAAAACAATCCGACTTCCTAGGGCATTTGTTTCTTAGTTAATTAAGCTCGACGCGACTCGTCAAGAATAAACCGTTATACTGTCACGTTATATATACATTATTTAAAGAAACAATCGAGATTTCCTACGTATCGATACGCAAAAGAAGAGAAAACTCGACAGTAAGTGTATTTCTACGGCTGTAGAAAGTAGTATTGTTTAAGCCGGACATGACGATCGTGATTTCAATTTTTATTTTCATTTTTCGTAAAGCTCCGTAACAAAGAAACCCTCTCCAGCGATCTTTCGGCGAAAGCGCTTGATAGAAATCCAAGTTTATCGTTGCGTTAAAACAATTAATAGCTACTAGCTTATCATAGACGAAGATAAAGAGGTGCATCCATCGTGCATAACTGAATGTTTTCCTTTGATACACGCTCGCGTGGCCAAACTCGAATAATAATATTAATAATAATAATAATTAATAATAATAATTAACAATAATAATAATAATAATAATAATCGTTTGTACGCTTTATGTGATAAGTCTCGACGTTGAGAAGAGGTATAGGCGAACTGCTTTAATATCGATGACCTAACCAAAAAGAAGGATGAACACTGTGTTAAAATTTTCGATAACGATCGGATAATGCGGATTGCAAACCTTCATTTATTTATTATACTTCTTCCTATTATCATTTGATAAATAAGTGTCCGATTGTAGTTTTACGCAAAATAAAGAGGGAAACGGAAGCTCTTAGTGCAGTTGTCATTAACGGGGGAGAGCTAAAGACGCTCTTGGCGGTCTAAAAACTAAGAAAACATTATAGTTAATTCATAGACTAAAGCGAGCGCTGTGATTCTCGGAACACCGAACATCGATGGTACTACAAACAAAAAAAAAGAGTGTGCGCGAAAAGAGAAAATTATCTCGACGTCGTTTATTCATTATATATTTTGCCATGATTATAATTATTATTGGGTGCAACACGGTCTAAGCCTGCGATCGCGTATATACACGTAGAATCGCGAAAACGTTGAGGCGAGAGTGAAAAGGTAGAAGCTTGATATTTTTATCTTTTTGTCGATTTAGCGTCTTAAACTGAGTCTGATTGTACAGTGAAATAATCGTATTTATCAATATTCTGTTTTATCGACTTAACTATTCAGTTAAAACAGTACAGTCGGTAAAAAAGTATTGTAAAATTAATATAATTCTGTTTTATTGATATAACTATTCAGGCAGAACAGTATAGTCGGTAATACAGTACTGTAAATTTTAATATCATTTTGTATAATCGTCGTTATTATCCAGACAGTCGGTAAAGTCCATGCAAAGCTAATATCAACCTTTTTTAACGTGCCTAAAGCGTTTAAGCTTTCAATGAGCAATCAAGACTCAATCAAAGCATAATACCTACTCGTATAAAAGCGAGCTAAGCGAAAGAAGAGCTAAATCGAATAAAGAGTTATATCGACGAGGTCAAGATCTACTCTTATCATTAATTCAAACACACGACTGAAAAACGGGTCTTTAGAGTCACTATACGATTGTATTTTCCAATGTCCCGCTTCTTCTCGCTTCTTCGTTCGATCGATTCGATCATCGAGTATACTGCGACGAGTTCAGTGCAAAGTTGAAAATAATTTAGGATCCTATTGCTTGGACTTATCCTTTGTTTTCGATGCGTGTGAATGGCCCTCCCGAAAAATTGACTACTATGCCGACTGAGTGATAAATAACTTGCACAATGTCTCCACTTTATAGCTAAAATACCAAAACCCTCGATTTTTAACAAAAATTCTTGTAAAGACTGCCTTGTTTAACCTGAATGTGCGATGTTGTATAGTTTGAAGATATTGAATGTTAGACCAATGATAATATATCATTTTGTTTTGCAGTAGATCGATAGTCATGATATCATACCAAGAAGCAAAAATCTTGTAACATAAATAAAAAAATTAACTTTGTAAATAGAAGCTCTATTCATACATAGGTACTACGTATAATAATCATGCGAAAAAGTGGATTGCTCAGTCGGTAACAAACTTGACTTTCACATAGAACCCTGTAACGCAATCAAAGAAGCCCCCCTTTACTTTAGACTGAAGCGTGTACATAATGGATATTTATTCTTAATTTCACCCACGCCGCGCGCTCTATATCCGCTTTGAGCCGGAACAGAACGTGTACGTGTGTCTCCGCACGCGTGCGCATTGTATAGGTGTAATTTGTAAAAGGCGTGTGCGACTGTAAAGCAAAACGGCAAACCCGGCACAAATGCATTCATAGTAAAAAAAAAGAGAGAAGGGGGAAATCGAAGTAAAATAAAGTAAAAAAAAGCTTTGGCTAGTTTGTCGAAGCCGCGAAAACTTTGTTTCTATCTAATTGGACCAATGGTAGTTCACTTTTCTGTAAGTAAAACGAAACAAACTGAGAAAAAACAGAAAATACTATATAACAAGTAAAACGAGAGAAGCGCTATTTTAAGGTGTAATAAGTGTCGAGGCTCGTAAATATATATAGATAATGATAGTGCATAATGATTGGCGTCGCTGCGAGCGCTGACTTTCATAAATGTGGGGTTCCTATGAAAAAATTATTAATCTTTATTAAGAGAGATGTTTGCTTGTGTGAGAGTGTGCGAGTATTTCCGTAGTCGTGAAGTCGCCCGTGACTATGTGGCTAAAGATTTCTGCGTGGATTTGTTTCGTTCATTTATTTAAGTTTTCGAGAGAATATGATGCAAGACTTTTATCGCTAAATTGAATTTTACGGATTGCTTTTAATTAAAAGATTATATTTATTATGTGAGGAGAGAGAAACTAAAGTTTCATACGTGCTGTTTTGTAAGTCTAATTTATTTTCTTCTGATTAATTTTTTATAAAAAGTTACAGGCATTGATCACAAATTGAAAATTTAGTTTTTGGAGATTTGATAATAGTATTTGTTTAAAATTGTAAGGTTTTGTTGATGCTTAATAAATTATTGTATTTGTAAATAATTTTGACAATCTGAATACAACTACTTTATTTATACCAGTAAACAATTCAACAAAAAAGTATTACCACTAAAAGTGACAATTTGTAAAAAAAAATTTTGACGATATTAACATACGTTAAACTATTTTTAAAATAAAAAAGTCTTCCGATGTACCGTAACTATTTAAAAAAAATCTATTTTCTATATATGCTTATTTTATCCAATTCTTTCTAAAGCACGTCTATAAATTCACCAAAAAAATGTTGACACCTAGCTAAATTCGTACACAAAAATCTACGTGCACTCGAACCTACGTTCAACAATTCAACCATTAATTTCCGTGCGCAGCTCTTAAAAAGAATGTCTCTTTAAAAAAATATAGTATTAACCCTCTCGAAAAGAAAAAAAGAATAATTTACCCCCCCCCCTATATATATACACCTCGCTCGTCGCACTTTCATCGCAGCCATCTCTCTCTCCCTTCGCGAAGTTCTCGCAACAAAGTCCTTTGTGCATTGTTAATGAGCGCGGCGACACAAAAAAGGCGCAAAAATGCAGCCACCGCCGGAGTGTAGGGCTAATCGAATCAGCGCCGGATTAATAACTTTTTAATGCAAAAAGCAACAAGCCCGAGAGTGTGAGAGAGAGAGGCTTGTAAAATCGATAGGCGCGCGCGCGTCTTCAAAAGCTTGACGCGATTCTGTTGCAGCGAGGAGATTCTCTCTGCAGTCTCGGTATATAATGTTCGGCGATGATTTTGATTTTATTATTTGTATGTTTTAGGTTTGAACGAATTGAGGTCGAGGTTTTTCATAGGGAACTAACGCTTGTTTATTTTGTAATATTATTCCTCGGTTGATGCATCTGTTTTGAGTGGCAGAATGTTTTTAATAAGTGTTTAAAGACTGTAAATATCTGCGGAATTCTGTTAGAAGTCGAAAATGTGCGGGGTCCTTTTGACCCTGAGTTACGACCTAGGTTTAAATTGAAGTATACAGACTAAACAATATACAAAAGTGTATAACAAACAAATATTTCTCAACTGCGATATTGTTGTTTTTCAATTATTGAAAATGTGATAAGCTGAAAGAAATTAGAACTCACTTAAAAGTCACGTGATTAAAGAAATTCAATACGGATTTTCCGACGATTGACTGTACCTGCAAAATGAGATTCAAATCATGTTTCATAATAACATAGGGGAGAACGGGGTATTGCCGGTCACCTAAGCAAAAGTGTTTGTTATTTCCACTTCCAAATTGTTTTTTATTAACTTTAAATAATTATTTTGTCAGTTCAAACCATTGCCTTTAAATATTTCGTATTGGTTTAATATAAAAATGTAAGATATCGAAGCTATAAGACGAAATAAAAAAAAGAATTTTGACTGAATTTACTTCACATCAAAGGGTAATACCGGTCAGCCTCGGTACAATTCCGGCCACTATTAAAAAGTTACTTTTGTAGGTGAAAAATTTCTGTAAATCAGTTATATGAACCTTCATATGCTCAGTCGCGTTATTATTCGCACTTACATAGAGAAATAGGTAACACATAACCACTGTTCAATCAAAAACACTTAAGCAAAGTTACCCTACCTGAGAGCGCAGTGCGACGTTTTCTTAGCCTCACTTTCGGGAGCGTCATATAAATAACATTGTGACCGGTATTACCCCAATTCTGCTTAGTAATTTAAATTGAAATGACAAAAAAGCAATTGGTTTATACTCTTTTTTCTTCATTACTTCGTATTCTTAGATTGTTTAAATTAATAAAGTTACAAAAAATAACAAATAATATGCATAAAAGCTTGTTTTACAGACCAGATTTCTTATAAGAAATGTAGGTCTAAACTTTGATTGTGTATAATCCCTTAATAGAGCTGAATAGAAGGTTGTTTGGACAATCGATTAGTTGCATTTTATGGTGCGTTTGATATACTATTCGAATTATTACCTATAAATGTTTAGATTATTGAATATAAGGGTGACCGGAATTAGCCAGTGACCGGCATTACCCCGTTCTCCCTTATAGAATGAAAAATAACCGATGATTGTTTATTTGCTGATAATTATTCGCTGCATGTTAAGAAACTTTGAAATTTGCTACAAAATTTTAGCGATGTTCAATTAACTGTTTTTAAATATAGTAAACATGTAATACTATGAAAATAAACTGCACTGCTGAGTGAATTATCAGGTTAGTTCCCTATTGTAAAATTCTATTACCATTTTACGATCTAACGCTGTCACATAAAGTTTTGTCATGATCACGCACAATGTCGTGTTGTTACGTTAAGATTTGTTAATAATTTTTACGGAAGAAGCATACTATATTTTTCGCTCTAATAATAACTTTGCGCGTGCCCAATTAATTTAGTCTTTGTTGATTTGTATAAAAGAAAATGTAAAATATTAGTTAAATATGAATGTATTATAGTGTTCGTTGTTCTAATTGAGAAAAAAATTTTGTTATCCAAAGGTTACCTTAAATAATCGCTATTTTTTATATTTTTTATCGATTGATTGATATTATCGTACGTATACAAATACGTACATTTTACTTATATTATATGACATAATATTAAATAAGAAAATTAGCGAGTCTATGCATACAAAATTGTGTAATATAATTTTTTCTACCAATCGACAACAAAAAGTCGAGTAAACGCGATTGTTCCAATCAATTTACGAGAGAGAGAGAGAGAGAGAGAGAGAGAGAGAGAGAGAGAGAGAGAGAGAGAGAGAGAGAGAGAGAGAGAAATCGTTAGCATAAACGGGTGCATGAAATATTCTCCATAATCAAATCATGATAAATCGAAACGCGCGGAATTCGATAGTTGCACGAATATGTTATACCTTCCGCCTCGAATCATCAAGTACGAGCTTGTCGAGTACGATTTTCGTCGATAATCCCTCAAATCACCGACCACGAATTAGAAAGAAAAACGATTATACGAGAAAAGCGAATAAGTTCGTGCAACGGTCCAATTCGCCAAAAAATATGCGTGTATGAATGCTTGACAATGTATGGAATTTAAAAAAAACTACAAATGTATGTACGTTATAATAAATAATACTCGACATAAGAATTGTAAAGCGACCTCACATCGAAAAGAAAAACCTGTCGAGCTACTATTATATACTTACACGTGTTCTTTTTTCGAATATTTAAGATCGCAAAAGATAAGGCGGATAGGATCATTTTAACAAAAAGAAAAAAATAAGAAAAAAAGACAAACGGACGAAAAAATGGCAAAGCCGTCCTAACCGGCAGTCCGAAGTGTAAATATAGGCATTGTTAACTCTGAATATAGAAAAAAAACACAATCGTTTTCACGTTCTCTCGTGGAGATGTTATATAATAATCTGTAAATACTAAAAATAATTTATTATTATATATTTAAATTATATAGTTATTTAAAAATGAAAAAAAAGAATAAAGAAATTTACAAAGCAAGATGAAAATATGCTGCTGATGTAAAGCGTTGTGTAGTTGTTGCATTTTCATTGCTACTTTTATATTTTTACTAATGGGATGTATCTTCGAATGCTCGCAATACGATTCTGAGTATATTGAAAATAAAAGGAAAAAAATAAAAAAAATTCAAAATTTTCAAAAGTCTTTCGACTATAAATGAATAAGGAAAGACTGAATAAGATAATATGAAATCTCTAAATCAAATGTGGAATGTAATTCGAAAGCGGTGAATTCGTATATTAGAATCGTCAATTCTTCTCACAATAAAATTCGGTATAAGAAACGTGTCGCATTGGAACACACAAATAAAAAAAGAATAACGACGAAGAGTGAGATCAGATTCGCGAATCGTATTACAAGTCCTCTGTCATAGTATGTAAACCAAAAATGTAAAACTAACAATAAAATCAATGAAACTACGCGGCAGAAACTCGTGTATGTATATGCGTTTATGCGCGCGAGACTCGTACCGAATTAAGTGTTTTAAGAAATAAACAAAAAAATCTATATATATACATACAAAAACGCAAAAGCAAAAAATAACAGCGCGAAAGGTGTTTTTTCTCATCGTAACTGTTCTCCGCACACACTCGATGTAATCGTACAGAAAAAAAATAATAATAAAATTTTAACAAAATATCGATATCAAGAATGTCAATCTCGTGTCTATTGATGGTACTTAAACGCTCGCTGCACTATTTTAAATGATGATGTTCGCGCGCCTGTACAAAACGAAACGAATCAGTCCAACGAGCCCGGGGCGAACTTGACAAATTGAAAATAAAATAATTGAAAAAAAAATAGCCAGTATTTTCGGCCACTTTTCAAAGTAACGATTTATTTATTTATCTACAGTTCGAATCTTTTCATGGAAAATAGTTATTTTCAGGCTAGGTTAAAGCCTAAAACTAACAGAATTCAACAGTATCGATTAATAATTTTTCTTGTGTAGGTTTATGTAGGGATTTTTAACAATGAAATATAAAAGTTTGAGAAAATTGTGAAAAGTGGCCGAACGCATTACTACAGGGTTACCTTAAATATGAATATGATGAACGTGATTTTAAATTACTGAGATGAACCTTAAGAAATAATGCAATTTTTTTGTTATTTGATGCGGTTCGAGCTTTACATGAAAATATAATCAAGTAACTTATTTTCGAGTATCAAATAATACAACACTCAGTCATCTTATGCATTGATATTTTGTGAAATTTCTTTTACAAAAAAAAAGCAATAATATTTTTTAAATCTCCATTTATAGCGTAAGTAAACAAATTATTGACGAACTTTTCACATACAGCAAATTATAAATGCAAATAACGACAAAATTAACATTAGCAATAAGAAAGTAGGACTAACGGTTATTTATAACCTTATTTTACCGATTACCCGATTAGTCAATTATTCCGGGTAATCGGCTTTCGAACCATTCGAAAATCGACTTCTAAAAGGCAACAATCGATTTTGTGAATAAAGACAAGATTTTGAAAAGCATGGTTTTTGCCTTTATATCGATATTTGGTCAGTTGAAAGTCAAATATCCGTCAGTCCTGCGCATCTTAAACCTAATCTCTATGAGAGCTCGCGTTTGTACATATATACAAGCACAAGAAAGGAACCAAATAGCCGAAATACTCAGATAATTACTTAGCAAAACAAACAAAAATAAAATCCTGCGAGCGACGATCGTGTTACTTCTTCTCGAGAGACCAATGGAAAAATCGATATATTTTTTCAAAGGCACAATGAAACTAATTAAAGTAAAGTAATGATTAAATAGAAGTATAGGTGATCGCGAAAGCAATGATTATTGATAACCGCGCGGTATGCGATGTTACCGACGCGGCCCGAAACAGCAAATGATAAAAAGAAAATCGCCCCGGTCTCCGACTCGAATCTTTTCTTCTCTCGATACTGTACCGCGTGAATTTTTTTCCCTTACTCCTGATTTCCCGCGTCTCTACTTATTATAACCGAGATATGTATCTCGTCACGCGCATATAACTATAAGATGTAGAACGAGGCGCAGGAGAAATGTGCCTGTAGCCGGACACCTAATACCGGACAATTGGCATTCAAGTGTTTCCCGATTAGTTGGGTGACACTGGAGCTTAGGCATTTGAGACTTTGTTGTTTGTACGTGACGTTTGGTCTGTAAGTGAACTTAAAGAATTTTATAGGTAGTTTTTACTGCTACCTAAAAGTATGCGAAAGCTCGATTCAATTGAGCAAGTTCAGAAAGTACAATTATACGTAGAGAACGCGTGTTCGATATTAGACAGACATTATTCAAATCATCAAAATTTTAGTATTATTTCTAAATTTGATTGTATTTACTGCGATAACCGAATGGAATTGAGCCTTTGTATACTCTTTAGATATTACTGAAAAGTAGTGAAAAAAATCCATTGTCCATTTATTTTCACTTACCAACAGAAATTCTACATACGCAAAAGCTCGAATGTCCGATGCAGGCACATTTCCCCTACAGGACGAAAAAAAAACCGAATTATCTCGTATCAAGCAGAAGCAAACAAAAGAATAAGAAGTAAAACAGGTAATGATAAAGAAAATAAAATAATTTAAGAAAAAACCGTAAGGTGTAAAAGTCAAGCATCAACGCATTCAATGTAGCGTGTGTCCTTTCTTGTCCGACGATTACCACGCGTGGTGCGCGTAAAGAAAATAAGGCGCGCAACTTTTTTCTTATATTCGAACCCTACCGAATACACCATACACACACGACTATTCGTTCATATACAATGTATTTTTGTGAGCAGTATTGAATAAAAAAAATTAATAAAATAATGAAAACGCTAATGTTGTACAGTTATTACGGTAAATGTACTATGATGTACCTATATTGTATATAGATATATTTAATTAAAGTGATTATGAATTTGTGTAGACAAAGTGTATTATTTTGACGCATCACCGTACCTTTCACACCTTTTTTATAAATGTTATTTTAAGTTATAATAATTTCTGATATATTAATAAATTAATCATTAGCATTGTAAATATTCGATTTGTGAACTTTGGATTGAAAGAGATTCTTATAAATATTCTTTTCGTAAAAGCAATCAACAAGTTTTGTACTAAGAACAGTTATTAATTTTTATTTGTTCCTATAAATTTAGTTCTTTAACATTAATTTAAAAAAAAGGGGACATTTTTTAATTTTGAAGCGGTTTTGCAGTCCAAGATATGGTCCGAAACAGGTAAGAACCAAATACATTATATTTGCTTTGTTTTATAGATAGTATTTCACTTGGAAGTTTCAAACTGATCTAGGTAAATATTTTAATTCGAACATTTTTAAGTACCAATAATAAGAGATAATTTATCTGCGCACCTCTTAAAATACCTTAAAGAACGTTTATTTTATGTGCAAAAAATGTTGCCAGTGTATGTGTCCAGGCAAAAAGGAGCAAGTCACTTTACCACCCACAATAAAAATAAAACTTTTGTTATCAGTTCATAATAGTATTCGCCTTGCTAAGAATACAGTGGCGCCACGCGGAGACATGTAATATAGATGAGGTGGCGAAAAACGGAACTGAGCAATCCAGGAAGAAACACATTGCTCTTATGGGAGGTCTTAACAAAGCGAATATTGTGTATCAAGGGTGGAAAGTAGGCGATTACTGCGAGGGCATGTTGCAGGTCAAGGATGTCGAAGGATGTCGAAGCAAGGGCTGCAACCAGCACGAACGTTAAACGCCTTCCGCACGTGGTGCACACGATACTTTGTGACCTACCTGTATTGAAAGGATGATTTTACTTGACCGACCTAGGATGGAAAAATAACGCACTTTCCGCCCACTTTATATGCATGAAAAAGCATCACGGTGCGGCTGAACTAGTTTCAAATGAAAAGTGAATCAAAATGGATTTTTTTGTAGACTTCTAACGTGGCACTCCATAAACTTTTAAAGATCAAAATCAAAATCATCTGTAGGGCCTGTTTAGAAAAAAAAATTGATTTTTGTATTTATCAGGTTTGAATGATTAAAAAAGTATTTAAAAGAAATGATAAACGTTGATTTCCTTACTATATGTTAAACTCCTTATAGTTCTTTAACAATATAAAACCTTTTTGATAATAATATACAAATTAATATAGTTTATGACACAAATATCACCAAAAGGCCCACTTACTTGCACCTACGGGATATCTATGGATGGTTCGAATATTGCGGACACTAAAAAAGAGATTTTGTGATGGAAACATGTTTTCTAGAACTAAAGTTGGACGTTCTTTCCATTTCCGACAATATTTTCTATCTAGCACCTTAAATGCAGATAGATTAGAGGGTGGGAATGAGATGGATTTGGAAAACATTTTCTGCTATGATTCCGTATTTTCTTAGAGACGAAGACTATTTCTTTCAACGATTATATTTTCCAGAAGAAAATTGATGAATTGATGACGCTAGATGTTTCCATTTTTTCAAAAGCCATCCTCTCTATTGATTTTACAGAATATTCTTCTCCATTTTTCTAATCATATCAATTTTTTTCAAAAATTTTTCTTGTTATATTTCACAGATGTAACTGTTAGAAAAAAATGACGATTTCGTAATAACGAAACAAGGGAAATAGCTTATTCAAAATTTCGGGTGGGAAAAGATAGGTAGTATTATGTTCTTTCAAACGCATTACCACTCAGTCGATGATATTATTTCTACGGTATCAAAAACCCCAAAAAACTAAAACTCAATAATCGAAAAACCGCTAGAAACACAAAAACGCATCGAAAACAACATAGAAAAAAAATGAGCCCCGAGATATTATTTTTCACCGTGTATATCCACACACGTACGCACCCACACTCACTCACCCCCATACATCTATACATACATTTTCTAAAAATAGTGCATTTTGATTCCCAGTATCTCAAATCATGTTTTTAACGTGTTTTTAGCAAACCTTTTTTTTTCATCACTAAGCTTCCTCTATGAGAAAGCAAAAAATATTTAAAGAGTGGCACTGCTAAAGAGCATATTTTTAGGTAAAATATATAATTTTAAATTAGTGTCTGGCGCCCTGTATGATTATGGTCTTCTGCCTATGGTTCGAACTAAATTATATGGCTTAACTGTCTTTATTTGTGTAGTTTCTGAATTCCACGCGGGTGCTTGGTGGTCATCCCACGTACACCAAATCCCACGTTATAAACGGCTATCTCCTACACAGTATAGTTAAAATATCTGTATTTTTTGGGACCTTTACAATCGATGCATAATTGAAATTAAGGCAGATGGCATTAAATTTGCCTCCGAAGAGTAACATTTTTCATAAGGTTTCCAAGAAGACTAACATAGCACTTTAGGTCATTACACTACGAAGCGTGTTAGGTCATTACACTACGAAGACTAGCATTATTCTTATAGAATATATAAATTAGGGTAAACTCTTGTGGGGTCGGGTCGGTTTCTTTTTTATTCAATTTGTATCGGGTACTAGACTCTTTTGGTACTCGAAAAATTATCGAGTTCCCCTAATGAATTGGATTACTCCAATAAATAATAGTAACCCGAATAAGCCAGACGATGAAAAATCGCGAATAATGCTATACGAAGACTAGCATTATTCTTATAGAATATATAAATTAGGGTAAACTCATGTGGGGTCGGGTAGGTTTCTTTTTTATTGAGTTTGTATCGGGTGCTAGACTCTTTTGGTACTCGAAAAATTATCGAGTTCCCCTAAGGAATTGGATTACTTCAATAAATAATAGTAACCCGAATAAGTCAGGCGATGGAAAATCGCTAATGGTGCTATATAGTCCTGAAGCTGGTTACCTTCCCGTATGCAACGAGTTGTCCAAAGGTAAAAATAGTCATTTCTTATGTATTTTGACTCGTAGAACACGAAACCGCTGGTCCTTTTTTGTTTAAAGTAGTCAAAAATTGTTTAAAATGCAATTGTTTAGACAAATTAGAAAACAATAATTTTTCGGCCCGGAAGTATTTTCTTTATGAAAATATAGGTTATTTTAAGTCTAAAATGTTTTAATACTTTTTTCTCCAAAATGCTTATTTAAAAATTATTGATTTTTTGAAGTTTCATATTTGCAATTTTTATCCAGTTTGGGCATTTCTTTCTCGAAAAATAAAGGTGCTACGTAAAATTTTGTAACAGCCTCTTCTGCTCAAAATTAGTCAAAGAATTGGATAAAAAAATTATAAGTTGAAAAATTTTAATTTTTCGAATTTTAATTTTTATATACAATTTAATTTATACTCTAAAAAACAAAATTCGAGATTTCAATTTTTCAACTTAAAATAAAGTTATCCGATTCTTTGACTAATTTTGAGCAAAAAAGGTTGTTCCAAATTTTACGTAGCACCTTTAGTTTGCGAGAAAAAAATGTTATACATTTAAACGTTTATTTATTTACGTTATTTTAAATAAAAACGTACAAATTTGGCAAACAGCTATACTATAATAGTAACGAATTTAAAAAACGTATTCTGTCGTGACAATAAAAAACTTCTAGAACAAATTGTGATGAGTGTGCATTATATTCTGAGTATTACTACCTACATAAAGAAAATCTGGTACGGCCTAAGCCATATTCTAGTTCGACATTGGAATTAGTATTTTTAAACTTGGAATTTTTAACTATAGTAAGACTCATGTTTTTATTCGCACTCTTTGTCGGTGCAGTTTTTGTGGTAAGTGATTCAGCGATTAATCGATATATAAATATTAAATACATTTTTATTTCTGGAGGCGCACCACTGTTTAAATCCTTACTTTTTAAGCAATTTACGCGATTATTTAACAATAGTTTACAAACCTATTACACTGGGTGATTTCCACCCGCATTTAGGCTCATTTGAACAAATACGTGCATTTCAAATAATCAAATATACAAAAACAAATTAACAAAATTAAAAAAAGCGTATACAAGTATTAATTTTTGTAAATATTGATTTTAAGTATTTGAATTTGTATTTAAATTTAAAGTGTATTTTGTCTGTAAATTTGAGTAAAAAATAGAACAACTTACTCAAAACACACAATACATTAGCTTACGACTATTATTTTGTATCGCATTATATACCTATTTCTACATACATTTTTGTGTTGGTGTATTAATTTTACATGCTGGCAAAAGACATATTATTTTTCTCAACATGTGTTTGAAAAAGGCCCTTTTCCATGTTTGCAAAGCGAATGGAAAATTGGGCATTCCGAACGTCTTGCCTCAGCGGGAGGTAAAGTTGATTACGTCCCTCTCCTGAATTTCTTAGTGAACGACTCGTAATGTCCATTTCTCCATTCCCATTGCATGCATGAAAAAGGCATTATTCACATACTTATAAAAAAAATACGATGTATAACACGGATGGCTGGGGCTCTTTCAAACTCGTTTTTAGAAAAAGCCAATTTTCTCCCCTAATTGTCTAAGGATTCCAAGGAACATCGAAAAAAAATCATAAGTTTAAAAACAAAAATTTGTTCGGTTGTAAACGAGCCTTAATTTTTTCATACTCCAGGTACAAGATTATTATTATTATTATTATTATTATTATTATTCAACCAGGTGCAGAGTACCTTGATGCTTTACATTGCGGCAAGTATCAAGGATCACAGGAGGTAGTTTAACTACCTATACACAATCCTAGTTAATCTTAATATTATATTATATATTTGCTTATAGATTTTAAAATACGTGTTTAAAATCCAAAACAATAACAATAGCTAAACCTTAATAATTAATTGCAATTAAGAATAATACTATAAGTTAATATCATTTTAAATTGCAAACTAAAACTAAAAATTAAATACTAACATTTAAAAACTATCAACAATAAATGATTATCTTAATATATTAAATAATATTATTATACATTAAATATCACCCATTTTTTGATTTTGGTCTTTATATTTTCCATACTATAATTTAAGTTTTTCAACTCATTTGGTAATTGATTAAAATATTTTGTTGCGTTATATATATTACTTTTTTTACCCATTTCTAAAGAAACTTTAGGTAGCTCTAGGCTTTTATTTCTAGTTTTGCTGTTTAAATTTATATATATATTTTTTAAGGTAGTTATAAACCAATGTTTGGAGTATATAAGTTCCTTTGATATTTAGAGGCATGGAATCTTTCAGCCAATTATTATTATTAGTACCTATTATCTTAAATATTCTATTTTGTAATTGGTAAAGTGACTTAATGGCACTATCGTAGGCCAAGCTCTACGCCACTATACCATAACTCGCCAAACTATTAAATAATCCATAATATATAATAACTAGTGATTTTTTATCCATTATTTTATTCAATTTAGCAAATATATAAACTAAATATTTAGTTCGTTGTACTATATTAAGTATATGAAGTGACCATCTCATGTTCATATGTATAGTAACCACTAGGTATTTACAACATTGAACTCTTTTAAAACATGTTTGTTGTATTTTTATTTCAGTATGATTTAATATTTTATCATTATTGTTATTTTTTGGTTATTAAATTTTATTTGTGAATAAAAATGATTTATCTAATCAACGCTATGCGCTATGTAGTTACTTTGCATATGATATATTTTATAACAGAAAAATAATTTGTTCCGTATTTCTTTAATTTCGATAGACTTTCCTCCTTAGTAACATGATAAAATGTAATATAGAGGAAGGTAAATAATATAATGAAAGTCAGTTTTACGGAATATATGAATGGCTTCTAATAATAATGTGCATATAGTACAACGTTAAATATACACGAACGACAAATATCCGAGTTTAGAATAATACAAGAGTAATGTATACAAAACGTGATAATAAAGAACGTTATCAGCTACACAAACGAACTTTAAAGTTAATTTATTCGTTAAGTCTTGGATCGTATCTTAAGTTAATTCCATACAAATTTTAATAAGAACCTTCATTACATTTCCATAAATGATCAAAGAATAAACGATGTCTGAAATTCTATATAACTTTGGAAATCGTTCCTTAGGAAGGGAGAGAGATTGAACGCAAAGACGAGAAGTCGAGTAGATGGTCTTTATTGTGTCTTTACAGCGGTCGCAGAACGGGCTTGGTCGTAGCGTGCGAGCGGCACGGGAGCCAAGCTGATACTGCTCTGACTCGCTTATCGCCACCTCGAGGTGGGGGAGAAGCGAGCACGAAGATGGCCGCCTCTGCCGAGCTAGTACAGCTCCCGAGGACAGAGGCGCTGCTTGCGGCGATGAACCGGGGGCGCCACATATATATCGAGTACATTTTCAAATTCAGACATTGCTTCAGCCTTTGTTTTATAATTTACAAATAATGTTTATACAAATAGTTTAAATATACATAGTATATTAAAACCAAAATTGCGTTTTAATATTTAAACTAAAAACAGTAGAACTGAATTAAAATATAAGTCTTTAAAACGATGGATACGCATTTACAAAGTATTATTCAATTTATGTGCAGGACCTTATACATTTAATTTACAATTATCATCTTTGTTGCAGAATGATGGAAAACCAAGAATATGTACTCAGCCTACCAAGGGTTAAGGTGCCTGCTGAATGACAGAACTGCGATACTATGCGTATGCATAGCATTGTAGCAGCATTAATGGCTCGGGAACGACTTCATTTTTCCGATATTTACGTTATTATACATGACGTACAGACTAAGCTGTACAAAGTCAACAATATCTTCTGGTTCAAGAAGCTGACAGATGATGAAATTGGAGAGCTGTAAAATCCTACTAATGATGGTGGACTTCCAAACTAATTTCAAATATTATTTTATCAATTATTTGCTTTTAAAAAAATCTACATTTTCATCCTCTATGTAATCTTAAAAAATGAAAGTTCTATTAATAAATTTTAAATAAAATTTATTTATGATTATTTAATACCCTTATCCCTCAATACCTTATCCATTTGCATGGAGTCATAATTTTTTAATTTTTATTTTAATTATAAAATAATTAATTACGTAATTCTGAATGTAGACTTTAGACGACATACATTTTGATAAACTACAATTAAATTTTTTAAATGATTCAATAAAATATAAATTTCAAAAGTTGGCTACCACTATTTAGATGACTTACTTTATACTTGATTAAAAAAACGATTGTTCAATTTATTTTTGTCCATTTATTCTAAATCTCATTCATACAAATGTTTTTCTAATTTATTTAAATAAAGGTGGTAGTATGTACTGTTAAATAAATATGTATCTAATAATGAAATTCATTCATCTGATTAGTAGTTGCTGTATTCTTTTGAAAATATGATTTGTCTACATTTTAAATGCTTAAATATGGAGTTCGAATAATATTGGTTGGTATTAAAAAATCTGTTTTTTTAAACAAATATAAAGTGAATCGTCTAAACATCTGTGCTCTAAAATTAAAATTCAAACATATTCTTGCAGAAATTTCTTCATTGATTGTACAGTATAGATAACTGCATGCATTCATTATTCATACATTAATATGTAGTGTTTATCTGACAGGATGTTTTTCTTATAACTAGTGGGTGCAGAATGCAATTCGATACTCCCCGAATACTTGACTACCTGCGCGCGCGAGCATGTATGCATCACGTCATTCGCCTGCGCGAAACTTCGACGAGCATCGAGCGTACGGGTTGCGTGCATGCGTACATATGCACGCATTCTACTATACTCCCGTTTGCATGCATAGGAGAGTAGCTTTCTCACCTACAAAAGTCTACTAAAAAATCGAGTAATCGGGAATGGGTGCTGATTTCCACCCAACCTACGCTTGCTCCCTGCACAGGTGAGTTGAGTGGGGGCGGGGCTGATTCACACCTGTCCGCCTCAGCTAATCACAGCGCTTCTCATCTGCACGGGTGAGTCGAAAGGTGGAGTGGTGAAGGGAGCTAGAACCGTCTTTGCTTATCTACTTGTTTTAATTTAATAATAAGGTATCCACTTGTAGCTGATTTGTACCCAGTGCAAGCAAATTTCTTATAGATGTCATTTTATTGTTCCAAGGTGATGATACGAGTATTTAACCCCCCTGCGCAGAGAGCCGAGTATACTCGTCGAAACCGCACGTCATTTTTGTATACATTTTGTATCACAAATTTAAATCTTTACTTTGTTGGGACATCTACAACCTCTCAAATTGAAACTAAATAGTATAGCTATTATTTAGAAAATGTTACGAATTTGCAGAAAATATTGTTGCAGACTTACATTCGATCTAGTCCATATACACGAAAATAAACTTCTGCGCAGAAGGGTTTAATGACGACTAGATTGATCTCGTGGAACTATAACCTCTTTATTTGCTATGTTAGCGACGTTTCGAGAATTTGATTATAAAATAGTAAATAATTAATGTTATATCGTTATTATGCCTTAAAAAGTATCTGAGTTTGTCGATCGACAAATGGTACACCATACACAAACCATGATCCTATCCTTGATCATTAATTAAAATTGTAAAAATAAACTAATTATCGTCTACGCTTTGTTTTTAAGTTATTGTCGATCGGAGGTCGCTATTAAACGTGTTTACATGACTTGATAAGCAACAAAATTTGTTAAAACGTCGTATTACTAAACACATATTCGTTAGCTCGACAGACAGTTAAGAATGCCACTTATGAACGTACGAACGAAAATTTGCTGTATTAAATAATTTTGTTCTCCTAAATAGAATCAGTAAATCAATTGAAACCTTTTGACAATTATTCACATATAAGACTGCTATTAAACCCAATTTAATTTAGTACGACATATTTTAAGTAAAATTGCGAAAATCGTATTATTTCTCAAAGTGATCGAGAATTGGTACGTGATCGACAACCGGTTCCACTACGTTACTAACTTTACGCTGGGGTGTGTTAAAAAAAAGTGTTACAACCTAAAGCTATACAATGAATATTTTAGAGAATGGTGCCGACAGACGTGCATGTGCTACAATGCAAATTTCCCAATTATGTACAGCAGTGGTAAAAAGTTTAGAGCCCCCAAATGTTTTTACATTTAAAACCAAAAATTTTTTTTTTAAACCTATAACTGTGAAAGAAAAAATCGTAAAATAATTTTAAAAAAGTAAATAAAAGCTCCAAAATGTTTTTTTAAAATTAACTTTAAGAAAAGTTACAAGGTACTTACAGGGAATAAATAAAGCTTGGAAATTAGATTCAAAATTTACATGGATTTAATAGGACAATTTTTAAACTCTGTTTCGATATCCAGTTATTTTTGTTAAAGTTAATTATAAAAAAATACTTTGGTTGCACTTTAAAGAGAATAAAATATACTTTCATTTTCTTTTTTTTAAATTAATGTTTAAAAATAATTTTTAAAATAGTCGGAGGCTCTAAACTTTTGGCCACTACTGTAGATTTTCTATTTCACATTTAAATGATTAGAATCTTTATGCAGTATCTATATATTTAAGAGTATAAGGGCAAATCTTATGACAGCTGTCGACTTTGATCACGTGCCCACTTGAAGATTGCCTTTTCATAGCTACAGATTTTCTCCGTTTTGGGTTCGGATGTTAAAATTTGTTAAAAAAAACATGTGTATTTTTTATATCTATATACATACATATGGTGACTGGTGGATACATAAATAGATATATAAATGTAAAAAAAGATTATAGAATTTTTCTCTTAAAGTGGGTGATTGTAGTAAACAAGACGTGCGGGTCAGTTAAGAGTAACGTGATAAACTGTAATATAAATGGGGTAAATAATATTATGAAAGTCAGTGTTACGAAATGTATGAATGGCTTCTAATAATAATGCCCATATTGTACAACGTCAAATATACCTGAAAATAGCGATAATAACGAACGTTATCAGCTACAGGTTCGAATTTTAAATTTATTTTATTCGTTAATTTATCGATCGTATCTTAATTCCAGTCAAATTTTAATATCAAACATCATTGTATTTCCATAAATGATTTAATATTGAATTATAAAAGTAATATCTGGTATAAAAACTAACTTTAAAAATTAATTTTGTATAATATGTAAAATCAATTTCTATCGTTTGATTTATTTTATTGTATTTTGTTTTATACTTTTTTAAATAATATACATGAGATATAATTATCACTACTAATTTTAAATGTTATATAATTAGATTTTTATTAAATATACTGATATGTAAATTATATATTTGAATGTAATAACATTTCAAATGAAAAATGTTCAGTAATTCTAACATCGTATCCAATTCAAAAAGCAAATTATACAAGTGTTTTAAAAAAATATAAAAGAGCGACCATTTTTAAAATGTAATTTTATTCTTTTTTCGCAATTTTCTTTATGAAAACGTGAAAATCTGTTTAAACCCTGTTCCCAACACTTGTTGTTAGAAAATATGCAATTAGTGGTTTTATTTAACATGGTGGTCCCGAAATAGTGGTAGATATAAAGCGTTTATTTAATTTCGAAATTTTTATTATTGACTGATAAATTATTTTTTGCTTAAATAACTCCATAGAATCAACTCGTAATATATTTTGAATTACGCATACGAAATTAAGCACGATTCAATATCTTGACTGTAGGTTAACTACCAATAATATTAAAAATTAGTGAAAGAACGCGAGATACACCTTGCACAGTGCACACTTAACAGCTCTCATATTCAAATGTGATTATATACATTCATATACACGATAAGTTACACCTAAAATTATGTATATAGATGTAAAATATGATAGACCACCATATATAGAATTGTATGTGCAAAACGTTTATCATGAATATGAAATAGCGGAGTAACAACAATTTTAACATACTGAACAAAATTGACTTCAATCAAATCTTCGAAATTTTCAAAGCGTAATTACGGCGTCTTTATCATTCAAATGTCTATTACCTGACCACCAAATTGACCACGGTTTTTATGCCGGTATTCAGCGACTCTGTCGGTGAGTCCAACTCCCACAGGAGTCGTATCTTATATAAATATGACGATTTTTTAATCGACTGAAAAATACACTGAACGCCGGCGTTCGGAATATTCGTAGTCAATTGAATAGTCACGCGACAAGGATTAGAATTCCACTAAAGATAATGGAAGCTTTAACACGTTGTAATTTGAAAATTTTTTAATAAGAAAAATAACGATCTTAGGAATTTTATTATTTTTTACAAAACTTTCAAATAAAATTGAATTGAACATATAATAACGACTCATGCAAGTTCCCTATATTAATGAACTAACATTAACCCTTTAACGCCCAACTTGACCATTTTTCGACAATATTTTCAGTGGTGTGTAGCACTAACTTAAAATGGTTCAAAAAATTCTTGAGATACCATTTCTAACGTAAAATTGTATGTACTTTCAGAATCCGGTATCAGAATTGTCGAAAAATTTAACAATAAAAAGTTATAAACAATTTTTTGCAAAAAAACGTAAATTTAAAAAAAAAAAAAATTTGTTGAACCCAAATTTCCGAATGGAAAGAGGGTTCGCTCGTACGTCTAACACGTATATATTTGGTCAATGATATGTATACTTTATTGTAAAACAGTTGCAATATCGAAATTAAAAATGGCGGCCATCCAAACAATCCCTTTTCCACCAAACTTATCTAAAAAGGTTCGTGATTTTTTTTTCGATCAGGATCGACTTTACGAAAAAAAGTTATAGAACAAAAAGTTCCTAGAATTGATCAAAGAACACGTATGAATTTTTTCAGAATTTTCGGAGCGACTTTTGGATTTTTGGATATGGCTATTTTTTGAAAAATCATAAAATGGCTCCGAAAATTCTGAAAAAATTCACACGTATTCTTTGATCAATTCTAAGCACTTTTTGTTCTATAACTTTTTTTCGTAGAGTAGGTCTTTATTGAATTAAAAATTGTTGAACGTTCCTAGCCGCTGCTGAATGTAACGTTGCCCGGGTTTCACCACAATCAACATTTATTTATTGTTTTCTCTAATCAAAGAACATTATTCTTCGTTTTTTTATTTTACCTCGATAAACACATATATCAAGAAATTCATAAAAAAATATATGCCCTATTTCTGAACGAGACAGAAAAAAAATTTTCAATTGTTCTCCAGTAGAGATTTTTGAGTTCTTTTTCTCTCTAGAATTAAAAAATTACATTATAGACGCTACGAAAGAGAATGGGTATGAGTTATCTCTAACGGATTTGAATACTTTTCTAGGTGTTATAATTTTCTCAACCTATAATAAAAGACCATCTCAACGAGATTATTGGTCAACAGATCCATTTTTAAAAAGTGAAATAGTTTGCAACTCCATAAGTAGAAATAAATTTGAACAAATAAAATTTTTTTTGAAATGTTCGCAGTTGAAGGATAAAAATTATTTGGACAAAGTTTGGCGTGTTCGAGCTATTACTGATATATTCAACACGAACATAAAGAAATTCGGCTATTTTTGCACAGCATTTTCGATCGATGAAATGATGGTTAAATATTTTGGTAGATGTACTCTAAAACAATTTAAAAGGGGAAAGCCAACTCGATTTGGTATCAAACTTTGGGCTCTATGTAGCAGTTTTGGTTACCTTTTTCATTTTGACATTTACTGCGGTAAAAAGGAAACAAATGATAGATTAGCAAATTGTGCTTTAGGTAGCAGAGTAGTTATTCGAATGCTGGAAAATATGTTGAAATCTTTACCTCCGCGTAAATTGGGACTGAATAAATCATATTTATTTCGACAATCTTTTTACTAGTCCAGATTTATTGGTTCATCTAAAGAAAATTGGTCTTCAAGCTACAGGGACAGTTAGAGAAAATCGGGTGAAAGTAAAAAATATCTTGGAAAAAAAAGCTCCTAAAGGGACTTTTGCTGTACAACATGACCAGACTAGTGGGCTGAATTTTATTACTGTGCAAGATTCGAAGCCTGTTTCAATTCTGTCCACTGCAGCAGGTATCAAGCCCCTTGGTGTTGTAAAAAGATACAGTAGCACTGATCAACAGAAGGCGGAAATACCATTTCCGAATGCTTTTAAAATTTATAACCAATTTATGGGCGGAGTAGACATCCACGATCAGTATTGTAATAAAGTGTTACCAAATATCCGATCCAAAAAATGGACGTGGAGTATTTTGATGCGAATAATTCAAGCATCTATTACAAATGCACTTATTCTGAGGAATACTGTTCGACAAAATGAAAAATGCGGGATAAAAGAATTTGCTATAGAAATAAGCAAGCATTATCTACAAACAGTTTTATTGACGAAGCATGAGCTTGCAAAAGGAACTAAACGCTCGTATTGCTCGGAATGTAAAGTAAGAAGTTCTAAATGTTGTGAGAAATGCAATAATGAATATTTTTGTGAACCATGCTTCAAAAAAAGCACTATTAGTAGTTATCTTCTTTGAGTATTTACTACAAATCAAAAAATTCAGAGTCAAAAATTATTAAAAAAACAAAAAAAAAAAAAACAAAAAAAAACAATAAAAACAAAACAACAAAAAAAACGGTAACGTGTGTTTTCAATGAACGTTCACCTCCACGTGGTGAAACCCGGGCAACGTTACATTCAGCAGCGGCTAGGAACGTTCAACAATTTTTAATTCAATAAAGACCTACTCTACGAAAAAAAGTTATAGAACAAAAAGTGCTTAGAATTGATCAAAGAATACGTGTGATTTTTTTCAGAATTTTCGGAGCCATTTTATGATTTTTCAAAAAATAGCCATATCCAAAAATCCAAAAGTCGCTCCGAAAATTCTGAAAAAATTCATACGTGTTCTTTGATCAATTCTAGGAACTTTTTGTTCTATAACTTTTTTTCGTAAAGTCGATCCTGATCGAAAAAAAAATCACGAACCTTTTTAGATAAGTTTGGTGGAAAAGGGATTGTTTGGATGGCCGCCATTTTTAATTTCGATATTGCAACTGTTTTACAATAAAGTATACATATCATTGACCAAATATATACGTGTTAGACGTACGAGCGAACCCTCTTTCCATTCGGAAATTTGGGTTCAACAAATTTTTTTTTTTTTAAATTTACGTTTTTTTGCAAAAAATTGTTTATAACTTTTTATTGTTAAATTTTTCGACAATTCTGATACCGGATTCTGAAAGTACATACAATTTTACGTTAGAAATGGTATCTCAAGAATTTTTTGAACCATTTTAAGTTAGTGCTACACACCACTGAAAATATTGTCGAAAAATGGTCAAGTTGGGCGTTAAAGGGTTAATGTACCTAAAAATAACATCTCAAGTTTAGGCTTCATTTCCTGAATTTAAAAAAAATTCATTAAAATAGATTACGCAAGGAACTATTTGAAAATAGAAAATTGAGTTTAATAAAAGAGCGATTAATGTATTAATTTTGTATATGCTATCCCATGTAAGTTGTTTCAGTGAAGGGCTATGTATCTCTTATAAACCTTTAGTCGTTATAAGAGTTTGGGTCACCGATCGTACAAGGTATATATGGTTTATTAAGGATCTTAGATACGAGTAGGTAGATTTCCCGCGCAGAGCAAGGAAAGGAGAGCCCCCTCTTATCGCGTACATCCACGCGCTGCCGGCAAGCTATTGTTTTTGTTATTTCTGGGATAAAGTAGGATGGGTTATTTATAATAAATAAATTAATACAAACAATTAAAGTATAAATAAAATATATTAAGGCAAGAAAAACTTATAAAACTAAAACAAACGTCTTACAATGTAAACTAATATTTCCGAAATAATTATAATATGAATACAAGAATATGCTAACAAAGAATATAATAATAACTAGTTAAACTATCGCGTAATAATAAAAAGAAAGCTACTATAGCAAAGAGCTAGAGTGAAGTGAAGTGTCACTCCTCTAGTCGGTCTCTCGCAGCGGCCTTTTCCTAGCGGTCCGCCGCTGCACCGCACATGGCCCTGCCGATAGCCGTCGAAGAAATACGAAGTAGCCCGAAGTGCGCGCCTACACTAACCCAAATAACACAGGCACATACACGTAAACATAAGCATGCGACGCGATACCTCCCATGGCTTCTATCTCTATAATAGCCTGACAGCCACAGGTCAGCCTTTTGGCTTTCCCATGCTGAGCGACCTTCACTGCGGAGACAAGCTCCCTACGAGGTCTATGATAGTCTAAGGGCGACTGCAAAGTCGCCCCTAACTAGGGCCTGAAGCCAACGAACCGCTCATGCAGATTCGCGCGAGTCGAGAAACAAGCCGCGAAGGAACCACCGCCATGCTCTCAGTACAACAAGATACACTATTAATTGTATTCTATACGCACGCTTCGTACATACTTCATGCTTCTTTAACATATGATATTCTATCCGTAACAATTCTCCCCCTCGTACAAAATCTGTTTTAATTTTGTACTTCATTCAAATTTAAAAACCTACTTAAGTATGTGCTGTCTGCGTTCATGAGCGCTTGCACGGACTCAAAAAACACATCATCCCTGGCATTTGCCCTATGCCTCCAAGAAAACCGTGTAAACTTGGAGAAGGGAAACGACATCGGACACTTTTGCGATTAATTATCAATACACCTAACAAGTAAATCATTTAGTTTCGTACTTCCTTCTCATTTAACAATCTTATCAATTTATGTACAGACCTCGTATACTCGCCATTTGCAGTCCTAACCTTAATTACTCTAACTACATTATCGGCGCCCCTAAAAACTTGCTCTACAACACCCTTTTTCCACGCATTTTGAGGTAATTGCAAATCAATTATTATTACGATATCGCCTACATTAAGAGGCGCTTCTTGCTCAATCCACTTTTTTCGGGGTAAAAGAGTTGGCAAGTATTCGCGCAGCCAACGTCTCCAAAAAGCGTCTGCAAACGCTTGCGCAATCCGTCACTGCTTTCGTAAACAAACAGCTTCCGTTTCATACTTCCCTAATTTAATCTCGCCAGACGAACAACCGATTAAAAAATGATTAGGCGTTAAGGCTTCATTATCACGCGGGTCTACTGAAACATGTGTCAAAGGTCTTGAATTTACTGAGTGTTCAATTTACGTTTTTGCTTAGTACGCGGAATCGGTGTTCTCATTCGTTCCGAAATTTTGCGTACACGATTTTTAATACTTTTTCATTATTTTGCATTGTTTTTCATTTCTTTCTTATCATTTTTAAACAATCGTGTTCTAAGTTTATTGTCAGTTTACAAGCTGCTCTCATAAGAGCCCGTGTATGAAGGTCAAACTTTGAAGTCATTTATCTTTAAAACGGTATATTGGTTAAGGTGATTCTAAACCCTCTTGTTATCGTTAAATACGGGGAACCACTTTTTTCATTCAATTTTTAATTTTGACAAAATATCTCTATGGAAAGTTGTTGTTTTTTAGTAGAACAATAACGTTTCATAGAGATATTTACTCAAAATTGAAAATAAAATAAGAAAAGTGATTCCTCGTATTTGTCGATGTCTGGTGGCTTTAGCATCAACTTAATGCTTTCAAATTTCACATGCTATCGTAAACTTCAAGGGGGTCGTTCATAAATTAGGTCACACTCGGTGGGGGCGGGTGGGTCTTTATTAGCGTGACAGTGTGTATAAGGTAGAAAGTCCGTCGAAATCTGGGAAATACAGAAAAAAGAATTAGTTTATTGTAATAAAGTATTTTATTATCTGTAAAATAATAATACAACATTGATTATATAAAACCTTTCTATTTGCAAAAAAAAATTGATAACCAAAAATAACAGTAAATGTGCTTCTACCTGGAGTATGAAAAAATATACAAGCGTATACAACCTAATAAACTTTTAGTTTTAAACTTATGACTTTTTTAGATACTTTTTAGAATCCTTAGACAATTTACAAGACCTCCATCGTTTCAATTTTTAAAAAATTCTTACTCAGTAAAACCTTTCTATTTGCAAAAAAAAATTGATAACCAAAAATAACAGTAAATGTGCTTCTACCTGGAGTATGAAAAAATATACAAGCGTATACAACCTAATAAACTTTTAGTTTTAAACTTATGACTTTTTTAGATACTTTTTAGAATCCTTAGACAATTTACAAGACCTCCATCGTTTCAATTTTTAAAAAATACTTACTCAGTGAAGAAGAATATTCATTTGTTTATAAAATGTGACGCGCGATAATGAGAACTACGATTAAAAGTATTATAAACAAATGCATATTGTTCACTGATTAAGTATTTTTTAAAAATTGGATC
>OX424572.1:29659364-29829364 GCA_949152435.1 Gastracanthus pulcherrimus | reverse complement strand
TCGTCGATTGAGTGATAATACATTTGGAAGAGCTTAAAATTAATCGGTTATATCTGTGAAAAATAACAAGGAAAACTTTTGAAAAAAATTGAGATGATTAGGCATATAGAGATAGATATTCTGAGAAAATTTTTAGGCTTTATGTTTTTATTTTGAAGAGAGAAAAATCTTTTTGTTAAAAGAATCAATTTTTATTCCGTAGCAAATTCTGGAGTAAGTCAGCAGTATTTGATCTGAAACTTTCCAAAACGGTAGCTCTTTAGTATCTCTTAAACGAGTTAGAAGCTCAGATTACAATGACATTTATATTTCGAGATATTTGAGGTTATTTTTTTCGTTTTCTAATGTGGAATCGAAATTAAAAATAAATTTAAAGATTTATCGACTCGTTTTTCTTATAACAATTTTTGGATTTTTGGATATTTGAGTTTTTTGGTACGTTAGAAATATTAAATATTATTATTATTTATATGATCACTTTAGTGTAAATGCATTACCAGAGCATAACATTACCTATCTTTTACAATCGCAAATTTTAAATAGGCTCTTTCTCTTCTTTTGTTATATTCACAAAAAGTCACATTTAGTTTAAACAATTATATCTTAGAAATCTATGTTGGCAAATCGTTCACAAAATTTTAGACAATTAGGAATTAAGTGAATCTATGTACTAGTATCTTATTACAGTTAATTTAAATATTTAAATAATTTTAATAAATTACGCACAGAGAAAAAATTGCTGTGATAAGTATAATTACCTATCCTTCTGTAATTTTAGTAAAAAATTATCTTTTGTCAAACCATCAATAATAAAAAGACACACCCTTTTCGATGTATTAGAAAGAAATATAGCAATTTAAAAGAAATTTATTAGAACAAAGTGCCAATAAATTGGCAACGGCTTTTAATTATTTTTCTCTATATTTATAATTTATATACGTTTTCAATAAATTCTAGTTCTTATCGGTCCCTCTTTTTAAGTCAATAAAGCGGTCACAGTTAAATCGGGAATAAAGTTCTATATGCAACACGGGAATAAAGTCGAATATTCTACTTTATTCCATTGTTACATAGTATACTACTCGTATTATGATATTGTAACTTTAATTTTTAACTGAATGTACCAAGTATTGTCAGTTCTCTATTTCTGCCCGTAAAATTAAAAAAGAAATATTATTAGTGGACTAATATTACAATTAAGAAACAGCATAAAGATTAGGACGTATCAATTAACAAAAATAAAGAAGGTTTAAAAAAAGTATAGCCGCAAATAAGACACTTAAAATAAAGACGTCAAAAGAAGATGTGTTCACCCGAATTTGAATTTATCCTAGTATTTTTAACATCTAATTATCCAGAGTGGACCGTATTTTTAGCCAGCATTCGTACATAATTTCTGACTTATTTTCAGCTAATGTATCTGCCCGAAATCAAGTGTACTATACCGAATTAATATTCTTATTTTAAACCAGATTTTTCAATATTCCATTTCAGAATGATAATTATAAATTTGTTCCCGTTAAAGGTAGAAATTAGCGATATATTTTTTTACTTACGAAGTCGAGAACAGGAAGTTTTTCTGGTCCCCCGGGATTATTTAAGCTCTTCTCCCGCCTCACGCTCAGCGGCCTGAAGTCCAGAAAACCCGTCCGAGTGCGCTCAAAGCACGCAAACGCGACGAGCACCGCGATCGACAATTTTAGTTCTCTCATATTTGCCTAATTGTTTTACCAAAAATCTGGTAACTGATGATCGACGTTTCGCTGAAAATTCAATATGCAGAATTGCACGCGCTAAACGTTAGAATTTCTTGACTTGACTTGTCACTTATTCTATAGACATTCAGTTGCACGTTATTTTCACAGTGAAATCAAAATTTATCCATGAATGATTTTTCTTAATTTTTAACGATAAAATAAAGAAGAATCTATTTTTATATACGTAGTTATGGGTGGCAAATCAGTGTTGAATTGAGGAGAAAAACATAAGAATATATCTGTTAACAACTCTTTTCAACTGTAAACAGTCAGTATAAAATTATTGCTAGTATATAAAAATGATATAATATCCAGGTTAAATTAAGGCTCTTTCACTATAAATTTACCTTCAAGAATAAAATTTATATCATAAGATCTAATAATGTGAGTAACAATATAAGTATAAGTAAAATACTTTATGTACTGGAAAACAAATTGTAAATAGTATTCGTGGTGATGTTGCAATCGTAAAAATTGTTCATTCGATTTTTATTTTAATATACTCATTTTACTACTAAGTATTTATTAATAAATTTAACAAGCGAAATTACGAAATAATCAATGTATTCATAATAAAATTTAATTGTTTATAAGCTTATCCATGCTTATACTTATAAATGATATAATTTTATTTTGAAAAGATTAATTATTTCGTAATTTAACTTCGTTCAAGTTATAGATAAATATGTAATCAGTTAAACGAGTATTATAAAATAATAAAACTTGAATGAATAATAAAACAATATATTCGAGTTTGAGTTACCTTTTTTAAAAGAAAAATTTCTACGACTAAGACCTTAGAATTCCTGTTTAAAAATTATTTTTCTTTAGTACGTAAATTACTCTTCTTTTATATGAATTATCACTTATATTGTCAGATCTTATTTAATTGTAATCGTTTAAGTTTAAGTAAAATTTAAGTCATTTAAGTAAATCGTTTAAAGTAAAGCACTCTATAATGCTTACTACGCATTATTGAGAACAGTTAGTATCGCATCAACTTGACACTTTCAGGATAACTTTATAAGTTTTTTTTCTTAAAATTAGTGAATCAAAATCAATAGCGGCTCAATGTATGTCATTTTTAACGAAAATTCAAAATTGATTCTCTATTAAGTAACTTTCTTGTGATCTAAGTAACATTAAATAATATTTAAATTACAAATAAATTATCTAGTAGGGATACGACTTTAAACTTATATATAACGAGAGTTTACACTAAAACTACCACTGATAACTATCGTACCTTCTTTTTCTTAAAAATTACGAAAAACTGTCACTAACGCACTTAGTTTTGCGGTATTAAATTAGATACACAAACAAAAATTTCATTTTTCCCGAACTTCTTTACACACAAACTAGCTTTAGCACACTATAAACTGATAATTGAAATAGACATTAACGGACTCTGTATTGGTTATTTTCGATATATGGACCAGGCAAGAATCGATGACCAACTGACACCTATTTTCGTCTTTCGCACCGGTCAGCCGCTGTGTTGCGGAAGTAATCTCTCAAAATCGACCTTGCCGCGGATCGTTAATATCTTCAGTTCGATGAACGAAGTCTTTTCAGGTTTCTGCTCGAGAGTGGCTGCGCGCGCGACCTTGGAAAAGCAGAAAGTGCAAGTTTTTGGCTAGCTTTCATAATATCAGGGATTTCTGAGAAACGTGACAGGAATAAGTGTAGTGTTTTATTTGCAAAATTTGAATGTGAATACTGCGAAGAATGTTGAGTAGCTGTGGTACACTGTAATAAATTTTGTGAATCACGTATAATTGAGAATTTGTGTAAACTAAACTATAAATTTGACACAAATATTTGCTTCAAATATGATTAAAAAAAATTTATTGTTATACAAATTTTACACTAACGTGGACAATTTGTATAAAAGGTGTATAATACTTGTTATACGTTAGTGTTATAAAAAGTGTATATAATTATATACACACGCACAATACTTTTTCATTACACAAAGTATGTGTAAAACAGATAATTCTTTGTATTTATTTCCCGTCTAACTATACGATATGTGGTAGTAAAATTACATAAATTTAAAAGCAATTTTCTATGCTCTAATTTAAACAAATTTTGTGTAAAATGTGGAATTTCATATTTTACATAAATTTTGTGTAAAATACGGAATAAATTTTCAAAACAAATAAAAAGTGTACGGTATATTAGGATATAATGAATAATCTACCAAATAATAAGTTCATTTTTATAGCGTTCAATAGTAGAATATAATTCAGGAATGAGTGAACAAAACTAGATAATTTCACTTTTATAAATTGTGAGAAAATTAAGAATAAGGGTATGTATTATTATTATTGCTTTCTCAAAGAGGAAGCTTTGTGATGTTAGAAACATGTTTTGAGACTTAAGAAATCAAAATACACTGTTTTTAGAAAATGACGGTGAAACTTAATGTTTCAGGGCTCATTGGTTTTTATTTTTCTTAACGGAAGACGGTAGAATATTTTTTTTTTATTGTTGATTCGATTGTGTTTTTTTAGCGGATTTTTGATTTTTGAGATTTAGTTTTTCGGTTTTCTTGATACCTTAGAAATAATATCATTGATCCAGCGAAACGGCATTTGAAAAAGTATAAAATTACCTAACTTTTTCGACCTTTTGAATAAGGTTATTATTATCCAATCTATTATTATCTCTTCTTTTGATATACTCGAGAACATAATTTTTGTCTAAACGGTTATATCTCGGAAACATATGACGGAAATTTTTTCAAAATTTTGAAACAATTAGGAATATGAGGAAGAATGTTCAGTAGAATTTTTGAGTTTTGACCTTTCTCTTCTATCAAGAGAAAAATAATTTTTGAAATAAATCGATTTTCTTTCTCCGATGATAACTGAACTAAATCTGCAGCATTTTATCTGAAACTTTACAAAAAGGTAGCTTTTTACTATCTCATTACCCTGGTAGAAAATTATCTAGTTTTATCGAGGCCCTCGATTATTTCCTTGGCAAACTAGATAGATCTACATAGTTCTAGATTAATTTTCTACCAGGGTACCTGCATGTTTTTTTAGATCATGAGATAATTTATTTTATCAGATATTGAGGTTATGTGTATATTGACATTTCTTTTAAATCGCTTATATCTAGAGAACGGTGCGGTGATTCTTTACCAATCTGGTCTCTTTTTTTTCGTTTTAAAGAAATTTCAAGAGTCATTGACATTTTTTTGTTTTATAACAATTTTTTGATATTTTGATTTTTGAGTTCTAGACTTACTGTTTTTTTGGTATATATAAATATTATGATAAATCTATTGTAAATTCATTCAAAAGAGCATAAAATTATCTATGGATTACAGCCGTAAATTTTTGATAGGCTCTTCTCTTTCTGCTACATAATTTTTAGAATAAAAGAACGTGCCTACACGGAGAGAAATGGTCTAGTAAAAATTACTATTTTGTATGATAATGGTGAGACTTAATTGCACAATCACAATAATTACTTTTATTTTAGTAAAAAATGCTACATTAATAGCAGTTATTGCTATTTATCTATTAATATGTACTAGGGAGTGTAGGATAATCTGCTAGATAAGTAGAATAGATATTGTGTATAGTAGTGTTATTTTCGCTACTTTTCGATTTTTGAGTTTTAGTTTTTCGGTTTTCTTTTTATGTTAAAAATATTATGCTCAATTTATGGTAATTTTTAGAAAATAATATTGATTTGTCACCAAAGAATTAAATAGAATAAGTAATTTTGTATTGGAATAATTTATAAAGTTTAAGGAAGCTAAGTGCCAATGAAATGGCAGGGGTTTTTTCTATTAGTTTAAGGGGGTAGTGTCTCTATAAATCAAATTTTTGCATTTTTATCAATAAAAGAAAAATACAGGAGTAAGTAAAGTTTAAAAATATGAGAAATATGAAAATATATAACATTTGTTTTTATCTAACCACTCCCAAACAAACCTCAAATCCATTAGAATCCTGAGATACTTGGTTGGAACATTCTTTACTTTCATGTAGCCTGCAGACTAATTTGATAATCAATTCAAGGTTTAGAGGACTTAAATTGTTCATTTTAGTTCTTATTCTGACCATATGCTATTTAGAACATTTAATTTTACAACTGGAAGTTTTTGTGATGATCTGAAGGCGATAGAAAGATTAAAATTTACATACTTTTACACTTATGCAGTAATACTTACATGACCAGTGCATGACAATCATATTTACAACTGATAATAATAGCATAGAGATCAAATAAAGTTAAAGACAAAAATTGCCCTGTTAAAGCTAAATTGAGACATTGCGTCAGTCTGTTTGCTACGTGAGAGACCTGAAATTATACTTATGAGAAAACTTGATCTCAAGTTTCTGTCTATTAACCCTTTAAGCCCGAGAGTATTTTAAAAGCGAGAAAAAAGTTTATTTTGCATTTAGTTATTATTAGAATGGTCTTTCCAACAGTTTATTAAAGTAAATTTAAGCTCTAAATATAATTTTTAGAGTTGGCCTTTAAAATATAATATAACTCCTCCTGATCTTTAATTAATTTGCTTTGAATAACTAGCATGGTGGATCATTAGTTTGAGTATTCTTATATGATCCATCAATAGAATTACCAAAAAATATATATTCTTTTAATTTTTATGTAAAAATTTGCAGCGTCATACGCATTGCTTTGTTGTTATGCCTTCGCCATTTTTAATTTTGCGACAGACAATTAAGTTCTTTTTTATATTCTACCTAAAGTAATGTCTTCCTGTTTCGTAGCCGAAGAAAATTTGACTGGTTTAGAACCTTAATTTTGAGTTCCGATTTTTTTCTCAGCTCGGAAAAGTGAGTTGCAGCTAGGCGCCGTATAGGTGCTAGATAGATAGACAGATAATATATTTATTTTGTGTAAGTAAAAAATTCTCTACACTCGTATATACATAAAGATTAGCCAACATTTGGTAATCATTTTCTTAGGTCAATATATCATAGGTATCAATCACGGGATTACGTCCAATATTACAATATTATTATTGCACATTTCTTGTTACATATTTCTTATTACTATAATGTCAGTAAGTACAGTAGAAGCGGAATTTTTTATGCAGTTGATTTACATCACATCTGCTGACTCGAAAATATGCTTACGTATCGCATCTTCATCCTGCTAAGCGATGACAGGTACCTAATGTTGCGAGGTATCGGATTTCAGAGGCGCGCACCGCGAGCACTGAACGAGCTCAGACCAACATCGGTGCGAGACTCCAGAATCGTGATTTCCTTCGGATCCCTACCCGAGGTCCTGGATTGATGTTTTTTTTTAAAGAGGGCAGCAAAGTACTGTGGCTGTCCGATTGCAATTGCTCTATATAGCAATACCGCTGCAAAATACTCCCTTCTTTCCTTCACACTTAATCAGCTCAATCTCCTCCGACGGGGGGTAACGTGTTCATCCTTTCCAACACCACAAATGTACCTCATACAAGAATTTTACAATCATTGAAGCCTATAGTCTGGAGCTCACCTGAATGGGCACATCGGTAGGTGTATAGATGGATGCGTGAAAATATCGATGAATGCATGGGTGGATGGATGTATGCATGGATGATTTGTTAGACGGACGGTTACGTGTGTGGTTACGACGCATGGTTACGACGGATATATGCATGGATATGTGGATAGATGGGTGAGTGCACATGTGGCTGGATGGGTACGTGGGTGGATGGATAGTTCACTATAGTTGCATAGGTGGATGGACAACAGTGGTTACAGGCCATCTAACGAATATTTTTACTTGAAACTTGGAATGACAGTAGTAGACTGTATACTCTAATAGCTGAATTTTTTCCGATCATTGTGGCCAACCGGTTCGAAATAAATGACCGTTGAACCTGGCAATGTCGCGGGAAGCAGCCAAAAAACAGTCAGCTGAGCCGCCAGCACGACGCCGTGTTGATGGAGGGGGGCACCTTTTGCGAGTTCGTGCGGCGCCAACTGTCCCCCTGACCCTCTCCACCGCCGCGCTGTCGTGCTGCCACGAGAGGGGAAGCAAGCCGGCCGCTCCGCTGACTGCTTTTCGGCCGCTCGATTCGCGCGACATCGCACGGGTCCCCGGCCATTTATTCCGAACCGGTTGACCAGAATGATCGGAAAAAATCAGCTATTAGAGTATACAATCTACTACTGTCATTCTATGATTTAAGTAACAAAAAATTTAATTTTGCATACATAAAGTACACGTTAAAACCTTTAATTTGCCACCGTTAGGATTAAAAAATTCTTAGAGGGACAGACGTGACAGCGGATCCAAAATATTGCATAAGAAACGTTGCAATAGGGCGCCATTTTGAAATTTGGACATCAGACACGGGACATCTTTTTAGGCACACCTAGAGGCATCCCTAAATTAATTATTAGCAACATTCAACATTTTTTAACATATTTTTTTATGCTCAAACGTTTCTCAAATTTTTTCCTTCGACGGCCATTTTGAAAATTGATTTTCTAACTTTTTATAAGTACTAATCCGGTACAAAAGCTATCTTCTGATGCATTAATACTTCTCTTAACTGGATTTCTGGATTTGGCTACCTTTGGTCTCCCTAACACCCTGACTATAGGCTTAAATTATAATTATGCCATAAGAGCCTATGTAAAAGTTCTAATTTTAAACATTTTTTTCTCTTAGTTTACTTGGCAATCCCTCGTAACCAAAATTTCAATATAATTCTTAAAACACACACATTTAGTGGGATTTTCATTTTTTATTATGATTAATTTTAGAACAACGACGGAACCACCTTAATCAATAAAAAACCGTTGCTAATTCATTGACACTTAGATTCCTCAAACTCACAATTCGAGTGTTAGAACTTTGGGATACCAAATAATGAAGCAAATCAACGGTTATACATCCTAAGAGGAAGTGAAAGGCTAATTTTTTACCGCGTTTTCTGAATCCAGATAATAACAGAATCGAATGAGCATCGAATGAGATAATATTTACATAAATACGAAGGATACAGTAAGTCATTTTATTCAAACATTAAATTTTTTTTACTTGGATCTGTATTATCGACTTCCGTATTTTAAATAATTACTCAAGATTGAACAAGCTTTTTAGAAATGGCATACTATGCTCTTTAAATTTGTATAAGCATTCACTGGTTCAAAATTTCAAAAAATTCGATAACAATTTAAAGTCAGAAAACTGTTTTGAAAACTTTTCGTGATAAGTAATGCGTATGAGACTCTTTCACATCCCCCTAATGCTCCGTATTTGTTGATATATTCATCTATCTTTATACATGCAAAGATATATATGTATAAAATCGATAAAAATAAGTAAATATCTTAAGAACCAAGGCTTGTTAGGATAAATAGCTTACAAATTATTTAATTATTTGGTACCAGAAAATAATTCTCACAGTGTTATTCAAATCCGAGACTCGAAGGTCTGACACTCTCCTTGTGAGTTAATCAATCCTATATGAAATTATGTATTCTAATATATTAATGTAAACCGCTATTGTTTAGTAATAGCGTAATCTTTATAAAACATATAGTACCATTCCAATAAAATTTAAATTTTTAGTTGTTTCTTATCTTTAGTTAAATTATAGTTCTATTTTAAGAAATATTACTTAAAATCTGGAGAAAATCACGTTCAATTCTCTAAACAAATGATAATGGCAAGCGTTATGTCATTACTCGAAATATGATGTAAGTGAACAAAGTTAAGTAGTGCAATTGCAGATGATAAAATGGTTACAATAATGTTCTATCCAATAAAACTTTTGTATTTTAAACTACCTAGCATAAAATATTAAATTTCAACAGTTCAAACGCAGCACGAAAACAACGACAAAAGTTTTTTAGATATATTTTGAATATTTTGTTGTACTCGTTAGCTTTCAGCGAATCGTCACGATTTGTATGATATTTCACAATTATTTACAGCTGTGGCGTGACGAAATATGCAAACTAATAAATGCACAAATGAAAAATTAAAATTACATTTGTTTTTATATATATTAAAAAATAAACTATCAATTTAAATACCATTTTTTATTTATAATAATTCTGCCATAGAACCAGTATTCAGTTAGTTAAGAGTAATCACGCGTTTTCTTTATTTCATCAGGTGGGAGGTAAAACCAGCTATACCCTGTGTAATTATATCTATTTTGATCGCAATAAAACCTCAAAAATTTTAATCTGATCAGTGTGTCATCTTTCAAAACCTTGTGACAGAGCAAGAAATATACCAGTTTATTTTATGGCCGAATAAATAGACATAAAAACTATAAAATAAATTTAAAAATAAAATTTCCGTTAAATTTTGATGAAATGTTAAAATTTGCCAAAAAAAATAAGTAATAGGTATATGATGAATAGTTTATTCTCACCTATAAACATATAACCAATGTATTTGTAGTTTTAAGGTTAAGGTACCCTTTAGTACAATAATAAAAAATAATTATAATATTTTTATAATTAAAAAAAGAAAGATGTAATCTCTGATTGGCTTTAACAAAGATGAAGTTTAGTAACGCAATTTTTTTCTAATGCTCTAAACTATTTTTACAAAAATCGCCATAATATCAAAGAAAAAAATAATGCATCGTGCTAATTAAATACCATTGAAAAATGTAATAAGCATAGCTCTTTTTCAATCGACACAAGTGATTAACAAACAAAACATAATACATCCTTTTCGGTTGCTTTATCGAACTGAGTTCAATAACTTTGAAAACACGATCGACAAATGGGTCCTCGAGTGAACTTGATACATCTAGTTTTTAATTCCAGAATGAATAAGTGAATGAAAAATGTAATTTTCTTAAATAGTCATAGAAAGCAATATACTAGTCTTGAATATTACTCTAGCCTTCAAAATAAATTAAATACGATTAACAGAGTAAAATAATTCAAATTCTAGGAAATTGAGAAAAAAATGTTAAAAATGAGATAAATAAAGTAAATAAATAAACGAAACATCTAAATAATTTAAAACTTTTACGTAATCGTTTTAGTTTTAATCTGAATAATTTTCTAAAATGAGAGCCATGATATGCTGAAAAGAAAATTTTTGATGTAAGAAAGTATTTTTTTTCAATAACTAGTTTCTAAATATTTTTTGTACTATTTATTCAATAGCATTTTTTATCCACTATCTGGGTGAATGCCCGTATTAATGCCCGTATAAACAATTTCAAGAATAGTAATAAACAAAAGTTATTTAATAATGTACAAAAATACCAAAAATATAAAAAACAATGTGAGAAAAAGTAAATTCTACGGTAAATTATAATGTAATTAACACTGATTCTGATTTGTGTATAAAGAATAAAATTAATTTAGTATTCTCGAAGCATACATAACCATACGGTAATTTCCCTGGTAGAAATCTTATCGTGGCGCCCACATTCGCTATAACGGCCTTGATAGACAAACTAGATAGTATTAGACTGTACAAAACTCGATAAATCCACACAGATCTACATAGTTTTCTCAATAATAATATGTACGTATAAAATCTGTGAGGTTATATATTATTTATTGAATAGAACTTTTATTGTAAAAATTAATATTAAAAAAAGTTTAACATGCAAGTTTTCAATTATAATAATAAGATCTACAGTTCTATTCATACTATTTACATATAAAAGTAGTCAGAAAGCATATCTAACCTAAAAAATGAAAATTTAGAAATAATGTTCCTTGCATATGAAAAACAGTGATCACAAAATAATGTTCTGATTGATGTTGTTGTTTCTTGAAAAGTAATATATAAATAATAATAATATCATATGTACAAATATGTACTTTATGACATACTTTATTTAAAACTAGAATTTTAATTTCAGAACTGCAAATAATTTTGTATCCACATGTGAGTTCTTTTAATACATAAACTGCTCATCCGTAACAACATTTTCAAAGACAAACACGTTAGTCGAACACATGTAGACGATAATTTATTTTATTGTTAAAAATGAAGAAAATTGCTCATATATAAATTTACATTTCACTGTGAAAATAACGCAAGAATGAAAGTGACAAGTCAAGTCAAGAAATTCTAACGTGCATATTGAATTTTCAGCGAATCGTCGATCGTCAGTTACGAGATTTTTGGTAGTACAATTAGGCAAATATGAGAGAAGTAAAAATGTCGATCGCGGTGCTCGTTGCGTTCGCGTGCTTTGAGCGAACTCTCGCTACCTGTTCTCGATTTCGTAAGTAAAAAAATATATCGCTAATTTCTACCTTTAGCGGGAACGAATTTATAATTGTCATTCTGAAATGGAATATTGAACAACCCGGTTTAAAATCAGAATATCAATTCGGTATAGTACACTTGATTTCGGGTAGATACATTAGCTAAAAATAAGTCAGACATTATGTATGAATGCTGGCTAAAAATACGGTCGACTCTGGATAATTACTCTCTTATTATGAAATAGTGAAAATTCACTGTAAAACAGTGAATATTCACTATTTTGAATAGTGATAACTCAGCAACTAAAAAGCAGTGAATATTCACTATTTGAAATAGTGAAATAAATTTTCACTACTTGAATCAGTGAAATTTAATCATATTCAGTAAATTAAAAAAATAGTACATTATGTAACAAGGGAATAAAGTGGAAGATTATTCCCCAAGGCAGTAATACACAAAGGGAATACTCGACTTTGTTCCCATGTTGCATATAGAACTTTTTTCCCGATTTAACTGTGGCCACTTTATTGACTTAAAAAGAGGGACTTCCGGTAAGAACTAGAATTTATTGAAAATGTATATTAATATCGAGAAAAATAATATTAAAAAAACGGAAAAAAGAAGATTTGGTCCGCTTTTAGGTCAATAAAGTGTCCATTTCGGTTGAGTCGGGAATAATATATTTTTCTTAACTCGTACATGTAATAGGCCTTTTTCCATGCATCTAAAGCGAATGGCAAGTTAAGCATTTCGAGCGTTTCCACCTTCCGGTCCTAAATAAAATTTTCCAAATTTTGGAAAATGTTGGAAAAATTTGGAAATTATTGGAAAATTTTGAAACTATTGGAAAATTTTGGGAAATTTGGAAAATTTTGGAAAATTTTGAGAAATTTGGAAAATTTTGAGAAATTTGGAAAATTTTGAGAAATTGGAAAATTTTGAGAAATTTGGAAAATTTTGAGAAATTTGGAAAATTTGGAAAATTTTGGGAAATTTGGAAAATTTTGGAAAATTTTTAGAAATTTGGAAAATTTTTAGAAATTTGGAAAATTTTTAGAAATTTGGAAAATTTTTAGAAATTTGGAAAATTTTTAGAAATTTGGAAAATTTTTAGAAATTTGGAAAATTTTTAGAAATTTGGAAAATTTTTAGAAATTTGGAAAATTTTTAGAAATTTGGAAAATTTTGGGAAATTTGGAAAATTTTGGGAACTTTGGAAAATTTTGAGAAATTTGGAAAATTTTGGAAAAATTTTTATGATGAAATTGTAATTTAATTCTGTAAGTATATGGCGCACAACTCAAAACGTGCAACTCCCCATTCTTCCTATATGCTTAAAAAAGGGCCTTACATGCACTTATCAAAGAAAGTACGGTGTGTAACAAGGGGGAGGGAAATTTCTAGCTCGGGTGATGATTTTAGTATCAGACTGCGACTTGTGTTAAAATCATCTCACCCTCGCTAGAAATGGCCCTCTTACCCCCTAGTTGCACAATATACTATTAACACACTACTGAGTAATGAAAATATATATATTCAGCCTACTCTCTGCGTATAATAATCATTAAAATTAAGAAATAAGTTTTTCTTATAAGATTTACCCATTGTATTCCCATACTATATTAAAAAATATATTCTATAAACAAAACTAGTGATCAACAAATTACTCATGATTTATTATAAAAATAATTTGTCAAAATCATATCTAAAATAAACTAATGCAGTCATAAATATCTTGTCTCTTCATAAAAAAACACGTTCACGGCTCTTCAGTTACGCAGGTCCGGGGAATTCTTGAAGTATCTCGAGGATGCGATCCTGAAGCAGACCCTTGATGTTCGTCGCCCACATGAAGTCCAGGTGGCCGAAATTGTCGTGCGGTACGCTCTCGACCTGGGCGTTTCTCAAAATACCCGATAACTCCAATGAATCCTGAATATTTGGGTTAATTGGAACGTGTATGGTAGACAAACGTAGAAGTATATATTGTCACATGATAATCGATGATTTTAAGAACGCTGAACCACCTTTCATTTAAAAAAAATCGAACTTGTTTTATTTCTCAATAAAATATTTTGCAACCAACTTAATTTTAATTATCAAAGTCAATAAAAGTAATTTTCATGGTAAATATAACAACAAAATATTTTATTTTACATTTTAAAATACAGTAAAAATCAAAATTTTTAATGGATCTCCTGAAAAAAAATATTTTAATGTAGTTCCCTTTTATTAGATTTATATTACTCAGAAAATCCATAATATCCAGGTGAACATAGCAATTTAAGAATAATTTATGGTTACTTGTAATTTCTAATCTAAAATTGTTACGAGTAATGTCATATTAAATTTGTAATTTTCTACCTCTTTAGACTACTGTTTCTATCGTTAAACGCTTGTAATTTAAGTTAAAAATCCTGTACAAATTACATATTTTCAGCCTTCAAAGAAATTTATGAAAGATAAATACATGTATGTTAATATTGATGCCCCTAAATACTGGTACAAAGAAATTAATTTACTTTATCTGAATAATAGAATTCTAAATAATTATACTGTTCTTTACTTAAACAATAATATTGAACAAGTAATCCTTTTTGTTTATTAAAAGCAAATATTTTTTTAACGTTAAACAAATTGAACAAAATGAAACGAAATTGGATAAACTAGTTTCGGAAAAACATTCGGAAAAAAGTGAAACAAGAATTGAGAGGTATACGATAAAAATCAATGCAAACATAGCATTTGACTGTTTAATTTGTATCTTTTTTTGCCCTAAAGGTAAAAAGTTAGTTATTGTTACTTTAATATTTGTAATGAATTATTCATATTTAACAGTATGATTTGAAGCTAAACGACTTATGATCGATGTTAGATAAGCATTTCTATTAATTGAAAATTTAAAAAAGGTGAATGAGAAGAGAATAAGGTCATTGAGTAATTAGTAATTGTTTTTTATAACTACACCATTTAACATAGGTAAACAAAATTTAAGCTTTTATCTATCGTCGTATAAAGGCGTTTTTCTTAAAATTACCGTATATTGTGAATAATTCATTTAAAATATCAAAATAACAAATACTAACTTTTTACCTTTGGAGCAGAAAACAACCCTTATAAACCATTCTTCTTTCTAAATTGAATATAGATTATGATGCTAATTATTAAGACCACATAAGGGTAACTATAAAGGAAAAAAGTAAATAAGTACAAAAATTAAAAATTTCAAATGCTCATTATATAGGACCAGATTTCGGAAGATATTTCGATAAAGTTGAAAAATACTTACTTCCGGTGTGGCTATAGGGTCGCCTTTACCGTAAATCATTACGACTTGCGTTACGACATTTTCCAAATTGTAAGCAGGCGGACCGACGCGGCTGTAGCGCATCAGATTACCAATCAATCCGTAATCATACATCTGCAGCTTGCCTGGGGGCAATAATTACTGTAACGCTTTCTATTTTTACATTTTGGAAAATGAGAAATATTGATTTATTCGTATGTAAAAAGTGTTCTTAATGGTAATGATGATATTATAAATGATTGATGATGTAAAATTAGAATTTCTCAAAGAAAACAAAGATTTCTGCTAGATAGGATGAAGCAATATTAATCACATGATCAAACATTTTTGGAAAATAATAATTATTGTTAAACTTAAAAATTTACATTATCTATTAAATGCTAATATTTCGGTCATTTGGTAAACGATAATTACATGTTCACTTTTAAGCAAAACACTTGTAGAATAAATACATATTAGTACACAACACTTGAGTCATAATTCTCTTAATTATTTCAATCTAAGTTTGTACATCAACGTTTATAGGACTCATGTTTACGAAAACATTTTTTAACTAATTGACCTAAAACCTTCAGTCGTAATATGTATTACCTTGGATCGACCAAAAAATTTCCGAATAATTAATTTAAATACAGCATTAGTCAATAAATATCAATGTTGTGCATAAAGTAGTAGTTTTTATGTACAGGTTTAGTAACAAATAAGAACACTAATTGTTGTATGTAATATATGACGGAGAGTTGTATTTAACTGAATCTCGAACTTTACAAAATAGTAACGAACGTATGCGCCTATGAGAAAAACCGCTCTGTAACTTGCGAGTACCTACTACAACAGCTATCCGCAACAGTAGTATTTGCATGTACTTTTACGGCTGTTTTTTGGACGTTAGTTTAATGTTTTCATATTTTAATATCTATCTCAGGTAAAACATGTTATAAAAGTATTCTGTAGGTTTCAGTTCGATTCGTTAAAAATTTGATCCGCAAACGTGTGTCACATGGACGTTGAATACGGAAATTGTTTTTAGTAATTAAGAGAATTTTGACCCACGTAAATGCAGACCGAGTTCCTTAAGAACTAAATTTATATTGTTTCAACAATATATATTTAGTACTTATATGTTGCTATCAAAAAGTAGACTATATTGGCAAATTAGATTGTTGTTTCCTCCTGAGATTTTAACTGATATATTGCGGTTTTTAGAGTATAAATACGCGATGGGTTAACAAAATTATTAAAAAAGTGTATTACCAATGTATCATTTTGTGTTTCGCTTGTTACACTGTACTTATATCAAGTGATTTACATTGCGGATACTCTTTTTCAATATATGTTGTTAAAATATCTCCTAAATACTAAAAAGAATTTAACATCCCGGGTAAGAATGACTTCATGGAAGATCGTATATACTTATATATGATCATATATGATCACATAAGAAAATTATATATGAAGATACATGAATATATATGGCTATATTCCCATATATAGCTTTATATCATTATATATCTACCTATGTAGATATATACAAATTTTAATTAGGATGTTTAAATGAAGCCATATATAGTCATATATAAGCATATACAGTCATATTTAATCGTATATAGTCATTTATGATACTACATTATTATATATGGTTATAATATAACAAAAAGGTAACTTTATATTCCTTAAGTACAGTTTTTCAAGTCGTATAATGTCAAGTCGAAATCCAGCCGAAAAAATATTTTAACGACAAAAAACCGTATACGAGCATGTATATTCATTTATGATCATTGTTGCCATAACATTGATACCGACTGTTGTAAACTACATAGTGAACGAAGTCAAGTAATTGAAACGTTGACTTTCATTAAATAAACAAAAAATATAAAAAATGTTGATCGTGAACAAGTGTTATCAAACAGTTATTTCCTGTTTCATTTTGAATGCATTGCGAAAAAATTAAGAAAATTACAAAGGAAGTACGCTATAATCTACCAGAATATGATATAAAGAATTTCATTCAAGAACCCAATTCTACCATCAAACACTTAATTATTTATAACCTCAAAACTTCGCTGCATTTGAATACGCGTTTCTTAGCATGCCCTCGAAATTCACAGGCAAAACTTTTGTCTCCCCGCCCTTCGATTCGACGAGGAACAACTCGAACCTTACCTGCAATCATGTTCTGATGAAAGTGGAAGAAAGTTTGCGCCGAGCTTCCCGCGGGATTGTACGCGAACGTGTCCACGAACAGCTTCTGCGAAATCAACAGCGCAATCTTGTTTACCATGGAGAGGGGCAAAATCGTGTTTACGCGTCGAATGCGACTTCGACCGCGGCGAAATTGCATTTCGCGGTGGTCAAGTATTCATAACGACTGCGGCGGGAACCATGCATTCCCGCAACTTTTTCTCTCTCTTCGCGAGATAATGCACTTACGAAGTCCATGACGTCGGGATCGAAGCCGCACACATAGCTGAGCATGCGCATGCACAGCGGCTGGAGGGCGCTGCCGTCGCGGCACAAGCTTTTAAAGAAGTGCGCGCTTCTCGGCGATTGGCCCAGCAACTCCTCAGTTCCGAAGGGCCTCAAGATTGCCTGTCAAAAGAGGTAGGTGTTGAAAAGTTGATCAAACTGTGTATCCGTTTTCTTTTTACGCAGAATTAAAAGGAAATATCGACCTAACTTAAAATCAACTATTCGCGATCGTTAAATTGTTTGCAGTGCTACCCGTGGCTCCTGGTGGTCAATTATGATACCATCGTAAAATAAGTAAATGTTCAAAGGACAATAAGAATTGTAACAAAATAACGAATATTTAAAAATTTGCAGATCAAGTTTTAAAGTTACGATACATACTTTTGTAAAGTTCAATTCGAATATTCTATTAATCAAATATAGATGGCTGTTTAGATATACTTACGTTATGACCGTTATTATCAAGTGTTTTCAGTGCCACTTATATTTTGTGCGATTGTATACAAGAGATCTAAGATAAGAAACATTAATGCACAGATTCAGAATTATTGATTCCTTTGACTTAGAATTAATAATAAAAAAACACTACTAAATGTCACGTCTGTTCCGCGTCCCTGACTTCACTTTCGCTCATATTATTTGAGATTTTGTACAAATGATGATGTTTGAAGACAAAACTGGACAACAGATTGTTACAACTTATTTCAAACTATTAAAATAGTCAATTGCAATGTCTCAGATTAGATGCTTAGAGTATTTAAATATCACATAAAATCTGTTCTAAGATTTAGGCATCACGTCTATCCCATCGTTTGAAGTTTATTTTAAACATATACGTTTTATCTGCACATCATCAGCACAAGTTTTATCTGTTAATTTAAGCAGATACTTAGTCATATAATAATAGTTTTAAAACGTTTCTTAGTATATTTTTGCTCTGAACTTTTATAAACTTTGACAACATTTCTATAGATTTACAATATAGATAAACAGCAGTAAATAACACTTTATTTTTGTTGTACTTTTCAGTCACAGATTACTCTTTACACCAGATTTTTTGTAATATTTATTCCATGATTTTCCCCCTGAAATTTATGACCATGCAATAATTAGTACTGTAATCAACATATCTATAATAGAATGCAAATTATGAATGAAACGATAAAAATGTCATCACCCTAACGAAATAAAAGTCCTTACCATATACTATGCAACATCTATTATACCTTGATGTAATTACCGTTATCCTTAAGGAACTTCATGAAATTGCGTGGCTGCTTCCAATTTCCAACGGTGGCCAGATTGATGACCAGATGGATTTTCTGATTATATTCGGGTCTCATGGATAGCAACACGAAGCTCATGGTCGTGCCCATCGAGTGGCCAATGTAGGTGAGCGATTTTTGACCAGTTTTATAGAGAATGTTGTCGATCGTTGCGCTTATGTCGTAAACCGCTATCTCGTGGAAACTACCAGGGGTAAAATGATTTATATATAATCATACATAATTATATATAAATTTCATATACAAATATATATAATACGAGTATATATATGGTTATAGTATATGGATTTTGATCTTCTATACCTGTACATTGCACTCCCATGCAGAACAAGACTATTATTATTATTATATTATAGTCTGGTTTTCACCAGTTCTGATGGTAAACAGTAGATTGCTTGTCGACCTATTCCTTCGAAATCTACACTGGTAATCTACGATGGAGTTATTCTACCAAACATGATGTTAGAAAAGACTTTGTAGCATAATGAAAGTAGAGCGATAATAATTATTGCAGTCAGTTTTGTCGCCTTTTTAAAGATAATGCTTATTATGGATTCCCCCCATTTTCTCGCCATCTCGTCTATTTCCCAGATCGCACATATAAGACCACGAATTTCCTTCTTTAGGGTGTCACCAACATATTTAATAAGTTCAGCAGAAATTTGGTAAATCCCGGAGGCTTTTTTATTTTTCAGTTTATTGATTGTGCCGTTTACTTTTTGTAGGCTAAGTTTTAGTATAAGGGTATCAGCAGTGTCGATTTCGTTGTATTCTATAACGGTATCGCGGTCATTACCGTTTAAGGAGGTTAGATACTTAGATCTCCTGTGCGGGGCGAGGAAAGGAGAAGTCCCCCCGCGCCACGCACCAGCTCCGCTCTTACCGCGCTCCTCCTCGCGCAGCCAACAAGCTATTGTTTTTATTTATGTTTTTGCTTAGTCCTCGGAATCGGTGTTCTTATTCATTCTAAAATTTCGCGTACATTATCTTTAATACTTTCTCAATATTTTGCATAGTTTTTCATTTAATTCTTATCATTTTTATACAATCGCACTCTAAGTTTATTGTCAGTTTATAAGACGCTCTGATAAGAGTCCACGTATAAGAGTCAAACTTTCAAGTCAATTATCTTTAAATTGGTAATGGCTAATGCTTTCAAATTTCATATACTATCGTAAACTTCATAGAAGAATGGCATATTAAATGTTCAGAAACATCTTATCATTTTGACTTCACTATCGAACCTCCTTAAGAGTCTGTCAAAGTAGTTTCATCGTACTTGGAGTTGTCTGACTGGGTCTGCTACTAAATTTCCTAATACTCTGGTATGTTTCTAGTTTCATTTCGTCATGGTCTCCTGATGCTGTCAGTATTGCGTTTCTACATTCGTGGCCCCGAGATTTGCACCTCATCGAACCACGGCTTGTTACTTTTGTTTTCCCGGTATCCGATTGTTACGTTTGTTGATTCCGTTACTACGTTCTTGATATTTTTCCATATTATCTCTGGGTCGCAGTTGTTGAAATTCGCGGCAGATTTTTGTGTCTTGAATATGTTTGCGTACCCGGTCTGGTACTTTTTCCTTTCCCCCTGTGCTTTAAATTTTCCGGTACCGTAGCTTCTTAGATTGTTAAATTGGTCTTTATATTATTATTATTGTTTACCGCTAGTCTACTTATAATATTTGCTACAACTAAATTATGATCTGAGCCACAGTATGCTCCTCTGTACACTCTAACGTCTGTGATATTTGTGTCGTCTCTTATTACTCCATCAGGAGATCTCCACGTTATCTTGTGTATCTTTTTATGTTTAAAGTAGGTGCTCTTAACTATTAGATTCCTTGAGGCAGTGAAACAAATCACTCTTATTCCGTTATCGTTATTGACGTCATGTACACTTTCAGATCCTATAGTGGGTTTGTAGATTCCCGCCTTACCGATCTTCGCATTAAAATTGTAAAGTACTATTTTAGCATCATGAATCGATAATTTGTCAAACTGTCGTCCTAAGTCATCGTAAAAAGAGACTTTAATCGCGTCTAACTTGTCTTCTGTTGGACAGGGTATATTAATAAATGTGTAGTTGTACTAAGTGCTCGTGACTGTGGTGTACGACATTCTATCATTGATAAATTTAAGCTCCTTAACTGCTGAAGCTACTTTCTTCTTAATTAGGAATGCCTGTGCCTAGGTGGTTATTAACTGTTTACTCTCCCCTAGAAAATAAGCAATAGCGACCTGTGGTTTCGTCTCCCTATGCTGACAGTCTAACTTCCTGTACCGCAATTATATCAGAAGAGTATTTGTGGACCTCAATAACGAAGATCTCAAGCGATCCTGCTATTTTAAGGTTTTTAACGTTCCCCGTACATATTTTGAAATCATTGCGCCGGCTAGGTTTTTCCGGAAGGGGGGAGGGGGGCGTGCGATTAGACGTGGAGACCCTGCCTGAGTCGATAGCATGACGCAGCTTGTCGATATGCGTTTTGTCTTTGATGTTCCAGTATGTCTTTGTTATGATGGTTTAGCAGCGTGAATACATCAAGTTCAAACCTGTCCCACACGGTTGCCGCTGTGTGGCCACAGCAAGTGCGGGTGGAACTTAGCGGGCGCGTCGATGTGGTTTTTCTCGTCGCTTTCTTTGCTATTTAGAAGGAAAGTTAATCTCGGAGTCGTGTAGTCCCATTAAATAAAATGTTATATTTGTTGCGGTCTTTTGCGTAGCGATAAGTATAATAAGGTGTATAGAAAAAATAGAGAATATTGAATTACTAGAATGATAGACAAGGTGTATTGAGAATTTATTAAGTTAATTTTGAATCAAAAATTAATTTTAAAAGGATGAAAAACTATGATACAATAATAAAATATAAGTAAGAAGTTCCAAGGCTTTATATAGCACAGAATGTTGAGTTGTCATAGACATGTTTTGAGGGTATACGATATTCATATTATACAATTATTTGATTAAGTATGAAATTGATTCCTAATTATATATGAATATATGTGTGTATATATATATATATATATATATATATATATATATATATATATATATATATATATATATATATATATATATATATATAATTATATATGGTTATATTTGAGATTAAAGTTATACGCAACCATATATATTTATATAAGATTAAAATTTTCTTATATATTTATATATAATCATATATTATTGTACATAACTGTATATTTTTGTATATATGACTAAATATGGAGATATTTGATTTTTTCACCTGAATTTCCAGAAGCTTGAATCATGGTCCGGTGACAGAGTGACGTGCGATCGGGAATAGGTGTTCCCTCGCGCGTTGCCAATCCAAACGTCGTAGCCGGCATCCGCTAATATGTACGCTGAAAATTTATGACTTTCTAAATTTGATCAAATTATCAAGAGATATTTTACTTTTCATAAAAACATGATTGTAATATATTGTTCGTCATATTTTAATTTACATAAGAAATCACAATCTTAGTGGAAATAAAAAATGATTATCAGTTTTTAATAGTCTTGTAGGAGTACCCGAGTAAAAATGAGTCATATATCATTATATATGATTATATATAACTGTATATCTAATTATACATAATTATACATAAACATGTATATTGATATACAATCATATATAATAGTATATATAATCTTGTATAACTTTTGTCGCTATATAACTGCGCTTAAATATATATGATGATATTGATATGATCATGTATGATGATATTTATTTAATAGTTATATATAATCATGTATAATTATGCATTATTATATAGAGACAAAGTGAGTTGGTTTTGATGAGAGCTTCGAGTGTGCGCGCGCGCGTAAGCGGTCCGATAGAAAAGTAGGCAAAGGTGCGTCAAAAGCGAAAATTGAGAAGAAACAATGAGTGGAATGGAAAGAGTGTATAGGAAAGCATAAGTGTTATCTCTGGAAAAGAAAGAGGAAAACACGAGGAAGTCAGGAAAAGAAACACCGGGAAGAAAGCTAGGTTAGGAAGAGTAGACAGCGGATAGTAGGAGAACGAAGAAAAATCGACGTCAAAGGAAGAAACTGTGAAAAAGCGGGAAAGCAAGAGGCAGCCGGGATGAAAAATGTCCTTCAAAAAGGAAAGATTGCCGGGTTCGAGGTACAGTTTGGCAAAAGTAGGAAACTGGATCACTCGACGGTAAATCAAAGAACGCGACCAACGGGTATAGATGATACGGCAGAGACCGACGGCAGCTACAGAGCTGGGGGAAAGGGGGGAGGAGATAAAACGGAAGACTAAAGCGCGGCCCTGACGGCAAAAAGCGGGACGACGAAGGAGGAGACGGACAGCGAGACAACAGCGGAGAAGACAACGGCGAACGACGGCGGCGGAGAGGAACAGAAGACGAGCGCGGCAGAGCAAATAATGAGAGAAGAAGGAGTGAGTTTGAGTGGAAGGATGAATGATTTAGAGAGTATAGGCTGGAACAGGTTAGGTTAGAGAAAAAAGAGCTGGAAAGGGAAGTAAAAGTGCTAAAAGAACAATATAATAAGGACAGATTGGAAAAAGGCGCACTTGCAGAAAAGATAGCAGACCTTAGCGTAGAGCCGGAAAAAGACAGGGAGAAAATTAATCAATTAGAAAGGAACATGCGGGAAGTGTGGGAAAACATAAAGAGGGACAGTGAGGAGAGAAATGCGTATGAAGACAGGTTAGGGTATAGCGAAGCAAACGATGGTATGAGTGAGACGAACAATAATAATGTAAAGGCAGAGGGACGGATTTGTGCTTTCGAGGGAGGGAACGGCGAGAGCGAAGCGGAGGAAGAAGATGGTGGGGAGATAGTGGTAGAGAGGGAATATTTGAAAAAATTATCAGGTAAATTAGGGAAGGATGAATATGAGTGGGAAATAGCAGAAAGGAAAATCAGGAGGAGAAACATCTTTATGCGGGGTATAAGAACAGTAGGAGATAAAGAAGGTAATAAAAAATAAGCTGGATATAGAAATATACATTAAGAAAATAAGGGCAATAGGAGGGGGGTTGGTAGTGGAATTAGTCAATGGGAAATAAAATTGAAATCATGAGGAAGAGAAAAGGGCTGAAAGGGATAAATCTTTGGATAGGTGATGACTACACGGAGAGAGAGAAAGAAATACAGAATTGGCTAAGCAGAAATGGGTTAGAGATACAAATAGGGTATCAGAAAATCAAGGTGCAGGGAAAGTGGTACGAATGGAATGAAAAAGAGGCAAGAATAGTAGAAATAGGAGAAAAGTTTTTTCGGGAAGAGAATCAAAGATAAAGGGATAATAAAAATGATTTCGTGGAATGTATCCAGAGTAAGAAAAACGTTAGACATAGGGGAATATTTGGATAATTTTTAGATAATTGCATTGCAAGAAACGTGGTTAGAAAAAAGTAAAGAGAAGGAATGGTTCGGTAAATTGAGCAAAAAGTATAACTGGAAAACGAAGGGGGGCGGTTGGGGAAAAAAAGAAACGAAGAGCTAAAGGGGGGATAATTGTAAATATAAAGAAAAATGTAAAAATAGATAGTGTAGAGGAGTGGAGTTGCGGGTTAATTCTAAGAGGTATAAAAATAAAGAAAGAGATGAGTTTAAGCGTGATAATTGTATATATAAATGGAAATATAGACGCAGCGATAAAAGAAATTAAAAACATAGCGGAAGGATTAATAGAAAAAGGAGAACAGATTATAATTGTTGGCGCCTTCAACGCGAGGATAGGACATTGGCAAATAAATAAAGAAGGGGAAAGAGAAAGATCCAGAAACTCTAGCGACGAGACCGTAAATGCGGAAGGTAAAAAATTGTTAAAGTGCTGTGAGGAACTAGGATTGACTATAAAGAATGGGAGCATAGAGGGGGACTGGGGAGGGAAACAAACCTTTGTAGGGAGTGATAACTACAGTCAGTGCATGACCTATTAGAGAGAGAAAATGAGGAGGGAAGTGTGATAAAGAAAATGACAATTAGAGAGAGAATAGAATCTCATAATTTACAGATCGAAATAGAAATAAGAAGAGGGGACGGGGATAGTATGAGTATGGATGAGGAGGAAGGAAGTGTGATGGAAGTAGAGAGGTTCAGGGAAGAAATGGAAAGTCGTGATTAAGAGGATGAAGACGAAAGTGATGAGAGCTATAAATACAGTGTGGGGAATATGGAAAAGGGGAAAACTAAACAATTTAAGTGTGGTGCAGAAATTTGGGGGTGGGAAAGATGGGAGGACATAGAGAGAGAGTACAAAGTAGACATGTGAAAATGGCCTTGGGAGTAAATGGATACATGCCAGACTATATTTGGAAAATGGAAGCAGGATGGGGTAGCCTAGTGTTAGAATCCATAAGAAGGGCGGGGAACTACTTATTAGAAATATTAAAGATGGAGGACAATAGATGGCCGAAAGTATGCCTGAAAGAAGAAATTAGAAATATATTAAATGGGTACCCGTCGGAGTGGGGAAAAAAGATAAGAAAAACCTTTGAAGAGACAGGGGACGGAGAGGGTTTACAGTGGATGCAGGACGGGAGAGAAATCGGGGAGATCAGGGGAAAATTAGAGAAAGGGAGGATAGTAAGGGCAGAGCAGGAAACTCAAACACTATGGAGCAAGATAGACAAGTCTAGTTACTGTGAAGGGTATAAAGAATGGAAGCTAGGTTTCAGCTGTGAAAGCTACTGGAATAGTAAAAGTTGGGATGGGATAAAGGAGCAATGGGCAAGGCTGAGATGCGGGAGTGTGGGAAAAACAGAGAGACGACGTTATAAGGATGCCATATGCAGAGTATGTAAGAAGGAGAATGAGGTGTTAGAGCATATGGGTTTGCAAGAAGGCAAAGGAGAACATTAAGCAAAAGTGGGGGAAGGAAATAGAAGAATTGGGGTTAAGGGGAAACAAGGAAAAGGTAAAGAACAGGATGAGAGAACTGTTGAGAGGTAAACTTAACGTGAGCATGTGTGAGTATAGTAGAAAGTTTGAAGAAATAGCGAGGGCAAGCACTGAGGAGAATCAGGGGGAACCGGAAGTACTGAGTTAAGAAAGAGGGGAAAGCAGAGCTAGGAAAAATAATATTATGGTGTATAAAGAGAGGCTTAAGGGAAAAAGAATATGTATAAAAATATATGTAAAATAGCTTGTAAAAGAGTTTGTAAATAGAATTTAAGTCTAGCATACAAGATTGTACATACGACAGGAAACGAAAAGACTGTAAGAGGGGAGAAAATGTAAAATGATTGTAAAATCAATGCATGGAACTAAATAAACATAAAAAAAAGAAAAAATAAAAAAAATAATATATAGAGACAAAGTTATATTATATATGATTATATATGACTCATTATTAGCCGGGTATTAATTGCGATGTTCAGTATATCCTTTTTAAAATATCATGAACAATGGTTTTGCATCAAAACAAAAAATGTAAGCCCTGGTTCAGTCATGTGCTTCGTCAGGAGACGAAATTACAGCTTCAAGAAGACGATAAAAAACTAACATACATATATATACGCGGGTGCGGAAGTAGATTATTTGCCTGATCTGACGTTTTTCGCTCGAGCGAAGCAAGACCTTTTTTCTTTTTAGTCCTGGTATCTTGCGCCAACTACACCATACCGTAGGGCGCTGGCCCCAGGTGGACCGCAAGATACCAAGACTAAAAGAAAAAAAAGGTCTTGCTTTGCTCGAGCTAAAAACGTCAGATCAGGCAAATAATCTACTTCCGCACCCATATCGAAATGTACTATTAATAATAAAATCGTAAGCACTTATAAACTCAAAACCCAAATAAGCCAAGCTAGGCAGTTGGCAGTAAATAAATTTATATAATAGAATTGTTAACCTTAAACCCTTACCCAACTACCACAAGCTGAGCATTTTGCAATTAAAATTTTTTAATAATTAAACCATAAACTCTACATCCTAAACCCTAAAACCAATTTTCTCAAGCGGGGCATTATGCAGTTAAAAAAATTAAAATAATACACAAAAAATTATAATCTTTAAACCCTACACCCAACTACACCGAGCTGAGCATTTTGCAAATAAATAATTTTAACAATAAAACCTAAGCCCTAAACACAAAACCCAAAAAGTCAAGCTGGGCCATTTGCAGTACACAAATTTAAATACCGGCAAGGACCCAGTTCCTGATCGACTAAGGCACGTCGTCACGTTATTTGTTGTGTCAAAGCATAAAAATGAGGTATTCATGGAAAATGAAATTTCTAATAACAAATATATCTGTAAATCTTTAATATAAAATTGAAAAAATACGTAAATAAACAAAATTAAGTTAAATATAAAGCCTGAAAGAAAAAAAGTTGTGGGAGCAATTCCTGATCACTTAAAATTTGTATGGGAGTAGTTTCTGATCATATCAAGACCCAATTCCTGATAACATATATTATTGACGTATAAGTATTTTATATGATAAATTAAAACTTATTAAGCAATACTAATACGGTAGATATACTAAAATATAACATTTTTTGGTTGTGTGATTATAAATGTGAAACTCCGGCGAGGTAAAAGTGTTCGGTTATTCGTACTCGCTCTACTGCACGATATAGACTCGCGTGCGAGCATATATTTATAACCTATAAAACGCACATAGTATTCTGATTTATTTTCACTTTTTGTGCGACTTTTGCCTGATAAATTATTTACACATGGATTAAAACTACTTATAGAATTGTGTTATTACAAATATTTGTATATTTTAAGATTTTTAAACACACATAAAACATGTTATTAATACTGATCAGAAATTGGGTAAACGATAAGAATTTGGACCGTATTTCTAATCACACGTTTTTACAAATATCAATAATATTTTATATGAATGTTTTAAGTAATTTATACAAATAAACTGTTGAATAACTTAATTACATAAGTTTTTCTACGGTCCATTACAAAATTTTGAAGATATAATGTAAATTTCTTTGCATGCTCACTTGTAGTCAAATGCAGTAAGATGGTGTCAATCATGACGTTGCCAAAAACGCTCAACTTTAACATTTTTTATCTTAAAAATGTACTTTACTAGTAACTTTTAAAGTTCTTTTATATGACTGCCAAATAGTTTACTATTAATAATTATTTTTTTAAAACAAATTTTGTATAAATTAATGTGTAAATAGTAATAAACGTAACCAAATGATCAGGGACTGGGTACTGATCAGGAACTGGGTCCGTGACGGTAATCGAATGTTAATGTTAAACCCGAAACCCTAAACGCAATTAACCTAAGCCGAGTAATTTGCATTTAAACAATTTCCATTATGAAATCGTAAACCCTAAACTACCCCAAGCAGAACAATTAAATATTATAATAATAAAATTGTAAGCCCTGAACACTAAGCCAAAATAACCAAAGCTGAACAATTTGCAGTAAACAATTGAGTTTAGGGTTTAGGGTTTACGATTTTATTATTATAGTGTGTACTTCGAGTAATTTAGAAAAATGAGCTTCTTAAAAATGACCTAGATTAATCAGTTTTAATATATGAAGCGTTGGGGAAAATATTTCGCTGCCATTTTATGAGATTTACTATATTACATTACATTGCCCTTGGATTGAAATAATATTATGTTTTTCCAACTGAACTATCGAAATTAGATATAAAAAATTAGATATATATTGAATATATCGCGGTGCAGATTGATATATGAGAAATATTTATCAAAATATTTATTTTAAATATTTACGAGTAAATATTATAAACATTTATATGTATAAATAGAATAAACATTGTATACATTAGTCACTTTGATTATCTTTCTTTATTGTTATAGTAATATTTTTCTACTTGTTGAATAGTTTTTTAAATACTTGCAATTCCGGAATAAACCGTAAGAATCGAACGATTTCAACAAAGCATAAATAATTAGTGAATCACTACATATATGTTACAATATAACTTACACTTATGTGATGTAAATGATCAAGTATACCAAAACACAAATTACATTTTCGGCAACGTCCGGAAAGGTTCGTAACATTCAGAAAAGTTGGGACAAAATCAGGTAGGATTGGAAAGAAAACCTTTCCGTATCTTGAATCGTAAATGAAATTACGAGACGTCGTTGTGACGACCGATTTCTATTTTTGCCAAGGGCGCCAGGTAGCTGCTGCCGTAGGGGCGCGCTAATGGCTAATAATGTATTAGCCATATATATATATATATATATATATATATATATATATATATATATATATATATATATATATATATATATATATATATATATATCAGATACATGCTTATATACCAGTATACATGAATTTTGATCTTATAAAACTTTAAATATATAAAAGTTTTATAAGATCAAAATTCATACATAATAATATATAAACAAGTATATGATTCTACATAATTACATATAAATTTGATAAATACGTTATTTATAAATAATTTGTTGCCAAGTCTAGATTCTATAAGTTTACAGCTCTATAATGAACAATGCCCTGAAGTAAGCAACATTGATTCTATCGAGTAATTCCGTCAGAACCGACTGGAACCAGTTAAAGTTGCTCATTTCAGATTGCTGTTCATAAAGCGCCATAAACTTTCATAATCAAACACCCGACATAACTTAAAATTCCACGAAAATGCTCTAAAATTTCTCCAGCATGCAACTCTTCCAAAAGCAATTCGTCCAAATATCTCCCATCGCCCACCATACTTACGGAGATCCTTTTCGGGCCCGGCCAGCACGAACAAGTCCGAAGACCCAAGTATACCGTGCTGAATGTAAACAACCGGCTTGTCGGTAACGTCGCTGCTCGGTTGCTTGGGACTGCCGGGGATCCGGTGGACGCGAAGCTTGTAGCCGTCCTTCGTCGTCACCTGGTGCTCCTCCGCCGGGTAGCCGTGGCGCTCGACCAGGCCGATCTGTGTTTACGCACGCGTTGCGAGAATTTTTAATTGTACTTGCATCGGTAACATAACCTATTTAGATGTTGTAATCCGGATAGTATAACAGTCGAATGGGACGCGCGGCCCGTGTAAGTGAGGTATCGACACTTGTTTATCAACCTTTTGCGGCATGGTGGTAAGTATTCATACCGTTTTTCTTTAAACAATTTGTCCACTATTAACCCTATTTTACGCGTATTATCCCTACTAAAGAGATTTGACCAATACCTCGCGATTAATCGCGCGATTAACGTGTAAGTATTTTGCCATGAAAAAACATTATTAAAAATACAAAATTTAAAGGCGTGAGTGTCCATTTAGGTGTTATCATCCGGATGGTAGCACCGAATTGGGCCAGTATACCTACACAGTTTTCAGTTTTAATTATTATTTTTTTCATGGAAAAAATATTTACAAATTATTCGCGTCGGAGAAAGTTTGATAATATTACTCAATATTGGACAAAAACATGCAATTAAACGCGCGACGAATCACCTAATTGATTGTGCGTTTTTTTTTCGTAGGGTTGGTACAGTTCTATGCTATTTTGGACTGTAAACTATTCAATCTTGATATTTTGAGCATATTAATAGTTCGATAAATGTATTGTTCGATACATATATAGACAAATAAGTTTGAAAAAGGGTCAAATTAAAAAGAATTATTTGTGACTCGAAGAGTTAAAAATTCCTTTAGAATATATTTCTGCAGATAAATCTGCAAGCTTCCTTACAAAAAGAGTAGAAAATCTGCAGGGAAAGTTGCCAGTTATAAAAGTTTGTAGAAATTTCTGCTCAAAATCTTACAGAAATATTTGCTGAGTAATTTCATTACACTGAAACTAAATTATATTATAATTTGCAATTATTTTAATAGAGAATGAGTTAAATAGTGATCTTAAAAATTGTTAATTCAGCTCTCACCAATACAATATATTTGTTTGTGCAAAGTAATTATAAAGTTGAACGAGATAAATATCAACACGATATTTTTTAAAATATAGCGTCGGCCCGGAAAAAATCTCGACGAATAAAATCTGTGTCGCCGTAAATAATCTTGGTCCTTGTGATAGATTTATTTATTTTATGAACTGCAATAAAATAATTAGTTTTAAGAGTTTTATTATATAAGATTTTTACAATCCTTTTCAAAAATTCAATTATCCTATGGCCTACCTCCTATGGTATTAAAAATTTAAATCATACAAGAAACAATGAAAGTATGGTTAATTATTTTGGATATGACAAAAGATTATTAAGCAAACTAAATTATTATTGAAATTAAATCAAATTAGTGTTAATATTAAATATTTTGCATTTTTATTACAATTAAAAACAATTTATTAGTGAAGTTAGCGCTAACCCCACTTTTATCAATATTTGAATATTATGCTAAATTTGTTTAGAAAATAAAGTTTAGTTATAGTAGTGTACACATTGAGATTATCGAAATTAAATAGTGAATATATTTACTGCAATTATATCGGTTTTTGTTTTAAATAACTGTGCAGCTTTTATGTATATATCGCTTTCACACATATATATATATACTCACAAAATTGAGAACAGGAGGACTGCTGTTCCCATTTTCGTGTGTGAACTTTGGCCAAGAAATGAAAAAATTCGATAGAGTTTCCTCGAAGCACATAAATGAAACAAACAGCAAAACGATTAATTTAACTTTCTTCATGTTCGTCGTGTATTAAACTTCAAAGTCAAAACAGGGAAATTTCTTCTTTATTGACGAGACTAATGGCCTGTAACTTTTTATGATTTTCTGAACCGAATGCAGCGACGAATAAACGCAATTGAATTGACATATAATATACATAAGCTTTCCTCCTGTGAGACATAATCGGTAATCGCGGTGCTCTTTGAATTTCGGCACGTCCGTTTTAGGAGATGGTCATACATTTACGACGGAGGAACGAAAAATACATTCTTTCGGAATAACTTACCTAAGTTATGAAACAGTATTACTGACGCAATTGCATCCAATACGATATGAAGAATACCTTGCTTACGTTATATGTTTTTTTAGATTATATAATTTTCTTTGTGTAGAATTTCGAATATTACGATCGATATTTGCTCGGGTAACAGTTTTGTCTCGATACGTAAAACATGAAATAGAAATAGAGCAGAGCGATGCCAAATTAAACATGAATTATTTTAGACACAGAAATTAAGTTTAACTTATAGCACTATTAATTATTATACATTTTTAATAATGCTATAAGTTAAAGTTATTTTCTATGTCTAAAATAATCCATGTTAAATTTTGCATCACTCTGCTCTACTTCTATTTCATGTTTTACGGGTATATATATATATATATATATATATATATATACCTCGAGTTCGACTTTAGTTTGAATTTTAAACAAAAAGGTCATTCAATTTTATTACATTCAATAAACACCTTTCGCTTTTTATCGACATTATCATTGAAATTTAAAAATTCTATTAAGGTAATTATTAGAAGAAATTAGGGACATGTGCAGCACTGTGTATCTTTTAAATAATAATTATAATACTCAATTACGAGATATATTTATAAAAAATAGAATTGGAAATTTAATTCAGTCACCTTCGTGGTATTGAAATATCAACTGTGGCATATATGTGCTATGTTTGCTCGCAATTTTATTTCTTTTAATTAATGAAGCATACAGAAAGCTAACTTTTTGCCCGAATCTGAAAAATTGAATTTATAAAGAATTAGGTTATAAAAACCGACAATAATACACTTTTTTAACTGAATTTAAAATTTGATAAATTTGGACCCAAATGTGATATTGAAAATTTGTTTACTGAAAATCACCTATATAAGACTAACAAGGGAAGTTCACGGAGTCTGGGTCACGGAGTTTGATGAAACTTTGGGAATCGATTTTTGATACCTCAAAATGAAGCCCGATGCCTCGCGTAGCTTTATCAAATGGGCTCTTGAATATGAGATAAAGCTTCAAACATTAGTATTGCTCATATAAGCATTGCTAATAATAAGATATATATATATACCTAAAAATGAAGCCTAATAATGCCTGTAGTTTTATCAAATGCGCCTTTGTACAGCAGATACAGCATATTTCATTTGATAAAACTACAGGCATTATTAGGCTTCATTTTTAGGAACCAGAAAACGATCCCCAAAGTTTCAGCAAAATCCTTGACCCGAACTCCGTGCACTCCCCTTGTAAGTATGTTTATATAAGATTAAAATCATACATAATTATACATAACTTTATACGACAATTGTATATAACTATATATGGTTATATATAAGCCATTTTTCTCATGTAGCGTCACAATGCTATAGAGAAGCAAACACACACATACGTACACATACACACACGAACACAAACAGGCGCACACCCACATACACAGGCACACATATGCACACATACATTTACACGCGAAAACTCAATTTTCGCAGTACGAGATGCCAGAGCAGTAAAGCGAAGATGGGCGACGACAACTTGACCCAGATATATATACAGTACAGATGCGCTCGAAAAGGCACACACACATATAGACACTACATTCGCTGACTGGAAGTCGTCGCCTCGCGAGCCGAGAAAATGCGATTTTCGCTCATACTGCTCGTGGGGCGAAACTTCTATTATGTGCCTCTCGCTCGCGCAAATGGAGAATATAATACGTATGGTCGCGGACGTTCGAGTTTGCGGGTAAAAATGACGCGAATACCGTCTATACTGCTATGTGTTTATGTGCGTGTCGGTGTGTGTGTATGTGAGTATGTACGTAGGTTCGAAACTCTACTGTCGGGTATGTAATACTCGTGATGCTTGGAAAAGAGACTGTTTATTTTGTAGGTAACGAGCGAGTTTGAGGTGTTTGTTGGTGAATAAAAGTTTTGTACGACGTTTTATTGTTGTAACAGGATATAGCTCGGGATACAGAGATATAAGTGTAACATAATTAAAGGGAAAATTACTCTAACTTCTGAGAAAGAAAAATATTACTTTGACAATTTTTTTTTTTCATATTTAATGATGATTTAAACAGAAAAATCTGTTTGGAAATCTTTATTATACAAATGGAAAATTACCTATCCTACTATTTTCTTTCACAACTGCAACGCTGGATACCCTATAAATGGAATTTTTGTTTCTCAGGGTTGCAGTCGCAAATTTATACTTACAAGGAGAGAGTACGAGATATAGATCATGATTTTATATGAAACATTTAAGAATCATTCTCTAATATCCAGAAACAAAGCGTAGCATCTGTAGTTTGTATAAAGCAAACTAAAAAATATTGTTTTATAGTTTGTGAGTCGTATGACTTGACGATTGTCTTAATGGGTTAATAAAAATCATCTTATTATGTTTTATATTTGAGAACGGCTGCTAAAGTAGATCAGAATGTTATGATATGGACTGAAATGTAATGTTTCAAAAAATTGTTACAAGTGAAGTTTAACTTTAAATGCAATTTTTTCATAACTGTGTTTTCAGAACTTGCGCGTAACCTGCCGACTGAACCGGTGCATGGATTTTGATGATCCAGGTCTTAAAATGTTCTTTTTGAATGCCATTTTAGATTGAAGCTATTTAGAAACCTCTAAGAATTGATTATCATGTGAGTATTCTAATCTAAGTGTGAAATAATGACAATTTTAATAATAACTAGGCATGTCAGACTTCCTCGCATACTTACGCACTAAATCACTCACTCCTTCACTGACATACTTAGGAATGCAATCTCATATTTACTTATTGACATATTTACTTATTCAAACACTCACTTACTCATCTGCTCACTCGCTCACTTAACCCATTTCTTCCCAAGCGGCCATTTCATAGTCGATTGGTTTTTTGCCTAAAAAATTGTCGAAAAAAAATAATAATAACGAATAGAAGTAAAATTCTCTGCTCTTTCCGAGTCTGAAGTCAGAATTTTGAAATTTATGTTGGAAAATTTCAAAATGACGGTTTTAGGCAAAAAACCAATCGACTATAAAATGGCCGCTTGGGAGGAAATGGGTTAAGTACTTGAGTGCTGTCGCTCTTGTGCATTCGCTGACGTTCTGGCTCACACACCGAATCACGCATTCTCGCTCCCTCCCCCTGGTTTTATCCCATTTTATTTTCTTATTAATATACTTTTCCGATTTATTGCGTTACATGATTTTCTCAATAGTCGTACAAATCAAGCATAATAACTACACATACAAACACACAATTATTTATATAGATATGTGTACTATATACAGGAGCCATCTACTTTAATTTGATCACCTCACCCCACCTTCCCCCTCCTTATTTCTTATTTTGTACTTTTCCTATTTATTGCGTTACAAACAGCCATCACTTTTTTATATAGAATTATAATTATTTTGTCCTTCAGGTCTTCAAAAAATTTAAATAAATTAAAATGAATGTCTCTAACTAGCTTCAGTCTAAAACCACATATAAGAGGAACAATTTAAGCCCAGCTTGGTCAAAATCCATGCATTGCTTGAGTCTGTAGGTTACGTGCAAGCAAAAAATGTTCGTATACTCATGTCTCCCCCTGTAAGGGGGGAAGGGTCTCATGAAGGATGATTTTTGTAATAAATTTATTCAACTTTAAGGATCTATATAACTATTCATACTTATATTTTAAATATTTTCCTATTATTTTTACAGATGGAAATCTTCAAAAAAGTGCTATAGATATTTTACCCCCTTAAGAGAGATACCCAATTTGAATAAAACAATACATGTCCAAGGTTCGTAAAAGAGTTAAGAATTTCAGGTATACAAATTTTTCGTCAAAGTTTTTAATAAAAAATAGTCTCCAATCATCAACGTAGTGCCCCATGCATCCAGTATTTTTCAATCACACAAAAGCTATTAGACAACAACAAAGAAATCTACCTAAAGTCTGTACCGCGAAACCCCTTTCCCAAATAATAGTTCACTATCAAAGCGGCTGTCTCACGCATACTGGTGATTCCACCCTAATTGCAGTATCTATTCTGCGACCAATCATCCGAGACATACACATACACACATATACACAAACACAAACACACATATACACACACACACACCAACACATACACACGCATGCGCGCGCACACACACACGCACACGCACACGCACCCACACACACATATGCACTATAAATATATAACGTTCTATATTGAAACATTTTAAACATTAAACATTAATCAATAAAATTTGTCGAAAATGTGAGTTGCAACAAGTTATTCAACGACTCAATAATCTAAATAAATTTATATTCATGAAAGAGGTTTTAAACTTTGAAATTGATGATGGCATACACTCTCTATGATTTTGGACCGAAATTACGTTAACTACAGTATAATTTTGGTACATCACTATTTACACGAAAAAAAATCATAGTGTAACATTTTTCTTTAAACCCAATATAATAATGAAGTACAACAAAATATAAATCATACGATGTTATTAATTATACAATAGATCATATGATTAATTACACAATAGATCATATGATTAATTACACAATAAATCATATGATTAATTACACCATAGATCATATGATTAATTACATAATAAATCAAATGCTTAATTACACAATAGATCATAGGATTAATTACACAATAGACCATAGGATTAATTACACAATAGATCATATGATTAATTACGCGATAGATCATATTATTAAATACTCAATAAATCAAATGATTAATCACGAGATTTTTTTCAGCAGGGATTCGCTGATGCCATACGTATATAAAAACCAACTGACACATTACTTTTTCGAATACATAAGCGGAATCATCCATGTACAGACACTCAGGCAGACGGGACGAACGATAAACCGCACGCGACAACTCGGGGAGATACGGCTACAGCCTACATAACACGCGCTCTCGGGCAGATCAAAGCGAAACCGAAAACGTCGCTCCGCTCTTCCGGTATATACAGTATACGCAGTGCATACGCGCAGATATATGTATATATATACGCGAACTCAAAGCACCCGCAGGCTAACTCCGTTACGATCGTTCGTTCGACTGTGCGTCGCGCAGGATAGACACAGGGGGGGGGGTGCAATCGGAGATATTGCGCTCGGCGAATCAATCGACTTTTTTTGGGGGTTGAAGTATAGAGATAGAGATGTGGATATACATTCGTTTTAGGTACGATGGGACAGCTTTGAGGAGTGCTTTAATTTTTTGGGGATGGAAATCGAGTGACGCGAGGAGTGTGAGGATTGGACGTTGGACGAGGTTTAACTGAATTAAAAGTAAGTTTTAGCCTTCTTGAAAGGTAGGATTTAAAAGGTGGAAGTGGAGTGCAGATAATATTTTTCTTAAAGACTGTCCGATTTTTAGAGCGAGAGGAACGATTTCTTCTCATTCAAGTATTTAGAAAACATTTCAAGCTTTAGAAAACACGGAAAACATATTCACATACGCATTTTATGTTTACTGAAGAAATAAAATTTTTCACCATATGTTTTTCAGAAAAATATTGATTTTCTTCGTTGCTTATTGTCTATTATTTATAAGTATTTTGCACATTGATTAACTTGTAAACTCTTTGAACTTTAATACAGAAAATTTTTTTGGTATATATATCTTCAAATATCAAAATATAAAAGTTAACTCATGAAATTAGTTTAATAAATTAGATCCCCTTAAGGGGAGGTCGGAGTTTACATGCAGTTACGTAGTTACTGACAATTTCGTATGTTTCAGTATTCTCATTAAATTTTTAATTTTTTTCAATTATCTCAATTGTCCGGTGTTCCTTAGTAGATTGAGAATACCGGATAACTAAAGTTTTAAACTTTTATGAACAATTAAATTAGAATAATGTTAAATTCAATGCAGAAATCTGTAATCAGCTCCGACCTCCCCTTAATGAATAAATAATCTATTTCATATTCAAATTTAATCCAGTTTAATAAATTAGATCCCTTTAATGAATAAATAATTTCTTTCATATTCAAATTAATTTAACAAGTTGAGAGCGGATAATATATACGCCAATATTTGCAATTCTTTACATTCTTAAAGAATACATTAACTAGTTGCATAATTATGGTTCATTAACTTTTAGTTTTACAGTAACACATAATGCAAAGATATTCGCGTTGATTCACGGCACATATATAGATGATTCCACTTCAACCTGTTAAGTTTAGATCCAGGTCTCTTAGACATTTACACAATCGAAAAAATATAGTATATTATGCACCTAGGGAATAAAGTGAGCCAGTAAATGGCTGCGTGTGGTTTGACGCCCGAGCGGAGCAAGGGCGTCATACACGCTGGCAATCGCTGGCTCACTTTATTCACGCGTGCAATATACAATTTTTTAACATATCTACCAGAAAGTTCGTACTCGTTCACCGACGAAAAGGGAAAATAGTGCTACATATTAACTCCCTAATCTCACTCTAGTCCCCGCCACCACGCGCTGTTTGTGCCCGAGCCGAAGGCGAGGGCTCATGCGCGTCGCGGCGGGGACTAGAGTGGGGGTAGGGATTTAATGTAGCGCTTTATTCCCGACTCGGCGGGGATAAAGTACGTACTTTATGGCTGGGTGTATTAAAAAATTCATTCTCGATTTTTATAAAACTATTTGCTTTGAAAACAAAAAGCATACACTTGTTATGGACACTTTATAATTATTTTTATTGAAACCTGTTCATTTGAGGAGTTTATGGGACCACTGATTAAAAACATGCTATCCAAATTCCAAGTTACTTAAATTTAAAGTAACCAACAGAAGTTACAATAGTATATTACGCACCTTGGGAGGTAAATTGGGAGATGAATTGGCGAGTCCATAGCTCGTGCAAATTCGCTCGCCTTCGGCTCGGGTGGCAAATACATCCTATGGGGTCGCCATTTTACCTCTCATGGTGCGTATACTATTTTTCACCATACCCTGGCTGAAGATACCACATTTCTTCATGGCTCCGAAACTGAAATGTGTCATTTTCAGCCCGGGTATGATGAAATAGTATATTATTTCTCACCGTCAGGCCGAAAATATCGCATTCCCGTTTTGGGCGCCGGGAGGGTATACATGGGTGATTGACAAAAAACGGTAAAATATTATTACGGTCTTATATAATCTTTTTGAGTTTTCCAAAATAATGTATTTGAACTTCCTGAACACTAATCTAAGATCTAATTACCGTGACCTGCGCCAGTTAACAATTCTAAATTTATTAGAATAAAACTTTACGATTTAAATATATTTATATAATTTTTTTTAACTTCTCTGTCTACACGAGTGTTACGAACGCTATCGTCAACTTTTTGAGTTTTGAAATCTCCATGTAATTTATCGATTTGTAATGAGTACGGAAGCTTAGTGGTGTTATCTAACCTGTGGGGTTTTTAGTTCAAACTTCAAAGAAGTACATAAACGATCGACCCAGCATTTATTTGCAGTTTTAATAGTTAGGTTATTTTGTTCTAAAATTCCAAAAGCTAACAAAATACGTAATACCGTAGCCATCAAAATTATAGGTAAATTACATTTGTAAACATTTTGTTATGAGACATTCTGGTGTATTAACGTGTGTATATGGGTGTTTGTCAAAAAGTTGAACAATTCTTGTCCCTCCTGTTTTACAAGGTAACAGGGAATTATATGAATATTAAAAAAATAGTACTACAACCGGACTATCGTAAACAATAATCTGCAAAATTTTCAATAAATAGATAACTATGCAAAATGTCTTGTCCGTCCCATGTCCCAAGCCTTAATTTCATTCGAATATACCAAGAAATTTAGTAGTACACTAAATTTTAACCAAAAAAAATTACACAGAGGGTTAATGTAATGAGACTTACGTCTTAGTTAATCCAAAAATGATGCGCGACCTTTTAATGCGTGTATTCTATTTATGTATGGTCGTTTCGAAATGTGTCTCCTAGTTTTGATGTCTTGTCCGTCCCAAGGGCTTTATTCAAAGAAAGTTGTATTCAAATATTCACAAATTAAAATGCAACCTATTCCTTCTTATAACTCTTATATAAATTTTGTAAAAAGAGTTCACATATACTTATTTATTAGTATTGTTTTTTACAAATAATTAGTTAATGTTGCACTTCTACTATCGTACCTTTATTATTTGTCTTGTCTGTCCAGCGATAAATACTTTAACGGAGCATTCAGTTTAAAAATAAATATTTAAATCGAATTTGTCGCTTAAAAGGACAGATGAATTACTTATTTCTTAATATGTACGGCACAAATGTCTTGTACGTCCAATGATTACGTTAAACGTACTAAAATAATCGAAGGCGGTACTTAACATCGAATACGACAAATAGGTAAATAATCAACATTTTAACCTATTTAAGCGTAGATAATAATCGTTCATATTCTGTAATAAGCGATGCAATTTTGAATTTGTACAAGAAATACTTCATGAAAGGTAATATATATTAAACAATATTAAATGAAAGTTATACTCTATAAATTCGTAATTTAAAAAAATTGGTTATAAGACTCTTTCAACATTGTAATATTTTTGTAACTACATAAAAGTTTTTTTTGATCTTGCCCATTTTAATTTTCTTCATTTATACGATTAATATTATTACATCATATTTTTTATTTTCGTTTTCAAATACTTTATTTTTTTGAAAATTATACTTTTGAACGAGCCAACTTTTTGACAATCACCCATATACACATACTATGCGGAAAATGATTTTTATTATATTAAAATAAAACTAGACATTTTTTTAGCAAAAAGTAATTACCGTGGTCGTAATTACCGTGGCAAAAATGATCGTGTTTTGTCCGGTAAACACTATGAAAAATACACAAAAAGATTTTTGGCAACCTGCAATTAGTTTGTAAGGAAAATATATCTCATTTCACCATGAATAATAATTTGAAACGACAATTAAACCCAAAACAAGATTTTTAGATTGATCCAATAATTAGCAAAAAGAGGTACCATATTTCTGACAATCACGCCCATACGGAATGAATTTAAAAAATGATTTTTGTTTCTAAGCGAATTTTATTATAGTTTGTTTATCACTATATATTTATAATGTCCTAATAAAGTGAATCATACAAATTTTACAAAAAATCGGCCATGAATTTATTGAAAACTATAAAAATGAATGCAAAAGATGGTAAGAATCTGGAGTTCCGACGTGCTTCGAAAGATAAACAGATGAAATATGTATCCGACTTTGGACGTTTTTTCAAATATTTATTTTCCGCGAATAAATATGAATTCCTTGTGAATTCCACGTACAAATTGTTCGCTTTTAATTTAACCAGCTGTATCACCACTTTATATCACGACAAACAAATAATGCGCTTTTCGTATAGAAATTCTTAATTACTTTTCATCGAGCGTTGTTATTTCTTTTTAATGCAAACAAAACGTTCAAAGAATATAACCTTTAACGTGGATTATTATATTATATTAATTAATAATTTTGGAATTTTGGATTTCAGAAATTCGTTTATATCTATTGTAAGAACTCCGAGTGTACAAGCGCAGTAACTTTACCCTCTTATTTTTCCTTAAACGAGCTTTGTGCTAATGAAAACGCACGCTAAACGAGCAACAAATCACATACGGGCGCATTATACCGAGTCAATATAGATAATCCGTTTTCCAGGAATCGACGCGTAATAGCAAATTCCCGTCAATTCGCAGTGCAAAGGAATTCCCAGTCAATTTTAAGCATTAATCGTCTCGACTCGGGGACTGAAACGCACCTATACTAAATGCATTAGTCGTCTCGACGTCAGCCTCTCAAAGGTTTGCCCGCTTCCTAGAACTCCTGCAAGGTTCGAATCCATTTGCTAATGTACGCGTGAACCCTTCGGCAAACGTGTACGAATATCGTCATTTGTCTGCATGAAAAGGGGCTCTCGAGTGATCTATAAGCATCAGAAAGTAACGACACTCGACCGACTTCGCTTGTAACATCGATAATCGATCGGTTTCACTTGCAATATCGAAACTCAGTCGACTTTACTTTCACTGTCGATACTGTAGTATATATCACATTGAGTTACACTATCGAAACTCAAGCTTCGACTATATACTATCTGACATTCAACGAGTTTTATACAATATATAAATATATCGATACTCGATCTTTGCTTATACCATCCAAACTCGATCGACTTCAAGCATACAATCGATACTGAACGATTTCTATACAATCGATACTCTACGATCTTCGTTCCTCATCGCATTCCACCACTGGCCATCCGCCGCATCTCAACCGAATTCTGTTTTTCTTAAAAAGCAACATCAAACCAAGGACAATGCAGGCCTTGTTCATCAAGTCGATCGAGTCCGAGCAGCTGACGGCGACGCCGCTGACCGGCGACCGGTTCGGCCGCAACAAACTGACCAAGCTCCACAGGATCAAGCGCGACTTGCGCTACAGTCTACTGCGATCATCGGTCTTGCGTCACGTGGCACGGGAGTGTCCCGACGAACATCTACCACATCAGGAACCGAGCCATGGAGAAGAAGCTGCCGATTTGAGGACGAGGCTCGGACGCCACGGAGTGAAAGGGGCCATGTACGTGTTTACGCTGCTGCTGTTTGTGTACATTTTCGCGACGTTTGTTTTGTGTTGAGGCGAGAGTCTGCGAGGGAGTGATACCGGGCGAAGATTATTGCAATATATATTGCAAGGTGACTTTTTAGTTTAATTTGTGACGCGACTGTTTGTTGTTTGTATAAACGTAGGAGTATATATGATTAATAAAATACGTTTTTAACAGTGAAACCTTTGTCTTCATTTATTTAGCGATTCGGAAGTAAATTGGTTGTATATAGTGTATTACGTCATTAATTCTGGTAGTTTGTTCAGAAATGATAGTTAATTATTTAAATGGCTAAAATGTTTCTTTAAAATTTGATCTTGTTTCAACGTAGAATATTAAATGATTTAGCTTCACAATAATATTTAATATAGTACTTTTTAATGATTTATATAATTTGATTAATTTTACCAATTTAATGCGAATACATCATAAATATTGATTAATGATTTACATTTAAAATATACAAGTAAATATACAGTTAAAATATACAAGTAAATGTACAGTTAAAATATACAAGTAAATAAATAGTTAAAATATACAAGTAAATATACAGTTAAAATATACAAGTAAATATATAGTTAAAATATACAAGTAAATATACAGTTAAAATATACAAGTAAATATACAGTTACAATATACAAGTAAATATACAGTTACAATATACAAGTAAATATATAGTTAAAATATACAAGTAAATATATGAATAAATAAAACAATTTTTGAAATAGTTTTTATGTATTAATACCAATTATAGCAGACAACTAAAAAATAAAACTTTATAAGAGAATGCTAATAGCATTCATACAAAAATATCAAAATATTATTTTCTGATAAATGTAAAAAATTCGTTTAAGTTACAATCAGAAATTGTTAATATTTCAAAGAGTAGACATTTTTCAAAAGATCATCAGATCACTAGAATTTTATTTACTTATTTTGGAAAAAATGCATTCGTACTCAGAAGTATTTTAAAAGGTAAACATTTTCTTTGAAATAATTAGAATATAATTAATATTGAAGGAGATTTATAAATCGACAATATAACATTAACAGGTTATATATTCCAAATCAAATAAAAAGTATTCAGACAAATCTTGTTATATAAAGTATCCCCTGATAACATAACGTTATTCGAACGTTTTAAAAACATTGGGGTTCGAACCTTCAAACATTTGAAGCCAAAGTTTTAAATACGTCTGAAAATCGTTGGTAAAATGTCTCAATGTCCGCAGATTCGTTCCACATAAGACGTTGTAAAACCGTTTTTTAAATATTTGAAGCAGGTTTGAAAATGGTTTGAAAAAATACTAGCATAGAATATATAAAAAAATCGTTTAAATAGAATTTGATGCTACAAATAATACCAATTTTGGAAGTACCATCTAGATGATACATCCAAATTTGGTAGTATTTGTAGTATCAAATTCTATTTAAACAATTTCTTCGATATGTTCTATGCTAGTTTTTTCAAGACATTTTCAAACCATTTTCAAACCATTTTCAAGCGTTTTAATCCAAACGTTTCAAAAACGTTTTTAAACCGTTTAAATTTTTACTACTCAACAAACCGTGGAGACCTTTTCAAACGGTTTAAAAACGTTTTTACAACGTCTTATGTGGAAAGAATCTCCGGAGATTGAGATATTTTACCAACGTCTTTCAGACGTATTTATAACTTTTCTTTTTAACGTTTGAAGGTTTTAATTCTAACGTTTTAAAAACGTTCGAAAAACGTTATGTGTTATCAGGGTCATGAGTTACCTAGAGTTTACTGTGTACTTTAGATAAACTATTTTCATGCGACTAATTGACCAGCTATTGGTACTTTTATCTTATGTTTTTCAACATATCATTAGATAACGATCTGAAGTTTATTATCGATCAAAAAATGGTCTTTCATTTTCATTAACATTATCTACCATTATGTTTCTCAATATTGTAATATACAAGCTGGAAAATAAAACCATTATATTAATTATGTATTTGCAATTTCCAAATCTTTAATTGCAATAAAGAAACTCTCACAAGAAAATACCAAGACTATTTATTTTCTCTTTAAATCCTCGCTCCCGTCACGCTGTACCAACAGAAAACTCTCATCACATCCTGCACAAAACGAGAAACTCCAGACTGCGAACGCGTCCAGCAACTGAATTATACAAGACTCCCATCATCCCTGACACACTCAGACAAAGGAAAAGAGTTACGTGCCCGAGTCGCGATAAGATCGACGGGCGCGCGCTGAAAAGATCGCGCGACTACCCTCGAGCGAATTTCCTCTTCTAGCTCTCCTTTTTCAACGATTTCTTTAACATGTCCTTTGTAAAGAGATGGCCGAATCGACATTCAATACGTTTCTTAATTATTTTTAATTTATGCCATTTTCGAAATAGAAAGTATCTCGAAATGATATATTTAGTTTGTTTTTTAAATTATGTACATGATTTTTTTTTCAAAGCTCCATCAATTTTATTGTGTGAAATATATTTTATACCACTCTAACCTCAAAATCATAACTTCAATATGATTATTCGGCTCTCGTGTTATAAAATACGGTTCGAAAGTGGTGCGTAAGAAGATTTTTACCTCATGTGACTTTTCTCACTCGCTTCGCTCGTGCGAAAAACGTCACATGAGATAAATAATCACCTTCCGCACCGGTGTCGAAATATACTATTAGGTAATCGAGTAAAATAATTCCTCGTTTGTCCTCAGAGGAAGACATTTTAATGAGATTTATTGATTTATTGCTCAAAGATATTGTTACTACCTGTTTTTGAGATCGCTGAATTTAAATCTTAACTGAGAATTGATAAATTCAAAACGAGGACCAATTTTTTTATAAGAAATATGAGACTGAGATTAAAATCGTCATTAAAAGCTGTATAATAGACCATTAAAGTTTAAATAATTATTCAGTAATTGCTTAAATCTTTGTTCTACATACGAACTCAAATTCATTTTATTTTCAAAGCCAATACACATATTGCTGATAAAAACGAATGGTAAATTAATTTCTATACCAATAGCAATAACGTGAGCTAATGAGCTATAGAATTGCTGAAGAAGGAAGATACGGGCGCGTTTTTGGACATTACGTTTGGTCGTCTTTGGATAGATCAATACAGTAATATGTAAGTTTATTATTTTACATTGTATATTAGCGTCTAAGGCAAGGTATGCCTACGTAGCCTTACTGATGAATCTCATCCACAATTTTGATTTTTAGAATTCGGAGGCTAGTTGAAAGAAATAGGGGCTGCATTTTTTTAGAAACAGTCGTTGAGAAAGGGTTAAAGCAGTACTATTATTCTTTCCTTTAACTTCCCATGTTCTCTACATATTATACGCTAATATTACCTCGAAACCATTTGGTACAAAAATCTCCAAGGATCACCGTATCACGGTCTGCGCATACGTAGATAGCCAGTAAGGTGCGTGACACCGCGTTAAGCGAGCAGATCGGGAGTGTGTGTGCCCTCGCGATCGTTCAAGATTCAATTTCTTTATATGTATAGAAGTGGTGTTTTAGAAGAGGAAGACCGAGACGCAGAAGGTAAATTTGAATACCCGTAATGGGATTTTAGGTGTGCTTTTGATTAGAGAGATTTCTTGGGATTGAGAATTCGTGTGTAAAATAAATAAGGGGAGGTCGAAGCTTACATGCAGTTACGTAGTTACCGACAATTTCGTATTTTTCAGTATTCTCATTCAATTTTTAATTTTTGTTATTTATCTCAGTTGTCCCGTGTTCCTTAGTAGATTGAGAACACCGGACAACTAAAGTCTTAGCATTATTGAGAACACCGGACAACTAGTTTTAGCTTTTATGAATAATTAAATTAGAACAATGTAATATTCAATGCAGACACTTTTAATCGACTCCGACTTCCCATTAAGGGAGTATTTTACTGTATAGCAGGCAGATTCTTTGTTTACTTTGCGAGCTCAGTTTTTCAAATAAAAGTTGGAAAAAATATGTTCACATAACGTCAGGCAATATTTTGAATATTAAAGCTTATTACAATGATCTATACGATTGTAAGTGAATAGCGAAGCTTGACACATTGACGTAACTTGGGAATTTAAGATATGTTGATTGTAAAACATTAGAATACATTTTTTTCTCTGGAGTGTAAACTTTAAAGCATTATTCAATGCTCTCAAGTAAAGTGGTGCTCAATTATTCAGCGGCCTGAATATTACATAAAGAACTCCTTCAGACGTTCATTGACCAGGCGGCACTTAAATCTCAAAAAGCGCGCAGCTCTCTTATTCGCAGCTAGGTGAAGCTTGCAAAATCGCTAAATTGTTTAGCGCTTGCGAATTGTCGAGCTTCCGTTTACACGACGGCATTTTCTTCAATTCTTTGAAATCTTTTAATTTTTGCGTCGAAGATTTCAATTTACTATCTCTCTAATTTCTCTAATTTTGAGAGCACCTGCAAGTGAATTTAGCCAATATGCTACAATAGGAATTTGATGGTTAATACACGCTATAATTTTGCAATTATAAGAACTGAAAAACTTCAACACTTAGTAGCTCTAAATCTTTCATAGACTTTATTAAGATTTTATTTGTTTAATTATAGTGCAAAAGTTTAATATATATATATATATATATATATATATATATATATATATATATATATATATATATATATATATATATATATATATATATATATATATATATATATATATATCCATTTATAAAAGAACCATTCTATTCATAAAAGAACCATGGTGATTAATATCAACGTGGAGGCTTAAAGTATTGTTAAACGTATTTCTCGGCCTGCTATTGGAGCAAAATCAGAGCTAAGTATATTCACAACTAAAGTATTGTTGAACTTACTCCTCAGCCTGCTATTAGCGGGTCAGCAGAACTGTATTCGCGACGTTAAGATCTAACAGCTGAGCGACTTTCGATGTTTGTTTATATTATAACCTTACCTATAACCTCGAAAAATTGTGCAATCTGATTCTGATTGTATCAACATATTTAAAGGTTATGATAATTAACTAATTGTACATTTTTGCATGCATTTTGTATTTGATAATTTTTAGAAAACTTTAAAGTTCACAGTAATAAGTATGTGATTATAGCTAAATGATTATGTAAATTTAGTAATATGTCCATTTTTTAATTTTATTTCTTTTTATCTAAATTTAGTTCCGGATATATCTCGGGATAAGCATGTTATTGCGTATTTTAAATAGAATACTGAAAATTTGTAGTTTTTTATATTAAAATATTCTGTTTTCTAAAAGTTTTATTATTCTAATGAACATATACCAAGAATCGCGGGTTTGGCGGATAAGTAGAATCCAGCTCGCTAAATTTTGACCACTGCTGGAATATAATTTTAACAACAATTGTTGTGTAGATAATATTGTAAAGCAAATTTTGTAAAACTTTCTAAATTTGTTAGTTTTTGATGAAGAATGTAATTGTTTCAACGCAATATTTAAAAAATTAAGAAAGTTACAAAGTTACGGTTTCCGCACAAAAAAGACTACGCTATGAAATGCTGTGTATACATATTAATTAATAAGATTTTATTTTGAAATTTGTTCAAAATTAGTGAGTCGAATAACATGGACTATTCTCCGAAATCGGGTTATGTATCGTTTTCGTTTTGAGAGCCTCTATCTATCACAATCTGTAAAAATTAGCCCCGGATATAAATTAATTTTCAAACAGTAAAATGTATATCATTTTGCATTTTCGAAAAATTAACAATTCTATAAATGAATACTAGAAGTCTGGAATTGGGAAAAATTATAAAGCCGTTCTACAAATTAAATAGTTTGATATAACAACTTTAATAACATTGCAATATTACAGAAAGTTTTGAAAAATTCCGTAATGATGTCATGCCTTACATTTGCACTCAACATTTTTGCATATTTCATTTCAATTTAAGGGTTAGCTCCATTTACGTATATACAGTCGAGTCGTGGGGACTGAGAACCCGGGGACTGAAATTACGTGTGAACTGCAATACTCTTATACACGGGGATGTCTCGGGGACTGAAACGCTCCTATACTAAATACACATTGCAGTCCCCGAGAATTTTGGTCCCGAGTCTTCTCAGTTTCCGTGACTCGACTGTATTTAAATACAACTTTAAAAAACAAAAATTATTTAGTGACTATGGAAGGCGGGGGCAAGAGCAAATACGAAGCGTAATTCAGTTTCTAAATTTATTATGATATATGTACAAACAAATTTTTTCTAGAGAATCCTTAAAATATAACATTTTATTAATTTCTTAACCGTCATTATTATTAACCATCCTTCATAGAAAGCTGTTTTAGAAAATTATACTCTCAAAAAATACACCTCAATTCATTGTTGTATATATTTCTTATCGCAATAGAAGAGGATCCATAAGAGCTGTTTTCGGCCCCAACGATAAGAAGCCAGTTATTGTTAATTTGATTTTTCACGACGGTAGAAAACACCTACATTACTATCATACATGTTACATGGCATACTTGTAGTGAGAAGAAATTAATTTAAAATTTTTTTATAATATTTTTTATAATTAAAATTATAATTTATATGGTTATCTAAAAAATAATTTGTTACCTTTGAGACTGAAAACAGCACTTAATGACCCTCTTTCTAAAGTGTATTAAAAAATTAAAATTTTCTGACTCAAATGTTACTAAATGAATAATAAATAACGAGTCATAATTAAGGTAGCTCCGTCACGCAGTTCCGTATCTACGCGGGGCCCCGTGGGGGCACACAATTTTCTTTTTCTAATAACTAACGCAATTTAAATAAAAGTGATTCAATATCAATTGTCGGACTTACTGACTTAAATATATGTTATAATATATTAGAAATAATAACAATACGCATATATATCTATACAAAAAGACACTCATTTTACGTATTTATTAAATATTTTTTATATTTGACTGGCAACCTGGTATTTTTGTTATGCAATCGGAATCTATAATTAAAAAGATACAATCTCCTGGTGGTTTTATAAAGAAATCATGGGTTTTCATGTAGTTACAGGCATGAATGCATACTTCGCCATAAGAGCCCATGTTAAGTTCTATTTTCAAACATTTTTTTACTTTGGTTTACGCGGCAACCCCACCTAACCAAAATTTCAATAAAATGTATAAAAATCACACTCAGTGGAATTTATATTTTTCTATAATGGTGGATTTTGAAAGAACGACGAAGACACGATTAGCCTGCAAACAGCCTCCATCCCTTTATCCTCTCCCACACTCCAAACCTCCCCTTCCATTACCTCCTCATGTATAAAAGAAGAAGAATCCTCACCGTCGAAGAAAAGCCAGCGCGCGTCTATCCGGCTCCCTTTGACTCACGTACATACGTCGCGCTCCCTTGGCAAAACATAACCTCAAAGAGCGCTGGCGTGCGCCGCTGCTTCCGCGGGATCATCTTTCCGGACGTTAATGAAGGCGCGACTGACTCCATCCACCCGGCAAAGAAGAAAATTCCTTTGCCGCCCACTCCCTCCACCCCCCCACGCGTTTTTTAAAGTCTGTCTGCGCGCAGTCGAACTCGGACGGACGGAATTAGGAATGAAAAAGAAAAAACGCGGAATGCACGCGCAAACGTAATCCCCAAAGGTAGCGCAAAAAGAGGAAGGGTGGAGGGAGGCCCTATCGACATGCTCCTTTTTTTGTACGGTAGCATGTTTTCTGTCTTTTGTGTGCTGCTGCGAGTCCGATGGGATCAAGATGAACGCGCGAGAGCGCTGAAAAAATAAACAATGACTGACCGAGTAGTTAGTCCGATGTGACTTTGCTGAAGTTTTTCGGGAAGGGGGAATTGTATTCTTGAATAGGCTTCGACTTTTGGATGATCAGGGGTATGATACAGGGCATGGCTGATCACAAGGAATTTTTTGCAACGGTTTTTCTTTTTAGCTTAGTAGGGATATGGAGAGCTGGAGGATTAATTCGAGCATGTATTTATTGATTCTTTTTGTGAATATCAGGTGATTTTATCTTCTAATCGATCAAATGTTACTTGGGAAGTATAAGGGGTGTCATAATCAATTTGAAATTCGAATTTCCGTCATTGAATGTTACCAACTGAGAAATAAATAATTGTGTTAAATAAATTATATGGTTTTAATTAAATATATAAACCGAATTATGCAAAATTATGACATCACTAGCATATTCTTATATAATCTATTTGGTCCCAAAAGGGGTCCTACGATATATAGATCGAATCATACAGGGATATTATTGGTACTTTCTTATATAATAAAGAACAGTTATACAAAGGATAAAAGAAATTCTCACCGGAAGCATATGGAATTGTTCTATGTAATTCCACATGAATCATGCGGTATCCATGTGAGACCCATGCATGATCCACGTATAATCCATTTGGGATCCCACGAGGGGACTCGATGTAATTCACTGCTAGGAAAACGTATGCCATTTATATTTCACCTATGTTAGACCTATATGAAATTTAAAAAAATGAATTTTTTTGTTCCAATGTTTTAATTTAAAAGTTTATTCACTATTTTTCATCATTTAAGAGGATGTCGGAGCTAAAATCGTGTTTTTTCTTTTAGTGATTACTTTTGAAGAATATAATGCATGGGAAAATCAAAAGGAGAGCCGCGTAGTGCTCTGTATAATAAAGCTTTTGCATGCAAGATAAAGTTGATCTGTTGTGTTATTTTTCTAATTAATTTGAAATACGATAGGTTGTTTACGCATGAAAACTTAACCTCAAAATTTTAATCCTACCAAACTTTTGCAAATAACTTTTTATAACGTTATTTTACAGTAAAATTTGGAGCAGACCCGTGTAGTGCTTACTATAATTAACCGACCTGTGCAAGATAAAGCTAATCAGACTTGTAGTTTTTACATATGATTAGAAATACAGAATAGGTCGGACAGCAAAAGGGGGGGCGGGGCTCCGACATCCCCTTAAAGAGGAAGCTATTCGGGAGCCGTGTGGGACCGGCAAAAGAATTTGTAATTTTATATAGGATGCACATGAGAGCCATTTGTATCAAATAGAGTTATTGCATCATGAAGGTGCATTGAAACATTTTTTATGATCTCACATGGGTCCTACGCGCATCATAGACACATGGGAACCGCATGTTCCACATGCTAGGTGTCATATGAGATCTTATACAGTTTGCATATGAATTTCACGAAAGTTCTTTTACGTAAAGATGTCATTCCGACCAATTCTCAGCAGTCTAGTGGTATATATATATATATATATATCTATCTATCTATCTCGCTCTCTCTCAATCTCTCTCTCTCTCGCTATATATACGACAAATTCTCAGCAGTCTAGTAAGATAATTTTATTCTAATTTCATATATATATATATATATATATATATATATATATATATATATATATATATATATATATATATATATATATACATATATATATATGAAATTAGAATAAAATTATCTTACTAGACTGCTGAGAATTTGTCGTATATATAGCGAGAGAGAGAGAGATTGAGAGAGAGCGAGATAGATAGATAGATATACTTTTTAGTCATCAAGAAACAAAATCTTAGAGAGAGAGAGAGAGAGAGAGAGAGAGAGAGAGAGAGAGAGAGAGAGAGAGAGAGAGAGAGAAAGAGAGAGAGAAAGAGAGAGAGAGAGAGAGAGAGAGAGAGAGAGAGAGAGAGAGAGAGAGAGAGAGAGAGAGAGAGAGACGTTAAAATATTAACTTGAAGCGTTGTATAAAAGTGCATTGTAACATAAGAAAAGATATGTAGTAATCAAATATTTTACTTTCACATAATTTGGTTTATCTTTTTACTTACAACTAATTATAATTATTGATCGCACTATTAGTAAAATTCGAGGCGCGAAATTCAAATTATTAATTACCTTTAACACTACCTTAATATTCCAATTATAAAGGGATGGAGTGAAATATGCATAGAATTAGTTAACGCGCTAGCCCGCGAATCGCGAAGTTATATTAGCGCGTAATGGAACGGGGCGGGGGGAAATCGCATTATAGCGGGGACGCATCGACGACGAATTAACGGCTCGATTACGCGGAAAGCTTTTCGACAAATTTCCAATCGAATGGCTGCACCGCGGCTTCCGCGCGCGCGCTGCTGACCAACTTAATGGGGAGTGAAAATAAAAATAATCGTTTAGTTAAATTCAACAAATCTCGTATTGAATATACGTAACTATTAGGCACATGGAAATTATACTAACAAGTAAAAGTGAGATTAAAATATTCTTTAGGTATAGTTTTCACTACTACTTACTAGTATGCAAGAGTTCAATTTAAATAAAGAACCGCAGTAATTACAATTAATTAATCTTTTATTTTTTAAAATTGAAATATTATTTTTAAATAAAAGTATTTTCAATCTATGTATAGGCACTCTTAAAAATTCTAATGTATCACCGCAGATAAAAATAGTTCAGTATTACGATGTGCCCGAATTCAAGCACAGCTTTATCTTTATATGGTATCTTATGGGAACCACGTAGGAACCACGTGGGCTTTTGGAAAGATTTCCTGGTGGGATCCCAGTTGAAAACACATGGTTCCCATATGAGTTTCACATGGGTCTACAGATATTGTAACCATGTGGGAACCATGTGGAAATCTTGTGGAATCCATATGGTTTCTATGTGGTAACCATGTGAGACTTTTCAAGTGGGTATACTTATAATGGCTCGTCTACATAGACTTTTTTGTTCTGATGACGTCTCGAAGCCAAATAGCCGATTTCTTCAAAGTTCGCGTGCGATTGGTGTCGTTGAAGTCGACATGCGTCTCTTTTATCATGTGACCTGACTAGGTGTAACCACATTTTCATTATATTAATTTTGTAAGTGGTTTTTTATTGTAAATTTGACTAATTATTTTATCATACATTATTTATTACTCATTTAAAATAAATTTATATACAAAATTATTCTTAACTCTTTGATTGACAGATTTCCACCATTATTTTTATAATTTTTAATTATTTTAGCCAACTTCTTGACCTTTATGTATGTATGTGTGTATGTATGTGTGGGACAAAAAATTGTATCCACCATAACTCTTTAAGGGGTAACGCCACCTTGGAAGCTATACAATGAACCTAAAGTTTGAAAATTTACTGTGGGCAAATAGAAAGCTTAATTTAAAAATAACTTTGAGAACTTTATTGTACATGTACTGAAGTATACAAAAAAGTTACAAAATTGAAGTTTACAAAATTCGAATCAGTTCGAAGTTTGAATTGAAGAAAAATAAGTTTAATGTTGTTTAAATAGATAGTTTTATTTACACTTAATAAACTTAAATGGTATTAAAAAAATTAATTCTGTAGTAGATTTGAATGTCCTATTTATAATGATTTTATGAAACGTCATTACACAAGAGAAGTGACCAAATGGTCGCTGATAATGAAGCCAAAATGTTATAAAAGAAATTATTGACTGTTTGATAAAGGCGTGAAAATAACAGCTATTTGAATTTCGAAAATCTTTATATTTATTTATATTTCAAGAAAACTTGAATCAATTAGTTCTTAGATTATTAATAAGTCTCAATATTCAATATTCAATATTAATTATAATCATAAACTTTGGTTTAACAAATGATTATAATATGAAAAAAGGTATTTAGATAAATAAAAACAATAAATGAATAAAAAAAGACGCACGTAGCGCGTAAAATATGCCCTAGTAGTATAAAAAGGTCAAAGCTCACCCGCATGTAATCAAACACACAAGTTTGTGAGCCACATTATTGAGGTCGAAGTATAAGATAAGCTCAAGTCAGCGAGTTCTTATCAACGATCATAAAAACTTAGATGATTGTTTTTACGAGCATATTGTAGTCGAGATACTTATAAATATTGATTACGTATAAAATTAACTACGCTTAAAATAATTACAGTCACTTAAAAAATAGAACATTCTTACATCAAAGCTGGATCAAGGGATCATCTCGAAGTCATTGATACCGAGTAGTGGGTCGCATACATTTTAGCAGTAAACCAATACTTTAAAATACATCATTTACATAACACTTATGCACTAGTATGCAAGCACAAAATATATTAATACAAAATACAATAATATTAAACAAACATGAAGCAATATTTTTAATCATTATCTAATTGCATACGAATGTTCTTAAAAAGTAAGTTAGTGCATGGAGAGTGATAGAGCAGATAGAAAGCATATTGACAGTTGTAGTTGAAAAGAGAATGGGCAAATTCATAAAAAAAGTACAAACTTTACCGAAATTCATTAGAAGAAGTTTCAACAACACTAAGTCTTGACGAAAAAATACAATCATATTTCTGCACCGAAATCTAAGGATTTGGTAAATATAAAAAATATTGAAGCTACCGTGTCTAATAAATTTGATGAACAAATGGCAGATGAAAATAAATTTGTACAGTTATATCATTTTAAATGACCAGAATAATAGATAAAAAATATATAGAAAGATATTAAAATTAATAAAGCTAAATGATTATCTGGGATAACCCTTGTATTGCACTCTATGAACGACTATGACAATTCAAAAGTCTATGTTTTTTTAAAACTAAGCAAACAATGTAAACTTTTCATAAAATTAATTTTGTTATTGAATTGTTCTGGGGGTGCGATATATAATAATACTTCTTTTTAATTTAGCAGGTTCACACAGTCGTGATTCAGGAATGGATCATAAATTGTCACAAATTTGTTTACATTTTGTGTCATTGTAAAAGTATAGTATAAATAGGGGCATTGTTAGACCAGGTACTCGGGGTACTGATAAAATGCGGACACTGATAACAATTAAGACGGGGGCAGTGTTAAAAAGAATTTTTGGCGCTTTTACCCAATCTAAGAGAGCCTTCTTTTCGCCCACTACTCAAAAAATTTTTTAGGCATAATATAACATTTTAAGGTTATTTCAAAATTTGGTCGAAGCAATTGTTTTATTTCGGCAAAATACACATTTTATGTATAACATAGCATTCTTGTGTATTTTAATATGTTATTAAATATCGTTTTTTGTGATTTTGCTTGATCTCAAGAAGGTAATACATGTAATAAAGATTCACTATAAGTACAGATCGATTTCTTTAAAACTACCATGTTATCTCAACACTTAAAAACACAATGGGACCAGAATCTTTAGGTGAGTAATCACAATATTAGATAGTATATCGAAGATTGTATAAATTTAAAAAAGAATATTATAATAAGTGATCGATATTTTCGTAGTTATGTATTCATTTATTAATATAAAATTCGCTATGTGAAGACACTTATATTAACTCATCAGTGCAAAGTTTTCGTTGTAATAACGTTTCGAAGCCAAGTCGCCGACTTCTTGAGTGTTCTCGTGCGATTTGCGTCGTTGAAATCTATATGCGCGAGTCCAAAGTGTGCACTGTAAGTTAAAAGTAATCGATAATACCAAGAATGATAAGCAGAAAATAAATAATAGTTTTTGCTTTTCAAGGAGTAAATTTGTGGCGGTAACAATTTTTTATTTAAAGAATTTTAACGAATTTTGATGTTATTCAGGTATCTGTGTTAGAAAAAAAAGGTTTCTCCAAAAAGTCTGTCTGCAATGTATGTACATATGTATGTCCAAATATTCTGTTAATTTTGTCTAACCAACAAATATATTAGGTATGTCTCAACATAGAACTTATTAGTTTTTGAAGGTGATTGGATCCTATTAATTATATTTTTTAATAAAATAATTACTTTTGAAAACTTTTTTAAAATACAATATAATTATCCTTTTAGTATGGGCATAGAGCGTTTCTTACACATAAGAATAATACACGTAATTATTGTACACAATTTAGCATTGGTCAAATTATATGTAGATATATTTGACCAATGCTAAATTGTGCATAATAATTACGTGTACAATTCGTATGTGTAAGAAACGCACTATGCCTTAGTATGTACATAAGATAAACAAAATATATGCATATTTTCTGTATGAACGCACGATTTTCATTTAATTTATGCCTTTCACGATTATGCTGAATACAATTTTAAAAAAGAAACGCGATTTTATTAGCATATTTATAAAAACTTATACACATATACGTACACGTATAGGACGTTAACATTTAAAACAATTAAGCTATCTTCTCAATTAAAATTGTTTTATTTCAATTTTAATTTAATATTTAATATTTGAATCTCAGTAGTTTCGCAGGCTTTAGAAATGGGAATTCGGTCTACTAAAGTAGTAACTTCACTATACCGTGTTTTAGCTATACCTGTTCAAAAATATGAAATTAAGGCAGCATGTAAAATCTTAATTACTATCATTTTGATAAAGAATAGTGCCAAAGCAGTTATCAGCGTTTAATTATAAATCTGTTTTTCCAAGAAATCAAAAATAATTTTTTCAAAACTTTGTAGTGAAATCATACATGAAGTATAAGTTTGACTCACAGAACTTGGATACCCGATTCCGATGGATGATTCTAAGCACTATTTTTTTGGTTCCAATTTTTATTTAACAAATTCTGATTTAACTCCTCTTTGAGAAAGCTCTCTCATAAAGCAATGAGTACCGGTTTCTCATACTTACTTGAATCCATGAGTAAATTCAAAATTGTCGAGCAAGCTCCAATAGGTGTAAGCCTTGATCTTGCACTTGTCCTGATTAATGGCATCTATCACCTCCTTGAGATGCGACCTGACGTAATTTATTCTGCTCAAGTCGTCGATGTGGCCCGCATCGGCGTAGCCATTCTCAAGAATGTAGATTGTCGGATCCCCATACGCTTTCTTGATGTTACGTAGCATGCGTCTTATTCCGCCTGGTACCACCTGTAAGCATTAATAAATAATCGCTGTTAATTCAAATCGTATTTCTCTTTTCGAAATTACTTTAGAATGATTCCTAGATATTTAAGGTGATGAAAATATTTTAACGATAACACTTTCAAAGTTAATTTTTACCGTTGTACGTACCGTGATTGTCATTTAAAGGGACAGGTACACCTTTAAATTTTAAATTAATTCATAATACATTTTGAAGTAAAAATAAATCCCTCATCATATATCGCCTGATTTTTTCGGTAAATTTCAACATTTTATCACAATATACGAGGGTAGTTCAATAAGTCTTTAGAATAAAGTATAAAAACATTTTTTTTTTGGGTAAATTTTTTTTTATTTTTCAACATAATCTCCTTGGAGCTCTATACACTTGGTCAATCGCTTTTTAAGTTTTTTTAATCCTTCAGAAAAGTGCGTTTTCGGAAGTTCCTCAAAATAAGCACTTACAGAGGCAATGACGTCTTCGTTGTCCGTAAATCTCTGTCCACCGAGCCATTTTTTCAAGTTTGGAAATAAGAAAAAGTCACTGGGGGCTAAATCTGGTGAATACGGTGGGTGTTCGACCAATTCGAATTTTAGTTCTTCAATTTTAGCCATTGAAACGAAGCATGTGTGAACTCGGGCGTTGTCGTGATGAAAGAGAATTTTTTTTTCGCTAAATGTGGTCGTTTTTTTTTTATTTCTTCTTTCAGCTGCTCTAATAATGATGCATAATACTCACCAGTAATTGTTTTACCCTTTTCCAAGTAGTCAATAAGTATAATTCCACGTGCATCCCAAAAAACTGTAGCCATAACCTTGCCAGCTGACTTTACGGTCTTTGCCTTCTTTGGAGCTGGTTCGCCTGTGGAAATCCACTGTTTGGATTGTTCCTTTGTCTCAGGAGTGTAGTGGTGTATCCATGTTTCATCCACAGTCACAAATCGACGAAAAAATTTCCCCAGAATTCCGACTTATGCGCGCCAAAAGAGCCTCAGAGGTGACCACTCTATTGCGTTTATTCTCAGCTGAGAGAAAACGCGGCACCTATCTTGCCGATAGCTTTTTCATGCCTAATTTTTCATGTAGAATTGAAACAACTGCACCTATAGATATCCTTGTGGCCTCAGCTAACTCACGCACTTTTAATCTTCTATCCTTCAACACCATATCGTGGATTTTATTGATGATTTCGGGAGTAGTTGCTTCTACGGGCCTTCCTGAACGTGGTTCGTCACTTATTGATGTACGACCACGCTTAAATTCATTTACCCAGTTATAAACCGTTGCTAAGGCAGGGGCAGATGTGCCATGAACTGAGTCCAATTCATTTTTTATCTCATATGAAGTTAAACCCTTTAAATGAAAATGTTTAATTACCGCTCTGAACTCGTTTTTTTCCATTTTTCTTAACAAGCAATTTTTTTTTTTCAATTGGTTATAAAAACACGTAAACTCAGAAGATGTGGACTGTGACTGCACCATATATCTAGTCGGGAGTGGTGCTGACTGAAAACAGATGATTTGGAGCGATTCGCGCGCCATCTGTTGGTCATTCTAAAGACTTATTGAACTACCCTCGTAACTAATACAATTTATACCATTCAAACATAAAAATCACAACTTTGATATGATTTTTCGACACTCATGGTATAAAATACGGTTCGAAACTAGTGCGTAAGTAGATTATTTGCCTCATATAACTTTTCACTCTCGCTTTGCTCGAGCGAAAAACATCACATGACGCAAATAATCTACTTTCGCACCCGTGTCAAAATGTACTATTTATAAATAATTCATGCAGGTCGTTAGGTTCCTTTGATTGGCTATAATGAAAACCTCTATATTTCTTGGGCTACCGCAAGGGTTAGAAAGCCAATGTGATCGAATTCACACTTTCAAGGTTTTATTACGTACAAAATACATGTAGTTATGATATGAGTGTTGAAATTTGTATATAAAAGTTATTCACCAATGTTATAGTTAATTTAAGCAAAAATTTTTCGATTTATTAAAGTTTTATTATGATATATGGTTTAAATAGACTATAACTTTGGTCAATAATTTTTATATACAAACTCCCACACTTACATCATAACTACATGTATTTTGAACACACCCTACTAGAAATGTTCACCAACGATTCGCCAATCGTTGGCCAATTTTACTAAGGTTGGCCAGTAGTTTTACCAACCATTCGTAACCATAACCCTACTTTAAATAAAAATTTAACTATATTTTACATCTTCATGACAGCATATGCGCTATTATTTTTATCATTCAGTGGTTTATTGTAAAATATATACTCAGTGATGTACATTTAATAATTCAATTTATAATTTGAAAATAAAATTTTAGAATCACAAATAGAGCAGTCGTTGGTCACAATCCCCTACGTGATTCACTAGCTATTAACATCAAGAATAAGTGGATTTTCTTTTTTGTTCCAGGTTGAAATGTGCAATTGGTACACTGCGTGCCGCGGAGCGCTTCTGATGTAAGAGGCCTCAAGAGATTAGCTATAAATCAGCCATTTGGTATTTTCTTTACTCAATTTTTTTTAAATATACTATAATATTAGACTAATAATATATCCAAATATCATTTCTTTCTACCTTTCTTTTCATTAAAAAAAATACCCAAAAAACGTTTTTTTTCGCTATTACAGTGGTATTACCCCTTAAATATCATGAATTGTAAAAGACCTCATAGTCTGGGTAAAAGAGTTCAGCCAAAAAATAGTGGAAAACTACCCTTTTTAGCTCATTTTATTTTAAAGAATTTCCAACATATAGTTTTCGAGGTATCGCCGTTTAAACAAAATATTAAAATACGGGAGATACCTTATAAAAAATTTCGTGTTGGTGAAAATAGATAATTTTATGCTGTTTCTAATGTATTTACACTCAAGTGATCAATTTATTTCTAACATACCAAAATAATTTACTTCATCGATTTCAGAATATAGTAAAATAGAAAAATCGTTATAAAATAAAATAAATCGATGAATCTTAAAATTTATTTTTAATTACGAATTTTTATTACAAAACAAAAAGAAATGAGCCCTAAAACATTGATATTGAATGTGAACATTCAGAGTAATACTCATCCACATCCACACACACCACATACAGGCACATACACACACACACACACACATACACACACACACACACACACACACACACACACACACACACATACACATACCCACGCATGCGCACACACACACACACACACATGCACACGCGCACGCACACGCACCCACACATACATATGCACACGTGCACACTCACAACCACACGCACGTACACACACATACTCACACATGTGCACACATACATATGCACACGTGCACACTCACAACTACACGCACGTACACACACAGACTCACACATATGCACACATGCACACAAAGATACACACATGCATACATACACACTTTATATATGACGTTCTATATATTTAAACATTTTAAAAATTAATCAATAAAATTGGTCTAAAATTGGTCGAAAACATACACACAAATACATACACATACTCACACATACACACACACACGCACGTACACACACACACGCACGCACGCACAAACGCACGCATGCACACACGCACGCACGCACTCACTTTTTTTAAAATTTATATTTTTTAAGCATATTTCAATGCACGGGCTTGCCATACTTAGATATTTCAATCTTTGAAGATAACGCTTCGACGCAATCAATAGCAACGACAGTATTTGTTTTAAAAAGGGGTAATTTTAAAACCAAAAATTCTTATATTCGCATGCATAAAGTACATGTTAATACCTTTAATTTTCCACCAGTTACATCAGAAGATTCCCAGACAAACATGACAGCGAATCTTCCAAAATATTGTATGAATAACGTTGCAATAGGCCGTCATTATGAAATTTGGTAATCAGACCCGGCTCATCTTTTTAAGTACCCACAGAGATACCTTAACTTGCATTATTGACAAAATTAAACACTTCTTAACGTATTTTCTTAATACGCAAACTTTTTGAGTTTTTTACCTTAAACGTCCGTTTAGAAAAAAATGTTTTTTTTATTTTCGATACTTACTAATCCTATGTAAAATTTACTTCTAATCAACTTTATCTGAGTAACATTTTGTGATAGATAGCGAGTTTTTTTTAAGAAAAGTAAAGAAATAGCAGTAATTAGGTCACTTCTTGCATAAATAATTGCACTTTCGCACCAGGCCCATTCTAACTAATTTTAGGGCATATTCTACAGATCAAAAGCTATCATTAGACTACTCGGTGATGGCTGTAGGTTGTAGTCAGGCTAGAAAATCCCAGACACCCCGAGTAATGTTTATACGTTAAAAAATGGAAAGAAATTATATTATCAAAAAAATACTTCTTTTTGAGAAATAAATGCGTTGAAAAATATACAACTACAGTTAAGTAGTTTAATATTTTTAACGCGTATTTTCAACAACTTAATAATAAAAACTCTTTAAAAATTTTACCAAAGTTTCTTGGTACCTATAATGTCTAATGTCTTAAAATTCTCTACATTATCTAATTACTCATATCAAAGTTTTATTACTATCTGCGTCATTGTAATTCGCTATATATCCTTATATTAGTTTATCAACTGTTTGTCGATACTATACTTAGTATAGAAATCGACAGTAAGTAATAGAAAAATAATTTCTTTTAAATCAATAAAGTTAAAACTTACCGAGAATCCGCTAGTCGTAATTTCCCAGTTCGAAGCAAAACTCTTCGTGATACCAGTATCGTCCACCCAAATGGTGTCTTTCGTTTCCAGTGCAGGCTCCACTAAATACGATAAGTAAAAGTTTACTGCGAAGTAGTCCGCTGTACCTCTAAAATAAAATGAACAGAAAATATTATCGTAGCCGCGACTTATGTATAGTAAAAGTGGGGGCACTGTTCAATGACCCAACCGTACTGCCCTGCCTGCCTCTACCAATAATGCGGCAGTGTTCGACCTTACAGCTGTCTTCAATTACGGTAAAAGTAAATCCAAATAATAAAACAAAACTTTTAACATAAAATCAATGATTTATAAATATTATCAAACATGATGAAAAAGTGTAGAATGCCAAAGATAGGACATATGCAGGGTATCCATAAGGGAGATGTGAAGACTATAACCCAATAACCCAACATCCTTACTTTATTTCTTGGACTATTGGGTAAGCAAATAATGAAATTTGAGGTAGAGGCTTAGGAGGGGCTGAGGGAAGGACTAATAAATGTGTAAAACGTACAAATGCTTTTGAAGTTATAAAAAATATTGTGATAATGCTCACGACGCTGTATCACATTTCGATAACATCACTGTAAACAGTGTTGGGCTCATTGGTACTTATTACTTTTAAAATAGTACAAGTATAACACTTGAAAAAGTACAAAAGTTCTTAAGTAATATAATTAAGTACAGAGTAATTCAGTACTTTTTTCAACGATTCGAAGTACTTAAAAATACATAAGTGCTTTTTACAAGTATTTGAAGTACTAGAAAAATACTTAAGTATTTGAAAAAGTACTTAAGTACCTTTTAAGTACTTCAAATACTTTTTAAAAAGTACTTAAGTACTTTTTTAGTACTTAAGTATTGTTGTACAGCAAAAGTAGGGGTACTGATAAACAACGGAACCGAGCGGACGGGGCACTGTTTATTGATCCAACCTTGCTGCTACGCCTGCCTCCGCCAATCACGCGACAGCGCCCGATCTAGCCTTACTGCTCTCTCCAATCAGGTGAAATCGACAGAGATTTTTCCTAACAGTGCCCCCGTTTCACTTGCGATCAGCGCCCACGTTTTATCAGTGCGCGGTCTAACAGTGCCCCCACTTTTCTGTAAGTACTTAAGTACTATTTCAAGTACTTTAAGTACTTTTTGAAGTATTTAAGTACTTTTGTAAGTACATAATATTCTTTTATAAGTACTTAAGTACTGTTAAAAGTACTTTGGTAAGTACATAATATTATTTTGCAAGTACTTAAGTACTGTTAAAAGTACTTCTGTAAGCACTTAAATACTATTGTAAGTACTTAAATACTTTTGTAAGTACTTAAATACTTTTGTAAGCACTTAAGTACTTTTTAAAGTACAATTGTAAGTACGTGAGTAATTTTTTAAAGTACTGTACTTGAATTACAAGTACTTACGAATTTGTACTCAAGTACCATTTTTTCTTAAGTACCGCCCAGCACTGTCTGAAAGGTACGTCTATATACTTTAATCTTTAAATTTTGTATTTTTTAACTTCTTTAATTACTCACTATATCTACGGCTGAGCGGAGAATCTGTTAACTCGGAGTGCGCTCGAAGATGAGGTTAACTTGAAGCGCGCTCCGAAAGTATGTTAACTCAGATATGGCATGAAGAACGACTACTTTAGCCAATTATTAATCGCCATGATTGTATATTGGCAATTCTAAAAATGTAGAAGAATATTTTCGCAAAAGACGTGGTTTCCTATTTTTTAGAGGTGCAAATACACAACTAATAATCGAGAAATAATTGCCTAAGGTAAGCGTTCTTTACGCCATATCTCAATTAACATGCTTTTGGGACGCGCTTACAGTTAACCTTTTCTTTGAGCGTGATCCAAGTTAACAGGTTCTTCCGCACAGCCAACGACAATAGTATACAGTAAATTAAACAATATTTTCGAAAAATCTTCAATAAACATTATGCACAGTAACATAACTATATACTTTTATTATTATCTTTCAACACAATTACTAAACTTAAAGAGTATTTTAAATGTATTACAAGGCTTTTTGGATAATGAAAATCAAAACGATATTTTGATCGAATTAGAGTGTATAGGCATACCTTAAAGACCTACTTAGAACAAAATTAAATTCATTCAACTAACTTTATATAATCAATCCACTCCTTGGTGAAGCTCGGCAGCCTCGATAGCTCCAGTCCCTCGAAGCGACTGTTCTCGCCGATCCTCCTCTTCATGATCTCGGGATAGTCGCCCGTTTTCGAGTAGATCGGGTGGGCCATCCAGCCGCAGCAGTGAAACTGAAACGCCACCTCGGCCGCCAACAAATCGTCCTTAGTATTATGCTTCGGAATATAATCCTCGCAGTCCAGGGCGATGCTGACGATGCCGTTCTGCCGGGCGCGAAATTCCTCGTCGTAGATGCGGTAGGCTCGGGCGTGGGCCTTCAACATGTTGTGTCCGCAATGGTAGACGGACGTCAGATTCTCAGTCGCTTAAAAAAATAATAAAAATTTATAACAAGACAATTTATATGTGATAACCGGTCCCCTAGAGATTAAGTTTCAACGCAGTAACACTAGATGACTTTAAGGAGATATCGCAGATTCGCATACACTCCGTGGTCTGTCTTAGCAGTTGGGGCATGACGAGCATAATTGTCTTGTCACGGCCATGTAACGGTCACAAATATCTTGTTATGTGCTACAACGGTTATAAATGTCTTGCGACGGGACTGTGACGGTCGCAAGTGTCTTGCAACGGCGCTATACCGGTCACAAATGTCTTGAGTGGATCCTCTGACGATCACAAATGTCTTGCGTCGATCCTCTGACGGTCACAAATGTCTTGCGTCAATCCTCTGACGGTCACAAATGTCTTGCGTCGGCATTGTAATGGTTAAAAACCGTCATATCGTACTTCCAGAACAAGACAATCGCAACACAAAATTCTACCTATATTTAGCGCAAACCGAACAAAAAATGTATGTTTTTTACGAGATAAATTTTTACATAAATTTTATCACTGTATTATAGTTTCTACATAGAGCGGGCGCGTTCCGGGAAATCATAAATGAAACTAAGAGGTACAATTTAGATTTGGTAGCAATACAAGAAACCCGATGGACAGATAACGCGATGCTAGTATCCGGTAACTTCACCTTTTTATATGGGGGTGCGAGCGGGCATTCCCTAGGCACCGGATTTCTTGTTAACAAAAGCATCATACATTTCGTTAAAAGTTGCAATTTCGTGAATGACCAACTCTCGTATATCATCATCGAAGGAGCGTGGTATAATTACGTGGTTATTAACGTCCACTGTCCTACGGAGGACAAAGAGAAAGAAGTCAAAGATCTTTATTATGAAACTTTAGAGCAATTAATCGATCAATTCGCGTCTTACGACACCAAAATAGTAGTGGGGGATTTCAATGCTAAGTAAGCGAGCGAACAAAGTAGACCCTTTGATATTGGAAAACTACGAAGCGGGGTGGAGCGAATCAAGTACCAAGTAAAAGTTAGCAACCGACTTCAGGTGCTCGAGGAAACGGATGCACAGACGGGAGTATATGACGATCCGAACAGGTTATGGGGGCTATCGAAAAAAACTATAAAAGGGGCCGCGAACAAAGTACTGAGTAAGAAAAAAAGGCCGAAGAGCAAACCATTTGACGAAGAGTGCGAACACTGGTTTGAAAGGCGCAAGAAGGCTAAATTAGATAGCGTACACAATGAAAGCGGTAGGGCCGTAGAAGAATACCATGAAATAAGAAAACAAGTGGGTGTGGTTTACAGAAACAAGAAGCGCGAGTATCAGAAAAATGAAATTAGAAAAATAGAAACTAATAGTAAGGAAAATAATCCGCGCGAGATGAATAAACGCTATTAGGAAGGGTTTTCAGAGTAGATCGCAGTTAATGAAAGATAAGGACGGGAACCTCGTGACAAGCGAAAATGAACTATTAAAATTATGGAAAGACTATTTCGATAAGTTATTTAAACGTGCATGAAAACTCCGAGGAAATGGAAGACGAAATCTGCACTGCTGAACTCCATATGAACAAACCGACCTACAAAGAAGTAGAGGCCGCGATCAAAAAGCTAAAAAACAATAAGGCCGCAGAAACGATTCTATACCAGCTGAACTACTTAAATATGGGGGCACCGCGCTTACATCTAAAATTTTTGATCTAGTATATGCTATTTGGAAAAATGCTATTTTTATGGAAAAATCAAGTTTAACAAATTTTTATTTGTCATATTCTTGAATATGTTGAACTTTCTTTGAAAGAGGGTGGTTTCGTTATTTTTGTTCTCTTAACCCTGTAACACCCAGGATCCTTTTTTCTTCAAAAAAATAAATTCGAAATGGATTGTTAACTTTAAAATGTCCTTATAATTTACCTTGAATAACTTATTTAAGTAAAAACAAGCTCTAAATATAATGTTTAGTGGTAGAATTTAAAATCGATTTTAAGTAAATCTGCTTTAATTAAGTCTGATTTTAATTAAATTTTAATTACTAGCAAGGTCATTTGTTGCTTTATATGTTTTTAAACAACTATCAGTCGGTAGAATTACAAAAAAAAATAATTATGTTACTTAATGTACAATTACGCTGTTGCAACGCCGTTACCCTAAGCGGGTCCTGGGCGTAGTCGTCCAGAGCGGACGGGTGGGTGCCTATCACCACTACACAGCGCGTCCTCAGGTTGCGGATAGAGGAACGACCCCTGAGAAAGAGGTTAGCTGCGAATAAAGCGAATAAGCAGTCGCGGACAGCCGATAGGCCCAGGCGTGGGTGTGATGAGCCCGCACTGGCGAACGCATTCATCTAGAAACACTACGCAAGCACCGCAACAACTACAAACACTATACAAAATCTCCTATCTTACTTTCTTCTTCTACCTTACTCTGTAATCTATCTCTTTTACCACACATTTCAAACAAAAAATGGGCCAAAAATCCTGCTGTCGTGGAGGATGCGGGAGCGATGACAACTGCCCTGAGAGGGGATGTGTAGAATGATTCGCCACCTGGTCTTACATGGCAACGAAGCCAGCGAAGGCGCGCTGCCTTGCAGGGGGGCGTTAGGATATGAGAATGAAACCGAGTGTGTCTGACGACGAGTTGACTATGTCCTCGCCAAAGTCAGAAAGCTCTCATACTTAGTTCTAGGGAGGTATGAGGGTTATCACCCCTAGACGGATGGACTCACCTGCGATCGGAACAGGATCCAAAACGCGCGGGTTTAACTTACTATCATGGCTCAAAGAAAACAAAACCAAACCAAAACGAAAAGAAACTTAAGGGTGGGAACCTGGAATGTACGCAGTCTACACAGAGCAGGCGCGTTCCGGGAAATCATAAATGAAACTGAGAGGTACAATTTAGATTTGGTAGCAATACAAGAAACCCGATGGAAAGATAACGCGATGCTAGGATCCGGTAACTTCACCTTTTTATATGGGGGCGCGAGCGGGCATTCTCTAGGCACCGGATTTCTTGTTAACAAAAGCATCATACATTCCGTTAAAAGTTGCAATTTCGTGAACGACCGACTCTCGTATATCATCATCGAAGGAGCGTGGTATAATTACGTGGTTATTAACGTCCACTGTCCCACGGAGGACAAAGAGGAACAAGTCAAAAATCTTTATTATGAAACTTTAGAGCAATTAATCGACCAATTCGCGTCTTACGACACCAAAATAGTAGTGGGGGATTTCAATGCTAAAATAGGGAGAGAGGAAATGTTTAGGCCCACCATAGGCAAAGAAAGTCTGCACGAAACCAGCAATGATAACGGTATTATGGTCGTAAATTTCGCAGCCGCAAAAGATCTTATAGTCAAGACCACGTGCTTCAAGCACAAGGATATACACAAGGCAACGTGGACATCGCCGGATGGGGCCACGCACAATCAAATCGATCATTTTCTTATTCGACGTAAGGACCTATAGGGGGGCGGATTGCGACTCAGATCATTATCTAGTAGTGGCCAAATTAAGAGCCAGATTAGTAGCCGGTCAAAATAGTAAGCGAGCGAACAAAGTAGAAACCTTTGATATTGGAAAACTACGAAGCGGGATAGAGCGAATCAAGTACCAAGTAGAAGTTAGCAACCGATTTCAGGCGCTCGAGGAAACGGATGAACAGACGGGAGTAGATGACGATCCGAACAGGTTGTGGGGGGCTATCGAAAAAACTATAAAAGGGGCCGCGAACAAAGTACTGGGTAAGAAAAAAAGGCCGAAGAGCAAACCATGGTTTGACGAAGAGTGCGAACTCTGGTTTGAAAGGCGCAAGAAGGCTAAATTAGATAGTGTACACAATGAAAGCGGTAGGGCCGTAGAAGAATACCATGAAATAAGAAAGCAAGTACGTGTGATTTACAGAAACAAGAAGCGCGAGTATCAGAAAAATGAAATTAGAAAAATAGAAACTAATAGTAGGGAAAATAACCCGCGCGAGATGTACAAAGGAATAAACACTATTAGGAAGGGTTTTCAGAGTAGATCGCAGTTAATGAAGGATAAGGACGGGAACCTCGTGACAAGCGAAAATGAACTATTGAAATTATGGAAAGATTATTTCGATAAGTTATTAAACGTGCATGAAAACTCCGAGGAAATGGGAGACGAAATCCACACTGCTGAACTCCATATGGACGAAACGACCTACAAAGAAGTAGAGGCCGCGATCAAAAAGCTAAAAAACAATAAGGCCGCAGGAAACGATTCTATACCATCTGAACTACTTAAATATGGAGGCACCGCGCTTACATCTAAAATTTTTTATCTAGTATGTGCTATTTGGAGAAATGAAACAATACCAGAAAATTGGAAAGAATCCATCATCATACCGATCTTTAAAACGGGAGATAAAACAGACTGCAATAACTACCGGGGAATCTCACTTTTAGCTACCTGCTACAAAGTTCTGTCAAACGTAATACAGGCCAGACTCACACCATTCGCGGAAGATATAATAGGAGATTATCAGTGTGGATTCCGGCGCAACAGGTCAACGAGCGATCAAATGTTTACCATAAGACAATTATTAGAGAAAAAGTGGGAATATTGCGAAACTATACACCAGCTATTTGTGGACTTTAAGAAAGCGTACGACTCTGTCAAACGAAGCAAAATGTATGAAATCCTAGTGCTCCTTGGCGTACCAAAAAAACTCGTAAAATTAATTCAAATATGTCTGAACGGAAGCACTGGAAAGGTCCGAGTAGGCGGTAATGTATCCGAATCGTTCATGATACGCGACGGTTTGAAGCAAGGTGACGGGCTTTCAACGGTACTCTTTAACCTGACGCTAGAGCATGTTGTTAGAAAAATGCAGGCTAGCGAGCTAGGCGCAACACTCAACGGAACAACGCAAATTTTAGGCTATGCGGATGACTTGGATATAGTGGGAGATAATGGTGAAACGGTGGCGAGAAATGCGGAAATCCTTATAAATGCGGCTAAAAACACGGGGTTAGAAGTGAGCGAATCGAAAACGAAATATATGATCATGGAGAAACTGGGCATTCGCGAAGCAGAGGGGGATCTCAGAGTCGGAAATTTCACTTTTGAAAAGGTTAGCGAATTCAGATATTTAGGTACAACTATAAATGATCGAAACGAAATTAAAGCCGAGATTAATAAGAGACTTCATTCGGGTAATGCCTGCTTCTACGCTGTGAACAGATTACTTAAGTCAAAGCTACTGTCGAAAAATGTCAAAATAAGGATATATAGGACTATAATAATGCCGGTAATCTTGTATGGGTGCGAAACCTGGGCGCTCACTAAAGCGGAAGAAAATCGTTTTAGGGTATTTGAAAATAAGGTTCTGCGGAAAATATACGGGCCAAAGAAAGATGAGGAAACCGGGGAGTGGAGGAAACTGCACAATGACGAGCTACATAATTTGTACGCGTCACCAAATATTAACAGAATAATAAAATCACGGAGACTAAGGTGGGCAGGGCACGTGGCAAGAATGGGTGATGATCGTACAGCAGCGCGCATAATGAAAGGAAAACCGAAAGCAACGCGACCTCTTGGTAGACCTAGACGCAGATGGGAGGATAACGTAAAATCAGACGTAACTGAAATTGGGCGGGAAGGCGCGAAATGGATGGGGTTGGCACAAAATAGAGAAACGTGGAAGGCTTGCGTAGATGAGGCGATGAACTTTCGAGTTCGAAATGCCATTTAAAAAAAAAAAAAAAAATGTACAATTACGAGTATCGCACTACACATTGATTTCCCTGCATGCATTGTTTTTGTCGATTCGTCATCGTTATTTTGAATTTAAAAAATTAATAATTTAACAAATAATCATTCTGTTACTATGATTGCTTTCTCATAGAGTTACTTTCGTGATGCAAACGGGTTAAAATCGCTGAATTATTGAATCCTAATTTTTGTGAGTGATTAAGAGGTAACACCACTGTAATAGCGAAAAAAGCGCTTTTTTGGGTATTCTTTTTGAATAGAAAAAAAGGTTATAAAGAAATGATATTTGGATATATTATTAGTCTAACAGTATAGTATATTTAAAAAAAAGTTGAGTAAAAAAAATACAAAATGGCTGATTTATAGTTGATCTCTTGAGGTCTCTTACATCGGAAGCGCTCGGCGGCACGCAGTGTACCAATCGCACATTTCAACCTGAAACAAAAAAGAAAATCCACTTATTCTTGATGTTAATAGCTAGTAAATCACGTAGGGGATTATGAAAATATTAATTTTTGCAAATTTGGCAGTGAATTGAAAATAAATTAAAAATTTTTTGTTTATAAAAATTGTTTAAATCAATTTATTAAAAATCTCCTACGTGAAATATAATAATTAAGATTATTTCACTTCGAAATATAATAATTAAGATATGGTTAGAATTTCAAATGGATCGGATGAAAACTGTTCAAGTTATGCTGCGTGCCCGTTGAGAAAAACTCGATTCGAGAAAAATCAACTTAAAGTTTCAAAATTAGTATCAGACGTAAAAAAATGAGGAAATCATTTAAAGACAAATTTTTACCGTCAGTCTGCAATTCCAGGACCATAAAGCTGCCCTTCCAAATGCAAATTCTCCTCCTTGTCTTCTTTTCTTATCGCTTTTATGTTCGATCGCGCCTCTTTCGCTGCGTCGGACAGAGAGCGCTCAGCGTGTCTGATGCGCTTATCGTCGGTTTCACAACAAAAATTGTAAGCCTGCAGACTTATATCCATCTCCAGAGCTTTCATAATTCGAAGGACACATTTCAGGCCATCATTAAAATTGCTGTTCCAAACGGTGGCATTGAAACTTTCGTTGCTATTCTGAGTATAACCTCCTAAGCAACGGTGCAGCAACTCATCTCGACTCAACTCTGTATAAACAGGCTCAATGACTTCGCAAACTTCGTCAGGATGTGGCGGTTCATGATGAAACGTGTCCAACGAACCTTCAGCTTGTGCGATTTTCCAAGCACACCAGGAATCTGAACGATTATCGTGCTGAGGATTGTCGTCGATCGATATTTTATGATACAGAGTTGACCAGATTTCTTTTCTCGTTTTCTCTATGCAATTTGGATTCCTCCGTATTGCCAAACCATAATAAATTGTTAATTTATCAATCAACTTATTTGTTAATTTTCCTTTTCCTCCGAGGCCTTTCGTCTTTTTTTTTAGAACGCGAAGACGCGTTCCCATTTTTTTCTATACATGATCGATGCACTCTTTTTTTGTACTTCAAAATTAGTGTACGGTTTAGAATCCAGTATGCCTTTGAAAGTCTTGCTGTCACCATCACCAATATAATTCACATACTTTAGGCCGTGGAAACTGTCGGAACGAGAAAACATTTCAATAACAGCATCTACCTCCATTTTACTAGATGAACCTTCATGATTTGCTTGACATAAACCGGCGTGTGATGCATACCATTTTTCGTATTCAGATGTTTCTGTTTTATTTTTCCAGTGCTCGCAAGACTTACAATATTTAGATTTTACAGTCACATGACGATTTTTCCAGTAAGCCATCCAATCAAAGATACAACTCCTAAAAGCGACGAATACCCTCGTTTCCTCCAAGAACTATCTCCTGAAACGGTAATCCCTTGAGATTGACCATTTTCTTCGCTCTTTCGTCTCTCCTCTTGTCCAGCTTGCTTCATACTGTTATCACAAACTGTTGATGTTGCTATTGAAATGAGATTCACTATTTTATCGTAGAAATATTGGGAAATAGGACGTGGTAATTCCATAAACGCACAAAATTTCATCATTCCATTCAGTCCTACTCCTATCAGTCGCATTGCTAACACCATCCGACGATTAATTACATATACATTTTTTATAAATTTACTGTTAGGTATAGCAATTTCTGAACACTTTGGTCAAACAATCACAATTTAGAAGCCCAAGCCCCGAGAACTTCTTTCATGAAAAGTTATATTAGAACCGCACGTTTTACACTTCACATGCTCAGAAATTGCAGAAAATACTGCCAAAAAGTTATGATTCGGTATCCAAATGTATAATTTACATCGAAATCGTCCTCGGATGTCTTCAACTTTTTTGCCGATGCACTGACGCCACTGGAATCACCTTCAGCTTCGTATCGATTCATCGGACGATTCGCTGATTTATGGCTCCGATGCCGTGTTGGATCATTTTTTTTCGTGTCTTTTCTTCCTGCGTACACTTTTTCTGTTTTCATTTTGCTCAACGTAATAATAAATAATTAAAACTTTCACAAAAATATAGTTTCAAAAGCGAAAATGAGAGCGTCGTTTTCTTACGATATACACACACTACACTAACGTACTTTGTTTTGAAACTAGCCTAACTGACTCATAATATCTTAAGATCGATATCTATAGGAGCATTAGGGAAGTTGGCGAACAATAGGCAAACCATAATGCGGTCCTTCTTATCAGGTACATACCTCTCGCAGGTAAGCGATCGGCCGTTGCGGATCAGCCGAAGACGGTCGGTATATGTCCCGAAATTTCAAATTAAAAATATTTTTTTCGGGATGGGACCTTTTGTACCATATTCTAGAAGGTTCAAAGCATGTTTTAAGCCAATAACAAAAATCGATTTTTTGAAATTTCTAGTGGTGTTACCCCTTAAAGTCGTATTGCTCACAAGTAACACTGTGCATTAGTAGGTTAAATATATTTGAAGTTTTCGTAAAAAATAAATAGTAAATCGCAATTTACTCTTTAGCATCTATATTTCTATTTTAGAGTAACGAATTTTTAACTTTTATGGAACAAATGAACAAAAATTTAAAAAGACACAAAAATATACACTCAAATTGGGAGTAACAGTCAGTTAATGGGACGTAACCTCCACCTGTTACCGACAATAACAAAAAATAAAAAAATTTCACTTTATTTTAAAAAATTAAAAATTACATGGAAATTTTAGGTGATACTGACTTCGATAATTTCAAAATCTCAACTTAAAAGTAACACTTACCTTAGCTTGAGTGCTACACTGACTTTTAGTATTTCTTTACTCTCATAAATTAACACTTAAGTCAAATTATTACTCTAAAAGTTCTAACGTTTACTGTATGCCATAAGTTGTGTGTCTCTCTGAAGCGAAAAGTAAATACTCAAATCGACGTCACGGGACCAGGATTTAAAGCCAAATTCAAATTCCTAGACATTAATGATTGATAAACAACACAAGGAAACCCTACAAATTTGCGACTCAATACCCTCAACTTTTCAATGTAAACACTTTTTTCCCGTGTTTATAGTCAATTTTGAGTGTCAATACTCAAATTTTTTTCATTGTTTGCCACTTACCCGCCTTGTCTTTCTGCCACCAGCCGAGAAATCGGTAGCACAGCGTGTACGGCTCGTTGATCGTCACGAACTTTTTTACTCGATGGCCGAACTCCTTGAAGACGAATCGCGCGTAATCCGCAAAGAGCTCGACCATCGCCTCGCTCTGCCAGCCACCGAACTCCTCCTCGAGTACGCGCGGATGATCGAAGTGGTGGATGGTGATGAAGGGCTCGATTCCATGCAGCTCGAGCTCGTCAAGCAGCGCGTGATAGTAGCGCACGCCGTCCGGGTTGACGAAGTCGGTGCGACCGGTGGGCAGCAACCGTGGCCAGCTCAATGAGAATCGGTAGTAGTTTAACTGAAAGAGGGAGAACAAGATGCTTTTTTGGTAATCACACAGTCAAGAACTCCTGAAGTAGAATCAATGTATTGGAATTGGCATTGCTCATACATTCCCCATACAAGGTGTAAGAGAAATAGGGAAATCCGGGAGTGTCTCGATAGGGAATGCTTATATGTTTAAAACATTTTGTCAAAGTTTGGGGATTTAAAAATAACTAATCTGTGGCTATATCAATGTTTCCTAGGAGAAAAGACTTATCTTATGCGTTACGATTAGAAAAGACCAATCTCACGCGTTACGATTAGAAAAGACCTATTTTACGCGTTGCGATTAGAAACCGACTATCTCCTTTGAGGTTGTTTTGTAGGCTCTATACAATGCTGAAAATTTGTTATGTGAAGATGATAATCTTATATCAGGAGTATTAAAAAGTGAATAAAAGTTGTAATTGAAATTATCTTATAATAATTATATGACCTCAAAGTTAGTGTAAGAAATAACCTCAAAAGAGACAGTCTGTTTCTACTCGTAACGCGCAAGATAGGTGTTTTCTAATCTAAACGCGTGAGATAGGTCTTTTCTAATCGTAACGCGTAAGATAAGTATTTTTTCTTAGGAACAATCGATATATAGCTTATCTACAGGCATTATCTTTAGATAGTTATAAGATGACGAACGATACATTGTATGTGATATATGACCAAATATTAATTACAAGGTAAATTAATTAATATATGTATAAATACATTATATTATAATTGTAAAAATATAACGATGTACTAATAATATTTTAATAAATAGTTCTTAAGAGGGTGGTAAATAGGTCGCCGAAACGTCAACCAAATAAGATCTCTTATTTATGGTCTCGACGAGTGTTGAAAATATTATGAACAACGGTATAGAATATTAGAATAATCTTTGTTTTTAACATACGTACCCCAATGTACTTCAAAATGTTAACATCCTCCTTGTATCTGTGGTACGAGTCGCTCGAGACGTCGGCGACCCTCGGGAACACCTTGCGATTGTTGTGCACAGCCCAGTCAAGTTGACTAGGGCTTTTGCCTGTATATCACGTGAAAATAAATTTTTACAATCGAATATAATAATATTAATATTTGAGATCGATGAACCCTTTAGGAAAACAGAAATTATTGGAGATATATATTACACCTTTCTTTTGCTGTTTTTTAATCTATATTGGTATTAATATACCTACCCACACAATAGTTTTATATTATGCTCCCAAGATGGTCCTCCAGTGATTTAAAAAAAATCTCTCCGTTTTGTCCAATAACATTACAACTCCAATAACTGGCTTTTTCCGTGCTTAATATGACTACAAATAAATTTTTTAACACTTATCATCAATATTTATCCACAAGTTATCCGACAAAATGCATATTTTTGTGTTAAAATGAAGAATTTTTTGAACAGCGCCTCCCGCAAACCTACATGACTAGCTAAACATCTTCAAATAATCCAACAATATGTCTTAACTATAAATAAGCATCACTTGGAACTTTTGCGTTATTTATGTTTCATTCATGATCTGAAAATTCCCAGATTTTTTTTTATTTAGAGTTGAAAAATATTGTTGAATTTTTTCAAAAGGTTTGGTTAATTAAGTTTGCATCAAGGACTTTCTAAAATTCAAAGAATTATTTTCGAGAAAACTGCGTTCAATTCTTTTATTTAGTATACTATCTCCTTCGAATTTTGATATAGGTCTCAAAATGTTCTTAAAATCATAAACATTATAAAAGTGTCATAAAAATTTTAATTTTCGATGTTTTGGTAAGAAATCACTGCCAGACACCTTAATTAAAGCAACACTTAGATATTGGCCCGCATACAGGATAATACTTATTTCATTACCGCTTATATTCCAAGCTCCTTCGATTTGAAATGCAGAGGAAGCCGCACCCAGTATGAGGCCATCGGGTATATTCACGGAGCTGCTGCTACTGCCGGTATATTCTCCGGCATTTGAGAAGCTTTAATGGAACATGGATTTAAGATTTAGTACTCAAGGTAATTCTTTGCCACTAAATGGGCCTTATCGAATAAAATTGTGTTATAGTGAAGGGCACTTGGCTTTCTCAAACTGAATTAAGGAGAACTACTACGGTTGAGGCTATCGATAAAGCAAGTTTTATTGTTATTTATACAATTTGTTTATAAAGGTAAAATGATATACAAATAGATTAGTTTAATATATTAAATTAAAGTCTTGAAGATAAGACAACATATTTTTATGACATTTTTTATTTCAAAATATCGGCGCCGAAGAACTATCTTCGGAGCAACCTTTTATTTGACTACCAATACGACGGACTAGATTTCAAATAAACTATTTGATAAAACAAAAAGCAATATTTTTACGTTATCCACATGCCGATAATTGTCAAAGTAGTTTTTTTATTTTTTGAAGAAATAATGAATATTTTAATAAAAATATCAATTTTTATCCAAAATTATTATTGTATAAAAAGTGTTAATTGCAAAAACAGTTTTTAATAGTAGGCACTTAAAACCCATATGTACTTTGACGCATTATATGATAACAAATATTCCCTGGAAATTCGGCCACCGCTTTTAGAAACATCGTTTTGAGAAAAACGCGTTTAAGTCTTTGAACACAGAATTTTGGTTGATAAAGTAAACCCATTTAAGCAACAACGTAACAAGTATTTACAATTTAAATTAGAAGATAAAGAAGAACACGTCACTGGAGTTAAACTAATCTTTCAGAATCAGTGAGATATGAACGAGCGGAATTAACTGATTGTATATTGCGCGTCGCGGCAAAGTCGTAATTTTCCGGAAGGCGGGGGACTGGATATTTGATATTTTTAAAGATGAATGTCAGAGTCGACCAATTCGATGCGGTCCAACATTTGACGACAACTGAGCTAAATTGACGAATGACTGGTGACGACTGCTGTGACTGATTTCGATTGACGGAAGACGGCGAACGACTGGTCCCTTCGTTGGTGCGTCGGGAACTTTTAAAGACTTAGCCATCGAGAACCGGCGATTCTTTATGCCTAGGTATCCATACTAGTCCGCGACGGCGGCGGGAAGACATTGCTTCTTCGGGACAAGTCCGTTGGCTTGTCTCGCGTTTCCGTCTCTTTTGTCTTAATATTTATGAATGGACACGCGGACGATGTATTGGACTGCATGTTTGTGCGCGTTCCTGTTATGTACTTTTCGCGCTTTGCAGAGAAAGTCGATGAGTTTTTAAGGAAGCTCCTGCGTCTACCAAACTAGTCAAATTGAATCGAAAATTTGATGATAACTTTTATGCATATATTTATACTTAGAAATCTTAAATGTATTTATAATGTATATAAATGCAGCAAACTTTTAATAATATAAACATTAACAATTCAATAAATATTAATACAGATACTATTTTGGATTCGGCAGTGAATAACATATGCGAGAAGAACAGGTTCGTCTTCCGCGCATGCGCGCCGATGGGTGGTATATAGCTATATCTATATATATTACTATAGCTTTGTGTCGTGCGTCGTGCGTGCTGCATGTCTGACTTCCCTACAGCTGCCGGATACAACCCGAATTTATTCAAGCTTTCGCTAATATCTCTTTTTTTAGTTCGATAACCGATATTTTAAATAATGTCATTTGAAAGAGGAGATTTTTTCCTACACAACTGATATAATGACTTTACTGGAAAAATCAGATTTCATTCATAATTAACTGATTCAACTTTGTCTGCCATAAGAGTCCATGTTAAAATTGCCAACTTTGAGCTCAAATTTCTTGAGTTTTTGGTCGATAACCGGTATAAATATGGGCACCGTTAGATTGAGATTCACCGTTATGAAAAATATGGAGTGTAACAGGGGAGAAAGGACTTTCTCAGTATCGGATGATAATTTCGGCACTCATGTAAGTCTTGGACGCATTCGTGTTCAATCATCATCCTCGCTTAGTATAACCTTTGAAATTATTTGATACTAGTAAAATAAAGTTATTTCATTCGGTAATTGATGTCTGGAATAAGATAACAAGTATTTATGAAACTTTTCATTTGACGAAAATGGTTTAAAGACATCACGAAGTTTGCAATTTGCGTCTGAAAGTGGAGCGGATTCCGCTTAGTATAAATTTTGTCAGACATACACTGCTGCTCAAAATTAAACAAAGTATCTACGTTCTAATAAACATACTCTAACTATGTACTTGAGGTAATAAAAGAAGTTATAGCATAAATTACACAAATTTACGTTTTCGCGGAGAATCACCCATAATATATAAACCCATTATAGGCCATGATTTAATACATATAAACTAATGTGAAATATTTTTTTCAGTTTGTAAAGTATACTTTGTATTACATAAGTTTTCACCGACCATATCAAATTCTTTTACACTATAACATATAATTTATTACAACGAGACGTATTTAGTGGATGAGAGCTATATTAAATGATAGAAATGAAAATAAGTAAAATTACTTACGATAAGTACACGTGTAATATGAATATGAAATAATATCGACGAGAGAGCTTCATTTCATTCATCTGCAATTCTTTCTTAAAATATTCTTCTGTGATTTTGTTACTAAAAATTGTACTTCGATTACAACGTTATAATTAAATTTTCTATCTTATCATAGATAAAATAGTTACATAGTTATTTTTTAACAAAAAGCATTCAAACTAATACAGTGAATAGAAACAACTGTTGAGTTTGCTAATAAGTAGTAAATTTTTGCCATTTGAAATGATAAGTAAATTCTGTTATCTTTAAGATAAAGATATATTTGAACTCTATTCAATTGTATTAGTAAGCTACCAGCATTTCATTCTATTTTTGTGAAACATCATACAAATTGGGTAATTACGAATTTCAGGGAATTACCATGCATTCTCTGTAATCGAAGTAAAAAATAATTATTAATCAATAAATATTAGATATTTGAAAAGCTAAGCTTATACCAACACGGCGTTATAAATCAATAAAACGTTTTGTCTCTTATAGTAATTTATGCTTACAATCACATACAATTTAGTTTAATTTTAGATTAATTTATGCAATATAATCTCGACAAATAGACTTGCACGTGTGTGTGCACCTGCGTGTGCGTGTGTGTGTGTGGTAAACAATTGTATCCACGATAGCACTTTAAGGGAAGCATATTACGAGCTGAAATTTTGCAGACATATTAGATAGGTGTGTCTTAACTTATAATTAATCAGATTTTAAAGCTGATTGAATAATAAATAGTACGTTTTTAATAAAAATATTAATTTTAGAACCTTGTAAAAATAAAAAAAATTATTCTTTTGCCGTTTTGTACGTTAAACATCTTCAAGACGTAATACATTTCCTATTTATATATCTAAAAATACTCTTGAAGCACCTTTTACCCTGGTAAAAAGAATAGTTTGGCACTAGTCTGACATTAATGAGTTAATTTTAGTGTTACGTTGTTAAAAGCTGATTTCCATCATAAAATTCTCAAACTCGATTTTTCAGGACCTCTCTTTGAGAAACTATTCTGCTAAAGCAGTTAGTAGGTAGCAGTTTTTTTACGTTTTTTTATGTTAATTAATATGAAAACTATTGCCAAGTGTTTGTATTAGTATTTTAGAGAGTCCTGTGATTGTCTTATCAAAACCCCAAATTTATAATAATAAGTTTTATTTATTTTTGGCTTAAAATACTAACAGATTTTCTTTAACTTTTCTAAATATGTCTATATGTATGTAGCCAAATTATTTTATTAATAACAACAAATTTAAAAAGAAAAGAAGGATAAAGCATTTTTAGATTATTTATATGTATTTTAATGTTTTTTCACAGTTACAATTAGTGATAAATACAAGTTAGTAAAATAAAACGTAAGGTTCATAATTGAAATGAATTTGAATTTCTTTCACAATTTTTTAAGGGTTCAAATATCTAAAAGAAATAAAGAAATATTTTTTTTATGGCGTAAATAGCAGATACACATAATGATGATGTCGGATTTAATCATCATTATTCTAAATACATCGTTTTGCTTCCTCCCAGAGGAAACTTTGTAATAGTAAAAAAAAAGTTTTCTTAAAAGCATGTTACAAACATGTTTTGGACCATTTGGAACCATAATACACTATTTTTAGAAAATATCCGTATGGATGTGTGTATATGTGTGTGCGTGTATGTGGGTGTGTGTATGTATGTATCCCTCTATATCTCGAGTAATCCACGGTAAAAATATATGTTTCATGGCTCATTTTTTTATTTTTTTTTAAGACGGCCGCTCAAAAGTATTTTTTTTTCATGCGCTTTTGTTCTTTTATCAGTTTCTCCATTTTTTAGTTTTAGTTTTTTGATTTTTGATATCTTAGTAACTTTTGATAATGTAATTCCCTTCTTTTTTTATACACGAAAACGTCATGTCTTTTTAAACGGTTATACCTCGGAAATATATCATGGAAATTTATTGAAAAAATTTCTCGTTACTACTAACATCGTGAGGAACATTCGGTAAAATTTTTGAATATTAATACTTTTCTATAGTTTGGAGTTTAAATTTAAAAATAAGAAGTTACAAATTGTGTAACGCGTAGAATCTAACCTAATAGTATGAAAAGGTCAAGGCTCACCCATATGTAATCAAACGCATGAGCTTGCGGGCCACATTGTTGAGGTCGAAGTATAAGGTAAACTCAAGTCAGCGACTTCTTATCAACAGTCATAAAAACTTATATTATTGTTTTTATCAGCATATTATTGTTTACGAGATTTTATAAATATTATATAAATATGGTTACTGCGTTTGAGTATTGCATACACTTTTGATCAGGTATAAAAATATCTTCACTTAAAATAATTACAATCACTAAAAAAATAGAACATTCTTACATCAAGGCTGGATCAAGGGATCCCGTCGAAGTAATTGATACTGCGTAGTAGATCGTATATATTTTGGCAATAAACCAACACTTTAAAATACATTATTTACAGAACACTTTTGCACCAGATAAATAAACAAGCATAAAATATATTTATACAAAATGCAATATTATTAAACGAATATGTAGTAATATTTTAAATCGTTATCTAATTGCATATGAGTTTTTTATAAAAGCAGGTTATTTTTGTAATGATTCACGTTTTTTAGCGCATGGAGAGTGAATTTCACGAGCGACGAAAGCGAACTGAAAATCGCACTGATATCAGTCAAGAAAAATCGTTTAAAACACAGGAATAGGAAAGAAGGAAAGCATATTGATAAGTTCAGTGATAGAGAGAGAATGAGCAGATTCATAAAAAAGTACACATAAACTTTACCGATAAAATAATTTCAATAGAAGTTTCAACAACACTAAGTCTCGACGGAAAATTTAATCATACTCCAGCACCAAAAGCTAAGGATTTAGTAAATATAAAAATTATTGAAGCTATCGTGTGTAATAAATTCAATGAATAAATTACAGATGAGAGGCACTTTTTAAAGTCGTAACACTTTAATGAACCAGCATAATGATAAGCAGTGTATGGAAATATATTAAAAATAATAAAGCTAAATGATTTCGTATCTGGGATAACCCTTGTATCGCACTCTAAGAACAAGACTATTGAATTCAAATTTCTATGTTTTCGTAAATCTAAGCAAATAACGTAAATTTTTCATGAAATAAATTTTGTTAATATGAATTTTATCATTGTCAGATTCTGAATCTTTTTTAGACACTTTGACTTTTCAAAATATATGAATGGTTTTTACTGACATCTGATTTATTTTGCGTACACAAATTAAGGAAAGAAGATACCCTGAAAACTAAAATCTTTAAATAACAAAAATATAGTTTTTTATTGTTGATTATGCAATATTATATAAAAAATATGTATTTCATGCATAACTGCAGTTATTTAAAAGAAAAACTTGTAAAATAGAACATATATTTGATTACCGATCTGTGCATGTGGTTGAGGAATCTGTCTCAAATTTTTTTTATGTATTCTTTATACCATTTTCAAGATAGCAATATTTCCTTATAATTATTTTTAACTATTAAAAAAATTCAATAATTTTTTATTTGCAAAAAAAGCTGTATTTTTTTATAAACGTGTATGTATTAAAAGCGTAATTCACTTCAAAATCTAAAAAAAGTCTCTCTATATGCATTCTAAATATATTAGAAAGAAAGTTAAAAAATTTGGAGCCTAATCCATAAAGAAACTGCGCGCAGGCCTCCAAAGCAAGCTGTAAAAATATAGATTTGAGAAAAATAGTATATAAATAATTGTATACGGTCTTGAAAAATTAAAAAAAACGTTAGCTACACTTAAATCCTTTTCATTTGTAAAGAAATAGGATTGAAAATTTGTTTCTATAAATAAAGAAAATTGATTTTTGGCCATTTAATGGGTACCAATGGATTTTTGGGTTTTACAACGGTAAAATTGGAGGCATTGTTAAGTATTGATAGCATAAAAATTTTTAGAATGATCGCTTTTAAACATAAAAAGTTTTCTGGACAAGTAAAAGAAAATTGATAGCATAAAAAATTGAATGAATCTTTTTGAAACTTTTGGGATAAGTTGTCAAAGTTCTTTACAATAAAAGTAGGCATTTTTATAAAAAAATTGTAAAATAATGTATTGTGTTACTATTAAACAATATAAATAAAGTTACAATTATAAACAATTTATTGTGTTACTATTAAACAATGTAAATAAAGTTACAATTATAAACAATTAATTTTCTTATAATTTTATTTTGGATAAAAAAATGTTTAAATTAAAAATAATGCCATGTTTTGTGTGTTACATTAAAGTAAGTATGTACACATTTTTCCAGATAATTTGATAAAAACTATATGCGCCAATCACTTTTTGAAAATGACATTAAGGGGGTAGTATAGATATAATACACGAGAAAACTGAATTTTTTTTATAATTTATTTTTGATTTTCAAGCTATAAATAACTTAAAAATAATGTTTAAATTGTGAATAAAGCCATACAAAAAATTTACAGGTTTCAAGTGATTATTTTTAAATTACTATCTTTTTTGAAATTCGCACATTTTTTGGTAGTTGCACAGATCATAGCGCCGCACTGCGTTGAAAAGGCGCAGTCTAATCATATATTCTTGTGAGTATTTACTTCCAAAGCTGTCAAGAAGTATAAGTATTTTCAAGATCATAAAAAATACTAAAAATCTTATTTTATCAGTAGCTAATGTAATTTTTTAATGTATTACTTTGTGATTTTTAATCTATTACTGGTATGTAAATTACTTTTACTTCTAAGCGTATGATTTTTCTTTTTGATACTGAAGTAATATTAATTTATTTTAGGTTACAATTGGCAAGCACTGTATGATTGAGATGATGAATTCATGTTTTGTATTTGAGAACAGCTGCTGAAATGGATCAGAATGTTATAATGTAGACTGAGATTGTAATGTTTGAAGAAATTGTAACATTAGTGCAGTGTAATTTTAAATGCACTTTTCTCATAACTATGTTTTCAGAGCTTGCGCGTAACCTGCAAACTGGACCTGTGCATGGATTTTGATGATCCAGATCTTAAAATGTTCCTTTTGAATGCTGTTTTGGACTGAAGCTATTCAAGAAACATCTAAGAGTTGATTATCATGTGAGTATAGTCTAAGTGTGAAAAAATGACAGTTTTAATAATAATGATAATAATTATTTTGGCTTTCAGGACATCAAAAAATTTAAATAAATTAAAATAAATCTCTAACTAGCTTCAGTCCAAAACGACATGCATGGGGAACAATTTAAGATCAACATGACCAATATACATGCATCTCTTGAGCCTGTAGGTTACGTGCAAGCAAACGACATAGACTCATATCTTCCCTTGTAAGGTGGGGAAGAGTCTCATCAGGAATAAATTTTGTAAGAAATTTATTCAACTTTAAGGATCTACTCATACTTATATTTTAAATATTTCCCTATTACTTTTACAGATGGAAATCTTCAAAACTGTGCTATAGGTATTCTACCCTCTTAAATAAATGCAATAATGGTACACTATAAGGATAAAATAAGTTAAAACTTGCTGAAAATTTATACATAGCATCATGTAATAATAGTAAATATATCATCATAACTTCATTATGTTAAAATAAAAATTGAAGAATTGAATCTCGTTTTACCAGTCTCTTGCTTTATCACTACAAATAAAGAAAATTTTAAGATATCACAAAGCGAAAATGCAATATTACACACTTAGAAATTAAGACTATACCTAATTCATTCTAGAAATATTTTATTTAACATTTATTCTGTAAAGTATTTTGGAATTTGGGACAAATATTTGTTAGTAATGATAATATTACTTTTTTATACTGATATTTGATAATAGTATTACATATTCCTTTTATTTATTTACATACCAATGAAAAGTAACATTAATTTATTAAGGTTAGTTCAAGAATAGAATGGTCGCAATTCAGGAGCCACAATCACAGTCAGCCAAACCTCAAAGGAGCTACGCGTAGCGAGTATGGTATTTTCCAATTGAAATGAATACCTTTTTATTTACGAATTAGAGTAGAGTTTTTGTTTTAATGACGTTTCGAAACCAAGTCGCCGACTTCTTCATTGTCCTCGTGCGATTTGCGCTATTGAAATCTATATATGCAAGTCCAAAGTGTGCACTGGAAGTTAAAATTAAAATCAATAACACGAGAAATTGTGGTCAGAAAATTATCATTCGTATTTGACTTTAGTTTTCACAAAGTTTGTATTACGCAATTACGGTGAAAATTTTCAGATCAGAGATTTTGATCTTCTCAAGGTTCCTAAAAAAATGTCTGTCAGTGTGTGTACTTGTGAATCTATGAGTGCTTGTTGGTGTAGGTGTGCGTGTTGGTATGCATGTGTATACATGTGCGTGTATACACGTGTACGTATGTGTGTGTTAGTGTGGCTGTATAGGTGAGGTATGTGTGAATGTGGGTATGTATGTGTATGTGCGTGTGTATGTGTGGGTGTGTGCGTGCATGTATGCGTGTATGTGTGCGTATGTGGATGTTGGTGTGGATGTGTATGCATGCATGTGCGTGTGTGTCGTATGATATAAGTAATATTTATCATTAGTGTTTAGTAGTCGCTTGTAAGTTTTGTCTTATTTGGTCATTATCTTTTGCTCGATCTTTTGCTTATTAAAAGATAATGAGGATTATGTGATAACTATCATTGATAATAACGTTATGTGAACTTATGGGTCACTTAAATATATCCATATAATCTGATACACATATAGGTACGTACAATTACAGAAAATTAAATTTTTAAAGAAATAAGTTATCTTCTGTATGTGAAAACCACTATGGAAGCAAATTTATGTAATAGTAGTGGATATTATTATTATTAAGGCACAAACATTCACACACGCCAACTCATATACTGTCATACATAAAGACATATAACGACGTGCACACCCTTGCATTCACACATATTCATGCACGCACTTTTATATTTATACTACCTATAAGTTAACGATTGCTTTGCCGTAAATGGACAGAGAATGAAGATGAAGATAAATTGAAATGAAGAACACTAAACAATGCGCTAAAAGAGTTGTGTAAAATTACACATAAGGAATTAAGTTATCTCCTCGATCGATGTGAAGAGAACGATGGAAGCATATGAATAAAATAGTGGAAATGATTTTTCGGAATTTTATACGTTTTTCAATCAGCTGATCCAACGTGGTTGACGGAAAAATAAGATGTGAGGTATTTTACTTCAAATATACGCTACTTTAATGAAATAATCTACTTATTCTTTATCCCAGACGGAAATCGTTTTAGCACATAAAAAATAGAAAGTATTTATAACTGTTTATAAAAATTTATAAAGGTCGGAATTGCGACTATGTATAATATCTATATACTGTTATAAATAATTATAAACAGTTATAAATTTTTTTTTGAACTTTTCCTTTTCACCGCAAACAAAGAAATATTACATCGTGCAAACAAATTTATAACTATTTATAACTGTTCTGAATTATAATTTACTTCGTATAACTATTTATAATTTTAATATCTTCTTTCAAATTCTGAGATATATATATAATTTTTCATGTGCCCAAATTCCACGTATTGAAAAAATGATAATAACAGTTATAATTTTTTTTATGTGCCTATATACTTCACGCATCGAAAAAATTGAAAAAAATTTATAACTGTTAAAAATTTGTATCGACTAATAATTGCAGTTCATATTTCATAATAACTATTATAAAAGTCTCAATTCCGACCTTTATAAACTATTATAAATAGTTTTAAATAGTTTCTATCTATTATTTTCTATCATAACTAGTTATATACAGTTATTCATACAAGAATATTTCCGTCTGGGATGGAATGGAAAAAATCATCGAATATAAGAGTTAAAATTTATCGAATATTTATGCATCTATAATTATGATCGTCAAATGTTAATAACTTTGCATCCAAATAATATTTTTATACATCCGTAACAAAACTTAAATTATAACTCTCTCCACCTACTTTGATTATCTTTTCGGTCAATTTTTCTAGTATAAAAGCTTCAGTTGTTGTCAAAAGAAGATGTATATTTTTTAATTGAAATAACGCATATTTAAACAAAATACTTCATATCTCGAGGATAGGCCCCATTGGAAAAGATTGCGGGTGCTAAGCTTCATTTTTAGGTACCAAAAATCACACATCCAGAAGTTTCATAAAAAATCGTTTACCACAGAGTGTGTACTCTCCTTGTTAGACCAAATCTTTAATTTTTGTATTGGTTCAAATAAAGCTACCAAAATATTAATTTAAAAATGTCATGTAAACTCTTCATTGACAGTTTGAGGAAGCATACAGTCAAAGTTGTTGGCAGCATATTCAAAGAAAGTTCCTAATCGAAAGAACCAATAATAGTTTTTTTCTAGAACTTTGTAGTAAAAATATATAGCAACTATGCATATGACCGACAGATCTTGGATACTCGATTCCGGTGGGTAAAAATGCCAAATACTATTTTTTCTCGTACTGATTTTCATGAATTGAATTTTGAATGATAACTGCTCTATGATAAAGCACTCTCTTAAAGCAGTTAGAAGCGGTTAGTATACTCACTTGTATCCATTAGCAAATTCATAACTATCGAGTAAGCTCCAATAGAGGTAAGCCTTGACCTTGCATTTGTCGTAGTTCACGGCGTCTATTACCTCCTTGAGGTACGACCTGATGTACTTTATTCTGTTCGAGTCGTCGATTTGGCCCGAGTCGGCATAACCGTTCTCACAGACGTAGATCGTCGGATCATCATACTCCTCCTTGATTTTACGCAACATGCGTCTTATTCCACTCGGTACTACCTGTGAATGTTAAGAAAATCGCTGTTAATTATGTCAGCAGATTGTTTTCTCTAAGTGTTCTAAAAATATTTAACTATGGATTACACCAATTAACATTTATTTCTCCAACATTACTTTTGGTTCTTTTAAGATTCGACAATTTTCTGAGTTTAATGTTTTTTAAAGATAACACTTTTCCAAATTTGTGTACATAATAGGGATGAATGTCGATTTTTAGTTAACAATACATTCTTGTAAATCATGATATAGTTTCTTATGAAATCTTGATGATTTGTTGAAAACTTGAAAACTTGATGAATTGAATGATATCTTTAATATTGAAGAAGATTTAGGTGAAACTTTGTAGACGATGTGACGTTACTCTTGCTAGAAACTTTTGGTGTGTTAAACACTGTAAGGTCACGCAAAGGACCTTTAATAAGCTTAAAATTTTCGCATATTGAATTTTTTTACATAAAAAAAATTAATTTCATATTCTTTCCTATTTGGGAGGCTCATTGTCGGTGAAATATACGGAAAAAGATTATTTAAAAGTATCGTTTTTTCAATCATTTTAGCTCAAAGAGATTTCATCCAGCTAGAACAGCCATGTATTACCATACTCTGCATTATCTAAAAATTGTAATTTTGTCAGACAAGTAGTATTTAGATGCTCGCATCTAGTCAATTACTATTTCTCTGTGAGAAAGCTTTGTATTTTAGTGTTATGATAAAATTTTATTACTTGATAATTCAGGATCTCTCTTTGAAACTGTGTTCTGCTAAAGAAGTTAGTACCGGTTTTCTCGTTTATTTCATCAACAACAACCTCGCAGATTTCGCATGCAATTCTAAAAAAGTATTATTATTAACATATTTTAAACTGAGAATATTCACTGATTTCTTTCCTCCTGAAAGAACCACCTAAATTTACTAGATAATATTTGCTTGATAATAAGTATTATTATCTTTTCAACTAATTGTTGATGCAATATTAAGTATAAAAATGGACTATAAGTTATAGAAAAATAATTTGTTCTAAATCAGTAATGTCAAAACCTACCGAGAATCCGCTAGCCGTAGTTCCCCAGTTTAAGTCAAAACTCTTTTTGACACCAGTATCGTTCACCCAAATGGTGTCTTTCATTTCTAATGCGGGTTCTACTAAATTAGATATGTAAAAGTTTACTCCGAAGTAGTCCGCTGTACCTCTACAATAAAATCAAAACGCAAAATATCTTTATCATGGAATAAGTAAAGTGGATCCTTAATATGTTACATAATAGCCTTAAGAAAGCCCGTAATCAAATCGTAGACCCCTACTTTATCATATTATGTTTTCATTATTTATTAAAAAAATAATGTTTCTATAAAGAAATTATGGGAACACCACTTTTGAACCCAAAAATAAAACTTATTTGTATATCCATAAAAATTCTTCCTTTCAAGAGCAATCATTCTGAATTTTTTTTTACTATAAATACTAGGTAATACCATTAAGGAAATTAATTTTTGTTAAGTAGAAAAATTTTTACATACATATATCTGGTAACATTAATTATTAATATTAAATAATTCATTGAAAAGTCAATAATAATAATGTATGTAAAAAATTTTCTACGTATTAAAAATTAATGTCTTGTATTCATACCATATCTAATGTATAGAAAAGTAATATCCCCAAACCTGGAAAATCAGGGGCGGGATCACTTGGGATCTCGTGGGCAGTGGATTAGGAGCTTTTAATAACTATGGTGATTTTATATGACGTGCTGGATCAAGATTTCGAGTTTTTTTACAGTGAAATTAAAGCTATAACCAAGTATTTATAGTAAAAAAAAATTCAGTATGATTGCTTTTGAAAGAAAAAATTTGTATAAACTCATACAAATAAGTTTTATTATTGGGTTGAAAGGTTATGTGCCCCTTCAAGTCGGTCCCAATTCTGTAAGACTTAAGGAATAAATTGTTCAGAAGAAAACTTAATTTAATAACTCTGTTTTTGAGAAAAGTAAGAAACGAAAAATCTTTGAAGGTTACCATACGACGATCAGTCGTCAGGGGCATGATAACCTAGAAAGATTTCGTTTCTTACTGTTCTTAAAAACAGAGTTATTAAATTAAGTTTTCTCTGGAGCAATTTATTCCTTGAATCATACAAAATTGAGAATGACTTTTATTTTTTTATAAAAACAATTATTTTTTCAATATTAGGGATCTACGATCTGACTACGGCCTCCTCTTATAACAGATAACAGTTGTCAGTGCTTTACCACAATGTTGTTTTATCTGATGAAAAACGCTGCTTTCGAAGTTGTAAAAAGCTGACAACGTTGCATGAACTTCGAAAACACTGCGTCCATGGGAAAAGATAAGTTATAAATCATTCAGACCATTAATAGTTTCGATACGTTACTCATATGCAATTAGTATGGAAATGGAAGAGGCGTTTGTACAAAAAGCGGCCCCAGCTGATTGAACCTGCGGCTGGACCACAGGTCCAGTGAATATTATAAGGAAACATGATCTCTGGCAGCTTCTACCACCTTGAAAATATATATTTCGAGATGGTAAAAGTTTTCAATGTTCATACTTCGGGACAGTATTTATTGTGGTCCAGCCGTAGGTTCAAATAGCTAGTTGCTCTTTTGTCATGTTCGTCCGGCAAGAGTCTTTGATTATGATGAATATTTCTTAAGAAAAACGAAACGTTTCGATAAATATATGAGAAAGTAAAGTAGGTCTGGAGCATCCCATTGAAGGTGTGCTTAGAACGTTTCTTCCGTACTGAAAGAGAAGAAAACTGTTAATCAAATCCAACAAACTTTATATAATCAATCCATTCCTTGGAGAAGCTCGGAAGTCTCGATCGTTTCAGTCCCTCGAAGCGACTGTTCTCACCGATCCTCCTCTTCATGATCTCGGGATAGTCACCCGTTTTCGAGAAGATCGGGTGAGCAAACCAGCCGCATTGAAACTGAAACGCCACCTCGGCCGCTAGCGAATCGTCCTTCGTATTCTGCTTCGCGATATAATCGTCGCAGTCCTGGGCCAGGCCGAGGATGCCTTTCTGCTTTGCGCGAAACTCTTGGTCGTAGATGTGGTAGGCTCGGGCGTGGGCCTTCAGCATGTTGTGGCCGCACAGGTAGGCGGCAGTCAGATTCGTAGTCCCTTAAAATGTTGAAGTAAATAGAGTATAGAATCGAAATGTTAGTTTATAGTTACTGCCACTGGAGTGCGTGATGAGTAGCACTTACACATCTCGATGTAAATATCACATTTCATACGGAATAAACGGCTTTTTATACAAAGTACGCATTTTCCTGTATACAACCTCAACAAGAAACGGTCAAAGTGGAAAACTGTCAAGATGAATTAAGCGAAGCACATCAAACCGTTGATCGATAAGTGACAATGGACTATTTAAAAGCGAGATATTCGCAAGTTGCCTAAAAATCTGGTCAAACCAACGGACTTGACTGTAGATACTAAGCTTGATGTATCTTTATAGAAAAATTAAGAAGTTTATAGAATAATGGCCTTACAACCAAGAACGAACAAAAGTTAACAGATTTGATGCTAAAATGTTTTACCTATTTTGCCAAGCAAATTCGAGACATTGCATTCTAGTTAGATGTTACTAAGAATCCGAAACGACGTAACTGTGAATGTTTGAGAGAAACTTTAAGAAAACTAGTGACTAGTTCCTTCAAAAAGGCCTTAAGGGCAAATATGGAGAAAAGGAGATAAAAAATCCGAATGAAATGTAGTAAAAAGTGACCTATAAAAAGAGAAAGTATGTGAAGAAAAAGGCTCAGTCGGTACGTGATTATAAGAAATCGATAACTAACCGTTGACCACCTAAAAATAAAACATTCGGCGATGCTCATAGATGTCAGAGTGACAAGTATACCGATCCCTACATTCTTTCAAATATATAATACTGCTGAAATAAATTAAAGATATTGGTGCATTGATAATGGCGCATGCAAAGAATAACAGCGGTAAAAATACGGTTCTTATCTTAAGCAATATTTGGGGCATTCCATGTATTTCTAAAAATGTATTTTCTGTTTTAGCAGCTCAACGCTACTATTAAATCTATAGTTTATTAAATCTATTAAATGTTGCTGTTGGAGACAGCTCAATGCTGCAGCTATATCACAAGAGATGAGGAAATCAGGATATGTGACATGTAAAAGAAATGATTGAAAAATAATTAAGCATTAAGGTCAAAGGCAAGGGGTTTGTGAGCCTTACATTTAAGGACAGTCGCATTATTGGCCTCTTAGCATCAAGAAGAAAACGATTAACCCTGAAGAGTTGATATCGACTGATGCATGCGGCCCTTTCGATGAATATTTAGCAAAGAAAAGGTATCTAGTCATATTTAAAGATAAGGATAAGTAATATAGTTATACGAATTATCAAGATCCTTTGGTCATTAGAAGAAAGATAAATGCCAAACAATCTTACAACAAATGATTGCATACACAAAGCAACAAGGACAATCCTTCTTCAAAAGAACGGAATCACGCAGAGATTGACAACTCCATACACTTCATATCGAAACAGCGGTAGTGATCGAGAAAATCAAACAGTAAAGAAATAGATATGGACGGATTTAGTAACTTATCCTGCATACATTTTATGAATGTATCAGAGAATCCAGAAACATTTAATGAATAGCGAGATGGCTTCTCACAACCAGTAAAGGATGAATGAGTTTATTCGCTATGTTAAGCAATAAGTGGCGCCCTCCTGGTGGCCAAAATTCGAAACTTTGAGAGCCTCCCAAAGCGTTGATTAAAAGTGATCGCGAAAACTAAATAATATAAGAAATATAAAAATGGCACCACTAAATCTCTAATAAATTGCAGTGAATTTATGCAATACATAAAAAAATGATGTAGAAAAATTTATTAAAGAGAAACATGTTTTATAAAGTTCATCTATTTGATATATAATATTCATTTACCCAGTTATAAACCGTTGCTAAGGCAGAGGCAGATGTGCCATGAACTGAGTCCAATTCATTTTTTATCTCATATGGAGTTAAACCCTTTAAATGAAAATGTTTAATTACCGCTCTGAACTCGTTTTTTTCCATTTTTCTTAACAAGCAATTTTTTTTTTTCAATTGGTTATAAAAACACGTAAACTCAGAAGATGTAGACTGTGACTGCACCATATATCTAGTCGGGAGTGGTGCTGACTGAAAACAGATGATTTGGAGCGATTCGCGCGCCATCTGTTGGTCATTCTAAAGACTTATTGAACTACCCTCGTACCTACCTTAACATTGCGAATTGAAATGAAAATTTCTGAAATACTGGTTAATGGAATTTTTGAGATCGCTAATTGCAAATCAGCTATCAAAATTCCGAAAATGAGCAGTTAGTCAAGAAAAATAAATCTTGCTTCCATTACTTGCCTAATAATTACCTATTTTGTCCTTCTCGTACCAGCTGGCCCCAAGTAAGCTGTAGCAGAACGTATTTGGCTCGTTGATCGTCCCGAACTTTTTCACTCGATGGCCGAACTCCTTAAAGACGAATCGCGCGTAATCCGCAAAGAGCTCGACCATCGCCTCGCTCTGCCAGCCACCGAACTCCTCCTCGAGTACGCGCGGATGATCGAAGTGGTGGATGGTGACGAAGGGCTCGATTCCGTGCAGCTCGAGCTCGTCGAGCAGCGCGTGATAGTAGCGCACGCCGTCCGGGTTGACGAAGTCGGTGCGACCGGTGGGCAGCAACCGTGGCCAGCTCAACGAGAATCGGTAGTAGTGTAACTAGTAAAAGGAGAACATGATGATTATTTCAATAGGTCCAGAGAGAAAAGTCTTACATCTTACGCGATATGATTACGAAAAATACCTATCTGTATTGACAATATATTACCCATATATGTGTAAAATAAGTATTGAAATCCTGGAATAATTAAAAAAAGTGTACCTATTTCGTTTAAGCGGGAGTATGCCACTTCGAACGGTTTTCAAAAATTACACCCGAAGGGATAGTCAACTTCATTCCCGTGTTGCATATAGAACTTTATTCCCCGCTTAACTGTTCCCACTTTATTGACTTGAAAAGTGGGACCCAAAGAAATAGGAAAAAATAGTTCAAAATTAAAAAACAAGACTAAAAACTGCTTTTGCGGGAAAAAAGTAGATAAGAGGAAATCAAATGCTCCTTCTGTCCCGTTTTTCAGGTTAATAAAGTGGTCATTACGGTTTAGTCGGGAATAATAGTATATTATGCAAAAAGGGATATATATATATTTTTTTTCCAGCATTGCGTATATGAACAATACTAATGTTTTTAGCTCTATCGCGGGTTTTAAGGACCTATTTGATAAAACCAAAAATTGATCCTCAAAGGTTTATCAAAATTCGTGTATACGTACCCCAATGTACTTCAAAATGTTCACATCCTCCTTGTATCTGTGGTACGAGTCGCTCGTGATTTCCGGCACCCTCAGGAATATGTCACGATTGTTGTGCACAGCCCAGTCCAGTTGACTAGGGCTTTTGCCTATGTATAGCGCATGAAAATCAATTTTTGCAACTAAATACGACTATTTTAATATTTGAAAATTTTAGATTATTTAACCAGCTAAAAAAGTAAAGACTGTAAAAGTAAAGTAAAGAAAATATGTAAGAGGTATACGTCTCTCATTTATTTTACTTTTTTTCGATTATCTGTTTTGGTAGCAATTTATACAAAATTCTTAAATGAATTTTACAGTCATTTTAAATCATTATTATGAATCTGTATTCGTAACTACATGTCTCGAAAATTCTATAAATATACTAAAACAGACACTTAACAGTTTAAGAGAAAGAGAAATTAATTACCGCCTGTATTCCAGGCTCCTTCGATCTGGAAAGCAGAGGAGCCCGCGCCCAATAGTAAGCCTTCGGGTATAGCCACGGATTTGCTGATACTACTGCTGTGATTCAAGTAATTTTGTATAAAGATTTTGTTCAAAGTATGTAATAAAGCAACTTACGCTGAGTACATCTGTAATATTAATCCGAAATAACATTGACAAAACAGCTTCATTTAAGTTTAACTGAAATATCAATACTACAAATCTTTAATATACAATCTATATATTATATACAAGTACGACTGACAAGATTTGGAAAATTATAGCATCCCTTTCCCGATTTAAATGGTGAGTTAATCCTTATATCTTCACTGAAGTAAGACCTGTACGTATAAAAATTAAAGTAGTTAAGGTATTAGTCTGATAAGATAAAAAGAAAGAATTTGTATAATACGATGAATAAAAATTAAATGTTGAAAAAGTATGGTATCATAAAAAACGGCTTGTAACAACTTTTCCAATGTATTCTTTAAAGCCAGAATAAATAACAATTATCATTAAATAAATATTTAAAATAAAAAAGTAAAGCATATATCAAAATAGCATTATAAGTTATAAATGATTACTTCTAACAGAAAATTGTAGACGAAACTGTTTTAATTTATATAAATATGTTGACAACGGGTGTCTCTTACACCCTTCATCGGGTCAAAGAAGAATTAATTCTATAATAAGCTAAAATCTAGGTAACTTATCTAGACTGCTCGCTGCTTCCCACACATAGGCTTCAAAGCGCTAGATGTATATAGTGTACCATTCATGTTTCCATTTTTTGTTACTTTATGCAATATTGTAAAGATTAAAAATTGAAATAATTCGTATTATTTCAATGGTACACGTTACTGCATATGTCTAGTAGGCTTCAAAGCTCTAGATCAACACTAATCAGCAGCTCAGCTGAATTCAGGATATTAGTTAAAATACTATAAAATATGTCCAAAACAACTTTAAAATACTATAAAATATGTCAAAAATACAATAAAACATGTCTAGCTTCAAAGCGCTACATCTGTACAGTGTTAAAATTCATTTTAGTTACTATATGCATCGATGTAAAGATAAACAGTATAATACAAATTAATTGCAAGAAGTAATAATAATTACCGTCAACACTAATCTGTAGCTCAGCTGAATTCAGGATATCAGTTTAAAATACTACAAAAAAATAAGTTTATAATACTATAAACTATGTCAAAATAAGTTTAAAATACTATAAAAGATATCAATAATAAGTTTAAAATTCTATAAAATATGTCAAAAATACAATAAAATATGTCTTTTTAACTGTACATGTCTAGTAGGATATTGTATGTATTACATGTCAAAAACATGTTTTTGGACATTTGCAATTAAATTACATTATTTTTAGAAAATGTCCGTATGGATGTGTGTGTTTATGTGAGTGTGAGTGTGTGTATTTATATGTATGTGTGTGCGTGTATTTATGTGTGTGTATATGCGTGAGCTTTGACTTTTCCGTACTACTAGAATAGATTCTAACTAGATAATTAACTACACTTAAAATAGTTACAACCATTTGAAAAATAAAGCATTTTTACATGAATGCTGGAGCAAAGGATCCGCTTGAAGTCATCAATACTGAATAGTGGGTCGTATATATTTTGGCAGTAAACAAGTACTTTAAAATACATTATTTACATAAAACGTATACTCTACTTAAATATGCAATAGTATAAAGTATATTAAAACAAAATATAATATTATTAAACGAACATGTAGTAATATTTTAAATCGTTATCTAATTGCATATGTTCTTCACAAGCAGGTTATTTGTAATAATTCACAAATTTTAATGCCTGGAGAGTGAGACTCTTAAGGAAACGTATGTGAGAACCTTTTCGTCTTCGAGTGTCTCTGTCTTTTTCACTCTCTCACGTGGTTTTCACCTCTTCCCCCGATTACATGCCTGCAAGGCACACACGTTGCAAGTGTACTTTTCTTTCGTATCAGAATATATCTTATTTTATGATAATTTTATATATTAATATATCGCGGGTTTTGCAACGGTAAAAATCCCGTTATACAATGGGCGCCCAACATGGGGCACCATGAAATGGTTGTGATTACCGAAAAAGATGAGAAAAATAAAACATAACAACAGTCGGGAATCAAACTCGCGCCAATCCAGATGAGAAGTGGGCACCCGGCCAACCGGGCCAGCATTGCACTGATCGCTTCTCTCTCGTCCTAGCCATAATCTAACTTCAGAAACACAAGGTAATACACCGTTATAGATAATTCAAAATTCTATGTTTTGTAAAACTAAGCAATTAAGGTAGTTCGAATGCATATAAAAGTACTTCAGCATCAAATAAAACTTGTACAGGTTATTTATGAACATGAAATGTATCCCCTTATAAATTTTAGACCAGGTTGCCGAATAAGTTTTAGAGAAAAAATTAATTAAAATTCGTCTATTTCACACACATCTTATGAGAGTCGACGCGACTCTGAACAGTATTAAGATATTTCTTCACAAAAACTTCAGATAAAACTATAAAACTAAGGTATAAAAGTACAATATTTTTACCTCCTAATGACTCAATGAAAAATACACTGATCCAAACTTACTAAAAGTTACATTTACTAAAAGGATATTTACTTAAAAAGTACGAAAACGCTGAAATTCTAACCTCAAAGCGTGAAAAAGTGAATCATGTGAGTGTAAAAATATCATTCTTGTGACGAAAAATACATCATTTTTTGTATTATAGCAATCTTAAATTATCTTAAAGTTAATAAATAAATTTAATAAATATTATTTACATACATTAAATAAGATTTTCGTAACTTGTTTTTGTACACACTCAATTGACTTAAGAGTCGCGTTCGAACCACCTTAACGTAATTTTTGCATGAAATAAATTTTTCTAATATGAATTTTATCATTAAATTACAATTTTTGAATCTGTTATATCTGTTGGCCAAAATCAGTCAGCGGGGTAAATTTTTTCTGTAAAATAAATTCTATTAACACATAGTTTATTTTGAGTATTGGTCGAAGATATATCAATATTCTGCCATTAAAAGCAGTATGCGCCTTTGTAAATACTTTAATTACAGTCAATATAAATATGCAAAATGTAGATAAATATTATACGGTTAAGACAGAACTGCTGTGTAGTACAGACGGCATGCGCTTCATCTTTCTAAAAGATTGAAGCTTGCTATAACATAGCGACAATAGAATAGTACAAAATTATAACTATAATCCACTCTAAAAATATTTTATTTAACATTTATTCTGTAAAATATTTTGGAGTTTGGTACAAATCTTTCATCAGTAATGATAATACAAATTTTTTCACACGGTTACTTGATAATATAATATTTATTCTTCTTATTTGTTTATGTATATAACAGGTATATTAGTTGATTAAGATTAGTTTAGAGCCAACCAAGCCCCAACGAGGGGCCACGCATGTCGAGTATGGTATTTTTTCATTGAAATGAATACCCTTTTATTTATTAATTAACGTAGAGTTTTGGTTTTGATGACGTTTCGGAACCAAGTCGCCGACTTCTTCAGAGTCCTCTTGCGATTTGCGTCGTTAAAATTTATGTACGCAAGTCCAAAGTGTGTACTGTAAATTGAAATTAAAATCAATAATACGAGAAATGGTGGTCAGAAAATTATCATAAGTATTTGAATTTAGCTTTCTTAAAGTTTTATGACGGTGAAAATTTTCAGATCAGAGATTTATAACTTTTCGAGGTTCTTGGGCTAGACATAACAGAGTTTTCCAAAATGTCTATCTGTATGTGTGGGTGCATGCGTGTAATTGTGTGTATTTGGAGTTGTGAGCATTGATGTGGATGTTGGTGTGCACATGTATGCTATGCATGTGTGTCCCTGGTTAAAAAATTGGATGAGACTGGATAAAACCAGATTAGTCCGTAATCCGGTTTCATACAGACACCGAAGGTATGATGGCTACGATCCGACTTGATATAGTTAATTTTTTGATGATTAGAAACATTATCCGGAACAATAGATTTAATACAAAAAAATTAAAAGTATTATTTGATGCGTTTATATCACCATTTTTGTAGCATAAACATTAAATTTTAAAAATTAAAAAATAATATAAAATATTAACGTTTTCCAGCTTTTGTCTAATCTTATCCGATCTAAGCAGGTCAATTTTCTATGTAGAAACATTATCAGGAAAAAATAAATATATACCCATGGTATCTATAACCTCCTTATATTTCTGAAGACGGTTAAAATATAAATAGCTCTGTATTTCAAGCATCTATAGTAAAATGTTTATTACTAAACCGATACACATTAAGAGTTGAGCAACAAATTAAAATATTGATGCTATTTGGTTATTATCTGAATTCATCCCATTTCATTCAGTTAAATTTTGTATAACGGTTATGAAAAACATTGTCCGGAATTATCCAGTTAAATAAGAAAACAATTAAATAATACTTTATTATGATGCATTTACTATATAGAATGAAATATGTATAATATATTCTTTAAATATAAAAAATTGAGCAGTAAATTAAAATATTAATGTTATCTGGTTTTATCCGATCTTATCCAGTCATCTTTTTATAGAAACATTATCCAGAATAATCCAGTTTAATATGAAGAGTACATAACACCTTATATTCTGTATACATTTATAGCAAATATTATAACTAAACCATAAAAGATTGAATATTTACATTAAAAACAACGCACGCACACACACATCAAAACCTACGAATCGCACTACCTGGACCTTGTCATCAGCCACCATAATGCCCGTTATCTTTTTGGTTACTAATAACATATTAAAATTTTGTAGTAGTCAATTTGTGTAGACCCACTTTAAGGTGATGCTAAGCCCACCCGCCACTTACAATTACGAGATCCCACTTTTTTATTTAATTTTCAGTTTTAAGTAAATATCTCTGAATAGTTGTTGTCTAAGTCAAAAACAACAACTTTTCAGAGAAATAATTTATCAAAATGAAAAATTAAACGAAAGAAATGGTTCCTCCGGTAATGGCAGGAGGGGAAGGGGGGGGGGGGGGTTAGAATCAAATTAAATATATTTCTTGTATAATCAATTTAAAATATACTTACAGCAAGTGAATGCGCTGAAACAGATTTTCATTTTGGCTCAAGCGGATTTCTATTACGTCGTCGAACAACGAGATAATAGAATTCCTCTTGAAAAGAAAAAGAACATGTTCACGGCATTCACTTGCGTAGGTCATTTTATTACTTGATTCTATAGAATTTTTTGTATACTCACTTGTATCCACCAACGAATTCATAACTATCGATCAAGCTCCAATAGCTGTAAGCCTTGACCTTGCACTTATCGTAGTTCACGGCATCTATTACCTCCTTGAGGTACGACCTGATGTATTTTATTCTGTCTGTGTCATCGATTCGGCCCGCATCGGCGTAGCCGTTTTCGTAGATGTAAATCGTTGGATTGTCATACTCCTCCTTGATCTTGCGCAGCACGCGTCTTATTCCACTCGGTACCACCTAAACGTTAAAAAATCGCTGTTAACTATACTTTAGCAGGTTGAACTATGAATTATGCAAATTCGCATTTCCTTATTCAAAATTACTTTTGGTTCGTTCAAGACAATTTTCTAAATTTAAAATATACTGAAGTTAACACTTTTCCAGTCTTATGTGCATAATTTGAGAGCCCATTGTCGGTGAAATATACCACAAAAATAATTTCAAAGTATCGTTTATCGATTATCTTAGCTTAAAGACAGATTACCTACAGATTACATACATAGCTGGAACAGCAATTTCTTATCATGTTCAACATTATCCACTTGCGTATATCAAATTATATCCTTATTATTCTGTGATAGGTAACGTTATATCAACACTTAAATATATATACAACGACCATCCCAGAATGGGTTTCATCCTGATACAAGTTTTCCCTACTCCACAGGCATAACCCTGGGCGAATGCGGGATATGATTAAGAAGAATAATATAAAGGTATGGAAAAAATAACTATCAGACACTTACTAGGCCAAGAGGCTGCAGAACATACAAAAATAATTTACCTTATCGATTTCAGAAATCGTAGAATAGGAAAATCATTATAAAAAGAAAACTAGTCAATGAATCTTTAAATTTCTTTTTAATTTCGAATCCTGATTAACAAACGAAAAAAAGAGCTCTATTTGGACAAAAATAACCGTGCCATTCTCGAAATATAAGCGATCAAAAAACAATTTCAAAAAATACACAACGTCAAATATCTTGGAACATAAAGGTCCTCATGATCTGGATAATAACTCAACCAAGAGATAGTAAAAAGCTAACTTTTTGAAAAGTTTCAAATCAAATCTTGTCGATTTACTGAGAATGGAACGAAGAAGTGGACATGATACTTCGAGCCCAGGGTGAGGACTGGAGACTAGCAAGGCATATAACGAATAGAAGGAGAATATAATGGGCACGTCCAAACCCTACAAGGCGACAGGACCGGATGGTATTTTCCCGGCACTACTGCACTATTGCAACAGGGCAGCAAAATACTTGTACCAGCACTGGAGAGGCTGTTGCGGTCGTGTCTAGCTTTAGGTTATGTACCGAGAAGATGAAGACTGGTAAAGGTGTTTTTTTTTTCCAAAAGGGGGGCGCAACACTCAGAGCTTAAAGACTACAGACCTATCAACCTTACTTCGGTTGTACTGAAAATGATGGAAAGGCTGGTAGACAGGTACATCAAAGAAAAATCATTAATGGTATCACCGCTGCATCGCCGCAACACGCCTACCAGGCGGGAAAATCAGTAGACACGGCGCTGGCAGATGCAGTAAGCTACATACATAAAGGAATGGAACATAAAGGCGTGGTGTTGGTAACTTTTCTGGATATAGATGGGGCATTTAACCACACGACCAGGGAGGCAATGGCAGAAGGCATGAGGGAACATGCAGTTCCAAAAATCCTTTTTAGGTAAAGCTGGCGCATGTTGAGCTACAGGATGATTGAAGCATACTGGAAATTTCATAAAAACAAACGTAACGTAGGAAAGGGGTGCCCACAAGGAGGCGAATATATTCAGATTCGTGTCCCCGTGAAAGAAGCACCTTAATTCACTGCCATTAAACAACGACGAAATAGAAATTCTCTTAAACTATTGTAATTTAACAAGGAGAAATCCGCTTGTAGCGCATTTCTTCTCAGGGCAAGCAAATTTCTTCTCGCAGGAAAAAATATTTTTTAGAAGTAAGAATATTTTATGTTTGAAATAAAAATACGATAATTTAGAAGGAACCTCGCGTATACGCATATTAAGCAGATTCCGGCTTACTTCAAGTAAATTTGAATGAAGCAGTGTTTTCTACTTACTTCCAGAAACAATTTTTCTCAGTGTTTACTAGATATAAGGCATAAAAGAATAATTTATTTTAAGTCAGTTAAGTTAAATCTTACCGTAAATCCGCTAGCTGTAAGTTCCCAGTTCGAGGCAAAACTCTTTTTGACACCTGTATCGTTCACCCAAATGGTGCTATTCATTTCTGGCGCGGGCTCTACTATATAGGAATTGTAAAAGTTTACTCCGAAGTAGTCCGCTGTGCCTCTGAATTGAAATCAAAATGCAAGAAATGTTTATCATAAAATAAGACAAGTAGCTCTTTCATATTTTATATAGCAATATAGTCCACATAAGATAGCAGTTGCAGGAGCGTTATATATATATATATATATATATATATATATATATATATATATATATATATATATATATATATATATATATATATATATATATATATATATATATATATATATATGGATCGTTCTTGTGGAATTCAGTCGCTGGCGGTCGGGGGGGGGGGGGCAGTCGTTTTGGCCGCCAATTTTTTATATGAAAGTACATGCCAAAAGAGCTCCAAACAATAATTTTCAGTCCCTAGGTGCACTCTAGCCCTAGGGGTGGACCTCTTAATTACGGAAAATAACCAAAAAAGGCCTATTTTCAAAAAATTTACAAGGCTCTCTATTTGACCAATTTAAACCTTTCGAAAAAGAATATTTTCGTTCTTCCGCCGACTATTAGAAAAAAAATATAAGGATCTCAAATAATGCAATGGGCTATTTACACAAAGCAAACCATGAACCCACATTTTTACGGTTTTTAGGTTATCTTTGATCCTCTACTGTTTACCGAGTTTTAAAAATAATTAGGTCTGGCTAGGCTCATTTTGTTCGTCTTGCGAAGCCATCAATTCTTTTTTTGAAACGTTCGATTTCGTTAAATAGAAGTCGAGATACATCTCTGAAAAGATAAAGGTGTTTTCGAAATTCGCTAAGTTGGCACCCCTGTAACTTTTTTCTACCAAAACGAATTGAGCTCAAATTTAATGGAAATATAGTTCAAACCTCCTACAAAACAACGCACTTGGTTTGGTTTTGTATTCTGCACTTATTGCGCGACTACGAATTTTAGAACATGGGTATTTTGAGCATTTTTATGCCGTAAATACGTATAACACTGATCATCACGTTCTTTTTGTGATTAAAGCCCTGCATATCTATATGTGGAAAACACGTATTACAATCATACATACATCTCTGTAGGTAATAAACTTTTTTTTAATAATTATACAATGTGATGCTCAAAGTAAATAAATAAGGAATACAAACTCATTATTTATACTCGTTTAATGTTAAAACATTCAATTTTGTTGGACTGGATTCTAATAGTCGTATGTTTTTTGTTTTTTTAGTAGTATATAAAAGAACGGTATAATAACATTAATTGTTATTGTATTTTAACTGTTTGTGATTCATTGTAGAATGATGTAAGTTTAACCTCAATTGTTGATTCATCAAGATGTGTAAACGAGTGATATTTTCGTGTGTTTGGTATAGTTTTAGAAACCTCAAATCTAGTCTTTAATTTTTTTACTCGTTTCTCAACATCTGATGCAGCACCCAAATAAACCTAAAATACAACAAGAATATTAATAATTTTCTCAAATAGTTTAAAACGTTTCAAGGTGGATATCACATATTTCTATTATTTTTAGTAAATAACTTTCTATTTTTTATCATAATTTTTATTAATCTATTAGGAATAAAAGAATAATATTTTATGAAAAATATGTATTTGAGACACATAAATACTCTTTGCTTAATTCATTTGTCGATTGAAACTTACTATTTGGAAATAAAGCGATCGTAGTATATACTAATTTTAGTATAGTTTGGCTCTCAATAATTATTTTTTTTTTAAAAATTATTTTTCTGCATGACTTTATGTTTTTTAAAAATCAAATTAAGGAAAATCAATAGATAACTAGTTTTAGTTTTTGCAAGAGAACTACCTTAATATATAGAGTAATAATAGATGTTTACTTTATTCCCTTCACATTAGTATCTAAGTAATCAAACATTTGTCTTGGAGTCAATATTTGTTATAATTTTTCTGCATGACTTTAAGTTTTTTAAAAATCAAATTAAGGAAAATCAATAGATAACTAAGTACTTTGACGAAAACTAACAAAAAATGACTAAATCATATAGTTGGAGATAAGATTTTTAGTTTTTGCAAGAGGGCCACCTTAAAATGTAGAGTAATAATAGATGTTTACTTTATTCCCTTTACATTAGCATCTAAGTAATCAAACATTTGTCTTGGAGTCAATATTTGTTGATTAGCATCCCGCTGTAATGTTGCTTTTCTTACTGAGCGTTTCGCTACTGCACCAATACCATCGTCTGCGCTTTATCCATGACTAGTAGTGAAAAAATTGTAAGAAGTAATTTTTAACTTTAATTCAGTTTCATGAAAACATAAATTAATAAAGTTGTTTCTGAAAAAAATATTTATATTCATGATTCGTATTATTCTAACAATAAGTTACTTATTTTGTTTCGCTGCATAATTATTTTTGCAATATTCACAATGTTAATAAAATATTTACTTACTTATTTTTATACAGCGTAGGAGCTGCATAAGAAAAATAGATAATGTTTGTGATCCAGGGGCATTCTTCTTTAAATTTTTCTAAAACTTTTTCTTGAAAAACATTTACAGTACATGCAGTATGTTTCAAGCTATTACTGATAACGCAGAAACTCATAACCTTCACAGCAGTGTCAGTAATAGTTCGGTAATAAATTGTAATTGGATGTAAGGTCACTAGAACACTACTGAAATAATATGCTTGAATAGACTCTTGACAGATAAATGTGTAGTTTTCTGCAAAATCCATAAGTGCAATGCAAGTACTTGAATCTAATGTTTTTCTACAATACGAGAGGAAATTTTTTGAGCTTCAGCCACGAAATGATGCTTGGATAGATTCCACAGATTATCAACAATGTTCTTAATAAATTCATCAATAGGTTCTTTAAAATTATCAAGCACTGCCCTACTGCCTGAAGTTTCGAAATCACCTTTCTTTTGACTGGCTGATGTCCCATGATTATAAGTAATAAAAGTTTTTTTTCAAAAAAATTTCTAGATTGTAAATATTCAACAATAGCTTTTTCCAGGACACTTATCGCACTCATGTAACATACAGTTTTTATTGTTCATTGAAGACACCTTGCTTTAGTAAATCTCTGTATGATATTTTAGTAGTTAAAGCATCTAATTTTAATTTAACATTCTGATGCAGACTGCAGACGCATATCGTATGAGTCCCTGGTGCTCCTGCTATTAGGCATTCTTTTGGTCTTAAATAATGCAAAACTAGGTATATTCTCTGAATTATAGTCTTTTACCCAGTTTCAATAGAGATCATTCAGATCATATAATAATAATCTTTTTTGAAATAATACTGATGTTTTGGACCCTTCGCTATTGACAGTAGAAACGCTTAAGCATTCTTTCATACCGCTACATAATCTGCTGTTTGTATCATCTCTATAGTATTCTACAATACAATTTTTTATTTCCGATGAATGTGTATAATGAATTTTTCTTGCGTAATCAGCTAAAACACCTAAAAAATCATATGATATTCATGATAAATAAATAAAGTAGTAACCTCCTTCGTTATGAGTTAGTGCACAGTATTTATAAATATTTTTCTCTATTCTTATGATGATGTTTAGGATAGCAAGTATCAAAATTTTATGACAATTTTTATAGAAAGAAATTAATCTTAATTAATCTTTTTTACAAATATTTATTCGTTTCACCTTGAATCATATATGGATGATGGCGTATCCAAACTATTAAATTAACTAAGTAATTATATTTTTGTCATTACGTATATTTTGTTATATAACTTGTTTTTTCCTTAGTTCTTTGGCTTTGTAAAACATATATTTCATACAAAGAAAGTACTGACTAGTTTTCTGATAAGTCCAATCAACTGGTAATAGAGTAAGTAAACGAATTTGTTTTTTAATTTTTTCTTTATTATATCTAGATGATAGATTGCTGATAAATTCTCTTAATGCATCACTATCGTCTTCTAACTGTTTTATATTTATCGGTGTCACTGTAACTATTTCCTGGATTATTTCAGTTGATTTATTTTCTAATTTTTTATGTTAAGTTTCATCGGTTTGAGTGGTGGGATGTCAAACACATTCAATATTTTATTGAGAATCTCATCATTTTGACTGTGAGCCTGATAATCAACAGTTGACGAACTGGATTGAATAGTTGATTGACTTGCGAATGAGTCACTGTTTGATGGAGAAGTTTTAGGTGTATCGGCATCACTTTGAGATGATTCTTCCTTTGCAGAATTAATACACGTTAAAATCATTGACAAACAATTACAGCAGGTTTTATCACCAGGAATCAACTTTTTCCCATTCACCTTAAAAAATGATTCACAAGTGTCCAAAGATAAGGTTCTTAAATTAAAGGTTACAGCCGTTTTATGTTTACTGAAGGGTTTACAACACTTTCTGAATTTTTTTTCAAAATAATGCAAATATTTGCATTTGTGATGCTCACAAATAGAACCATCTGTAATCGTTCCAAAATTATCTGCTCTATATGAAAGAGTCAAGAGATTATTTTGATCAAAGCTTGATAGTCCATACAAATTTTTTTGTTTTGTAACTTCCCGAATCACAGTTTTGATTTAGCAGATGACCAATTAAACAGAGATATTTATCAGACGAACTCATGATTTTTTATAACGATGAGCAGAACGCACAAAATGATAAACCAAACACAAAAGTGACAGTATATATAGCAAATATTATACATAGGTATTATAAGGTTATAACCTTAGGGCCCCCGCACGCTAAAAACTTAAGTTGAGGGGAATAGGAAATAAGGAGGAATAAGACGGAATAAGATCCTTATTCCGCCGTATTCTCCCTTGTTCCCGCTTATTTGCAAGCGCGACGTAACCTAACCTGTTTTGTAAATAGTAAAAAGTATCATTATTCCATAAAATTTTCTTGCGTAACAAACTTTGATGACATTTTTTAATTGACTTTTTAATAAATAAATGTTATATTTACTTATAATTGTTAGATTTTCAACAGTACACATTCAACAGTAGTTATTATATTGGATATTGATGTGATCAGTAGTTATTATAAACCTAATTACTTCTCACTGAATTTATTTTACAAGATAAACTTCGATTTTCTTCATAATTTATTTACCTGCTAAGGTCCTTATTCCGCCTTATCCCTGTTTATTTTCTATTCCCCTGAAGTTGAGTTTTTAGCGTGCTAGGGTGAGGGCGCGGGGCTCTACTCCTTGGTTATAACGGAGTGCAAGATTTGCAAAGCTCGCATGTCCAAGCCTCGCGAGATGGTGCTATCGACGCGTCTGAAAGTTATAATGAAGGCTCAGACAGCACTGAGAGAAAAGTTTATTAGTTCCAATGAAATTTTCATTAAATCAATTAAATCTGCTTAATTGAAAAAAATTTAATTGATTTTATAAAATAAATCAAGGTTTTTCCTTAATTAATTATTTATTTATATCAATTTTTTTTTTTTTTTTTTTAAATGGCATTTCGAACTCGAAAGTTCATCGCCTCATCTACGCAAGCCTTCCACGTTTCCCTATTTTGTGCCAACCCCATCCATTTCGCGCCTTCCCGCCCAATTTCAGTTATGTCTGATTTTACGTTATCCTCCCATCTGCGTCTAGGTCTACCAAGAGGTCGCGTTGCTTTCAGTTTTCCTTTCATTATGCGCGCTGCTGTACGATCATCGCCCATTCTTGCCACGTGCCCTGCCCATCTTAGTCTCCGTGATTTTATTATTCTGTTAATATTTGGTGACGCGTACAAATTATGTAGCTCGTCATTGTGCAGTTTCCTCCACTCCCCAGTTTCCTCATCTTTCTTTGGCCCGTATATTTTCCGCAGAACCTTATTTTCAAATACCCTAAAACGATTTTCTTCCGCTTTAGTGAGCGCCCAGGTTTCGCACCCATACAAGATTACCGGCATTATTATAGTCCTATATATCCTTATTTTGACATTTTTCGACAGTAGCTTTGACTTAAGTAGTCTGTTCACAGCGTAGAAGCAGGCATTACCCGAATGAAGTCTCTTATTAATCTCGGCTTTAATTTCGTTTCGATCATTTATAGTTGTACCTAAATATCTGAATTCGCTAACCTTTTCAAAAGTGAAATTTCCGACTCTGAGATCCCCCTCTGCTTCGCGAATGCCCAGTTTCTCCATGATCATATATTTCGTTTTCGATTCGCTCACTTCTAACCCCGTGTTTTTAGCCGCATTTATAAGGATTTCCGCATTTCTCGCCACCGTTTCACCATTATCTCCCACTATATCCAAGTCATCCGCATAGCCTAAAATTTGCGTTGTTCCGTTGAGTGTTGCGCCTAGCTCGCTAGCCTGCATTTTTCTAACAACATGCTCTAGCGTCAGGTTAAAGAGTACCGTTGAAAGCCCGTCACCTTGCTTCAAACCGTCGCGTATCATGAACGATTCGGATACATTACCGCCTACTCGGACCTTTCCAGTGCTTCCGTTCAGACATATTTGAATTAATTTTACGAGTTTTTTTGGTACGCCAAGGAGCACTAGGATTTCATACATTTTGCTTCGTTTGACAGAGTCGTACGCTTTCTTAAAGTCCACAAATAGCTGGTGTATAGTTTCGCAATATTCCCACTTTTTCTCTAATAATTGTCTTATGGTAAACATTTGATCGCTCGTTGACCTGTTGCGCCGGAATCCACACTGATAATCTCCTATTATATCTTCCGCGAATGGTGTGAGTCTGGCCTGTATTACGTTTGACAGAACTTTGTAGCAGGTAGCTAAAAGTGAGATTCCCCGGTAGTTATTGCAGTCTGTTTTATCTCCCGTTTTGAAGATCGGTATGATGATGGATTCTTTCCAATTTTCTGGTATTGTTTCATTTCTCCAAATAGCACATACTAGATAAAAAATTTTAGATGTAAGCGCGGTGCCTCCATATTTAAGTAGTTCAGCTGGTATAGAATCGTTTCCTGCGGCCTTATTGTTTTTTAGCTTTTTGATCGCGGCCTCTACTTCTTTGTAGGTCGTTTCGTCCATATGGAGTTCAGCAGTGTGGATTTCGTCTCCCATTTCCTCGGAGTTTTCATGCACGTTTAATAACTTATCGAAATAATCTTTCCATAATTTCAATAGTTCATTTTCGCTTGTCACGAGGTTCCCGTCCTTATCCTTCATTAACTGCGATCTACTCTGAAAACCCTTTCTAATAGCGTTTATTCCTTTGTACATCTCGCGCGGGTTATTTTCCCTACTATTAGTTTCTATTTTTCTAATTTCATTTTTCTGATACTCGCGCTTCTTGTTTCTGTAAATCACACGTACTTGCTTTCTTATTTCATGGTATTCTTCTACGGCCCTATCGCTTTCATTGTGTACACTATCTAATTTAGCCTTCTTGCGCCTTTCAAACCAGAGTTCTCACTCTTCGTCAAACCATGGTTTGCTCTTCGGCCTTTTTTTCTTACCCAGTACTTTGTTCGCGGCCCCTTTTATAGTTTTTTCGATAGCCCCCCACAACCTGTTCGGATCGTCATCTACTCCCGTCTGTTCATCCGTTTCCTCGAGCGCCTGAAATCGGTTGCTAACTTCTACTTGGTACTTGATTCGCTCTATCCCGCTTCGTAGTTTTCCAATATCAAAGGTTTCTACTTTGTTCGCTCGCTTACTATTTTGACCGGCTACTAATCTGGCTCTTAATTTGGCCACTACGAGATAATGATCTGAGTCGCAATCCGCCCCCCTATAGGTCCTTGCGTCGAGTACATTCGTGTGGCGCCTCTTATCAATAAGAAAATGATCGATTTGATTGTGCGTGGCCCCATCCGGCGATGTCCACGTTGCCTTGTGTATATCCTTGTGCTTGAAGCACGTGGTCTTGACTATAAGATCTTTTGCGGCTGCGAAATTTATGACCATAATACCGTTATCATTGCTGGTTTCGTGCAGACTTTCTTTGCCTATGGTGGGCCTAAACATTTCCTCTCTCCCTATTTTAGCATTGAAATCCCCCACTACTATTTTGGTGTCGTAAGACGCGAATTGGTCGATTAATTGCTCTAAAGTTTCATAATAAAGATTTTTGACTTGTTCCTCTTTGTCCTCCGTGGGACAGTGGACGTTAATAACCACGTAATTATACCACGCTCCGTCGATGATGATATACGAGAGTCGGTCATTCACGAAATTGCAACTTTTAACGGAATGTATGATGCTTTTGTTAACAAGAAATCCGGTGCCTAGAGAATGCCCGCTCGCGTATAATAATATAAAAAGGTGAAGTTACCGGATCCTAGCATCGCGTTATCTTTCCATCGGGTTTCTTGTATTGCTACCAAATCTAAATTGTACCTCTCAGTTTCATTTATGATTTCCCGGAACGCGCCTGCTCTGTGTAGACTGCGTACATTCCAGGTTCCCACCCTCAAGTTTCTTATCGTTTTGGTTTGGTTTTGTTTTCTTTGAGCCATGATAGTAAGTTAAACCCGCGCGTTTTGGATCCTGTTCCGATCGCAGGTGAGTCCATCCGTCTAGGGGTGATAACCCTCATACCTCCCTAGAACTAAGTATGAGAGCTTTCTGACTTTGGCGAGGACACAGTCAACTCGTCGTCAGACACACTCGGTTTCATTCTCATATCCTAACGCCCCCCTGCAAGGCAGCGCGCCTTCGCTGGCTTCGTTGCCATGTAAGACCAGGTGGCGAATCATTCTACACATCCCCTCTCAGGGCAGTTGTCATCGCTCCCGCATCCTCCACGACAGCAGGATTTTTGGCCCATTTTTTGTTTGAAATGTGTGGTAAAAGAGATAGATTACAGACTAAGGTAGAAGAAGAAAGTAAGATAGGAGATTTTGTATAGTGTTTGTAGTTGTTGCGGTGCTTGCGTAGTGTTTCTAGATGAATGCGTTCGCCAGTGCGGGCTCATCACACCCACGCCTGGGCCTATCGGCTGCTAACCTCTTTCTCAGGGGTCGTTCCTCTATCCGCAACCTGAGGACGCGCTGTGTAGTGGTGATAGGCACCCACCCGTCCGCTCTGGACGACTACGCCCAGGACCCGCTTAGGGTAACGGCGTTGCAACAGGTATTTATATCAATACATTATATAATTCTAATCATATATTTCGTTCCATCAATATATATTTTTGATTTTTGATTCAAAGCATGCTGAAAAAAAACAATCTGAATTTAATCTTGGTTTGAATCAATTGAATATGTTTTTAGAAATACAAAATATTTGCTTAAATCTATTTTAAATTTTATGAAAAGGATTTTTGATGAAATATTTAAACAGTTCAACGAATTATTCTTTCAGTTCAGTTAATAATTTTATTAAAAGAATTATTAGATTTGATTTAAAAATTCATTGAATTAATGAAATATGTAATTATTGCTATAAATATTTTATCATATCAATTAAATTTTTTTTTATCGTTTGCCTTTTACTGTAACAAAATATGACCAAATTCCCATTAATGTATTTTATTGAATTTAGCTAATATTTGTATAGAATCAATCATTTTATTTAATATGCGAAAATTTAATTGGAACTACCAAACTTTTCTCTCAATGTGGGATACAAAGTACAAGATACAAGATACAAGCCATGTGTTAAGTATATCTATCTATATTACAGACATATATACTAGTATATATATTAAATACATGGCTTAATCTTGTATCTTGTATTTTGTATCCCGTATCTTGGAGCTCTGTATAAGCCTTAAGGTCACGTGGTATGTGGTGGCAAATTCAAACCAGTCTACTATTTAACTAGAAGACGTTTTATATAAGTAAACAAAAACCAAAACGGCACTGGCTTCTTTATTTAAAGTTACATACATCATTCGACAATGAATCACAAACAGTTAAAATACAATAGCAATTGATGTTATTATACTGTTCTTTTATATACTACTAAAAAAACTTACACAATTTCGTGCTATGACAAAAAAACATACGACCATTAGAATCCAGTCCAACAAAATTGAATATTTTAACATTAAACGAGTATAAATAATGAGTTTGTATTCCTTATTTATTTACTTTGAGTATCACATTGTATAATTATTAAAAAAAAAAATTATTTCCTACAGAGATGTATGTATGATTGTAATATTCGTTTTCCACATATAGATATGCAGGGCTCTAATCACAATAAGAACGTGATGATCAGTGTTATACGTATTTATGGTATAAAAATGCTCAAAATACCCATGTTCTAAAATTCGTAGTCGCGCAATAAGTGCAAAATACAAAACCAAATCAAGTGCGTTGTTTTGTAGGAGGTTTGAACTATATTTCCATTAAATTTGAGCTCAATTCGTTTTGGTAGAAAAAAGTTACAGGGGTGCCAACTTAGCGAATTTCGAAAACACCTTTATCTTTCCAGAGCTGTATCTTGACTTCTATTTAACAAAATCGAACGTTTCAAAAAAAAATTGATGGCTTCTCAAGACGAACAAAATGAGTCTAGCCAGACCTAATTATTTTTAAAACTCGGTAAACAGTAGAGGATCAAAGATAACCTAAAAACCGTAAAAATGTGAGTTCATGGTTTGCTTTGTGTAAATAGCCCATTGAATTATTTGAGATCCTTATATTTTTTTCTAATAGTCGGCGAAAGAACGAAAATATTCTTTTTCGAAAGGTTTAAATTGGTCAAATAGAGAGCCTTGTAGATTTTTTTGAAAATAGGCCTTTTTTGGTTATTTTCCGTAATTAAGAGGTCCACCCCTAGGGCTAGGGTGCACCTAGGGACTGAAAATTATTGTTTGGGGCTCTTTTGACATGTACTTTCATATAAAAAATCGGCGGCCAAAACGGCTGACCTCTCAAAAAGAACGACCCATATACATGTATATTACTCTACAATGAAAATATTGTGTAACAAATTCTACGGAGGGGTTTGGGTCGCTGAATTCAAATCTGCAATCATAATAAATAAATTTTCAATTCCTAGATGGTGCTGATGACGGAGTCAAAATGGTAACAACATTTTTAAAAACGTCTAGTTCATATACGTTGTTTTTATGTTATAAGTTATGGACGGGTTCTTTTGAGTTGCTAAATTCGAAATAAATTCGAACGCTAATATGAAATCAATATTCAAGAATTTTCAATTTTGTCTCGTCGAAGATGGTGGACGAAAATTGAAAACATCGACAATGTTTATATTTATACGTCGTGACTTCAAACCTGTAGTCAATAGTATATTATGACACTGTTGTGGGAGATGGTTTTCTACCTTGCTCGAGGGTTTTCGCACGAGCGAAGCGAGTGAGAAAATCGAGCAAGGTAGAAAAACACCTCCCACAACAGTCTCATACGATATTTTATAGCACAACAACCTCAAAATCGACAATAAAGTTGGCATTTTGAGGTTAGTGTGCTATAAAATCTATAAAAAAATTTAAATATAAAAGAAATAGTCGATTTTTTAAATTTTCGTCCGCTAACTTAGGTCCGTCATATTAAAGTTAAATTTTTTGATTTTGACTTTAGATTTTAATTCAGCGATTCAAAAAATCCGTGGAAGAGAAACAATATACGAGAAATAGACGATTTATTCATTGGCATTTAGCTTCCTCAATATTTATAAATTGTTCCAATATGAAATTCTTTGATCTAATAAATTAATTCATAATTCCTATATCTCATTCTACGGCATAGAGCGTTTCTTACACATAAGAATTATACACGTAATTATTCTACACAAGTTAGCATTGGTTAAATTATATATAGATATATTTGACCAATGCTAAATTGTGCACAATAATTACGTGTACAATTCTTATGTGTAAGAAACGCACTACGCCCATTCTACCAGGTCTGCTTTTTTTGCTTTCTCAAAGAGTTTTTTTCCAAAAAGATATTTTTTACTTCCAAAGAAAAAGATGAAGCCTCAAAAATTTTACAGAATATTCTTCACCATATCCCTGATCATCTCAATTTTTTTCAAAAATTTTCCTTCTTATATTTCACAGATATAACCATTTGAATAAAATGACAATTTCGTGAATAACAAAACAAAGGAAGTAGCTTATTCAAAATTTCGGGTCGGAAAAGATAGATAATTTCAAATGCATTATCACTCAATCGATGATATTATTTCTAAGGTATAGAAAAATAATAATATAGAAAAACCCGAAACTCTAAAACACAAAAATCGAAAAGCTGTTAAAAAACAAAAACGCATTAAATAACAAAAAAAAATATTTTTAGCCGACTTCCTTAAAAAAGAAATGAGCCCCGAAACATTAATTTTCGCCGTGTATATTCAGAGTAAATTTGATCCACATCCATACACACACACATATACACACATACACACACACACACACGCACGCACGTACGCACGCACGCACGTACGCACGCACATAGAGACACTGACACATACATGCACACACGCACACACGCACACACACATATATATATACACACATCATTACAGACATTCTCTAAAAATAATGTATTTTGATTTCGAGTATCTCAAAACATGTTTCTAACTTGTTTTTAGCAAAATTTTTTATTTTACCATCACAAAGCGTCCTCTATGAGGAACAAATACGATATTTTAAATGTTCATCCGCTATCTTTGTTCCGCCATTTCAGGATTAAAAACTTTTTAAGTTTGACTTCAGATTTTAACTAAGTAACTTAGAAAATCGTTAGTATAGGAACAATGTAATAGAAAAGACGATTTCTAATAGTTTGTTTGTCATATTAGACCCGCCATCTTGGCATTGAAAGTTTTGGATTTTGACTCAAGATTTCAACTCAGCCATTTTAAAAGACCTCTAGAATAGGAAGAACGTATAAGAAATAGACGATTTATTAAATTTTAGTACACCATGTAATATATGACGACATCTTGGAATTGAATATTTTGATTTTGAGTATAGATTTGAATTCAGGGGCCCAAATATTTTGAGTCACATTTTTTATAAAGACCAGAGCCCGGTCAATTACTGGGAGATCGTGCCAGATTACGGTTATTATTCAGGCACAATTTCTACGCGGGTACCACAACGTTGTTCTATCAGCCATGCAGCGCTGCTTTCGACGTTGTAAATACGAGCAGGAAACGTTGTATTAATTACGAAAACATCACTTCCATGAGAAAAGACAAGTTACATTACATCCTGAGGACATTTACCTATATATGACCATATACAGTTATATATATTATATGAATTCCATATGTAGTTATACATAATCGTACATGGTTATAGGAGAAACAGGATTATAACGGGCCACTATCCATAATTCTACATAGAGCGATAAAATTATTTATTTCACGTAGCTATCTACTTGTGGTGATTACGTAACATCGTGTTAATGTTCCCTGTATGGGCAATTCTCCTCGCAGCAGATAATATTTGACAGCACAAAAAATTTTGACAGTCGTAAAAATGACAAAAATTTTTATGCTTTACGAATGAATTTTGTCTTTGATTTTCCGTTTGTTGTAAAGTACCTTAAATCTAATATTAAGATTGATAAGTATAAAAAACATTTTATTGTTCTCCAAAAACTGTTGCTGTTTCTGAAATTATTTCCGTGGTCATAATTAAACAAAGACCAATAAATTATACTCTGTTCTACTATGCCCAAACTGGATGGCTCGTTATATACCACAATACTTTTTAAATTTGTATATATGACGGTTATATATGTTGCATAAGAGCATATGTAGTTATGTAAGACTATATATGTTTATATAAGGTAAAACTATATACATATGCGTGTATACAATAATACAAAAATATGTATGATTATATAACTGGATATGGTAATATATAAAGTAATTTCTTCAGGGAACCTGTGACAATGACGTATTACGACATTCCAAAATCATCACTTTAACGGGATGTGACAGATCTACTTTAGCAACCGATAAATATATCAAAAAGTATAGTTTTTTCTAAAAAAATACTCATCAGAAGCGAAATTTTAATTATAGGATCGGTTTATGTACGGAAAGTGTACTACGGAATACTTAAATTATTTTTAGAAACTAAAATGATCAATGTTAAATAATTACATTTTTTATTTTGATAACAATTCAAGTGTTTCGTTGTATATTTTCCGTAAATAAAGTAATCTTCAAAAGGAAATTTGATTTTAATGAAAAATTTTGCCCCTTGAAGGTGTATTGAGAACGTTTCTGTACTGAACAAACTCTTAACTGTATCCAACAAACTTTATATAATCAATCCACTCCTTAGAAAAGCTCGGCAGTCTCGATTGCTGGAGACCTTCGAAGCGACTGTTTTCGCCGATCCTCTTCTTCATGATCTTGGGATAGTCGCCTGTTTTCGAGTAGATCGGGTGGGCGAACCAGCCGCATTGAAACTGAAACATCACCTCGGCCGCGAGCGAATCTTCCTTTGTATTCTGCTTTGCACTATTATCGTCGCAGTCCTGGGCCAAGCTGACCATGCCGTTCTGCTGGGCGCGAAACTCCTCGTTGTAGATGTGGTAGGCACGGGCGTGAGCCTTCAGTATGTTGTGGCCGCACAGGTAGGCGGCTGTCAGATTCTTAATCCCTTGAAAATAATGAAGTAAATAGAATATTCGTAAAGTCTGTTTGCTTGGAGGGGATAAAAGAAACTATTGCAGAGCTTGCCTTGGCAGAAAGGGGAAATAATGGAGGAACTGTAAAGTATTAATATACGTATGATTTATATATGTTGAGTTTATCTCCCAAATTTTTGGTGGTGCCACCGGTTGTGCTCGACACGAAAAGATTCAAAATGTTAGTTTATAGTTACTGCTAAATGGTGTAAGTGTCAGTAGGAATAGTTTCTTAACACTGCTATGCTCTCGTAAGAAAATAGTTTACTCTCGATGTAAAGACCGTCTTTGTTTATCGTATACGGAATGAACGTCTTTTTATACAAGATAGTCATACGAAGTATTGTTATGATTTTATCATTAGAGAGAAGTCTGATGTTAGAACAGACCTACGACGAACTATTGCACATGCAAAGCAACAAGAATACTCCGTTAAGGAGCTGCCGAGAGATAATCTATGAGAATTTGATAATGAGAAAATAAGACGAATTCTTGAAAAGAACGGAATCATGCTGAGGTTGACAGCTTCATGAACGTCGGAGCAGTATGAAATCGACGGAGCAAAATGGTGATAATGCAAATCAATCAGGAATAAAAATGGCTGAAACCTTTATGTATTTGCAGCAGTCATTCAAATCATTTTCTAGAAAAACATTTTTCCCTTACGAAAAGAATGTGCAGAATTGTCTGCAGGATTCTCTTCGGAAAATTCTGCAGGACTATCTGCAGAGTTCCGTGCTGGATATTTGAACCTATAGAATTTTCTACAGACATTTCGGCAGGATCATTTACAAGGTTTATATTTGCAGAAATATATTTGGCTGAAATTTTCAATTGAGGTGATGCTAAACTCCCTGTCACAGTCAAATACGGGGAACCACTTATTTATTCAATTTTCAATTTTGAGAAACTATCTCTCTGGAAAGTTGTTGTTTTTGATTAGGACAATAACGTTTCATAAAGATATTTTCTAAAAATTGAAAATTAAATGAGAAAAGTAGCTCCTCGTGTTTGTCGGTGACAATTGGCTTTAGCATCACCTTAAAGAAAAATATTAAAGCCGCTAGTTGCAACGATGGCACATGTTCAATTTGAACGTTATAATTCAGATAGTGACACTCAAATGGGACGTATCGCTGTTGCAACTAGTGATTTTAATGTTTCTTTTTAATTCATAATTTCCCCTAAATATATTTCTGTAGACAACCTTGCCGGCAGAAACCTTGCAAAAGAACCCGCCGAAATATCTTTAGACAATTCTGTAGATTCAAGTACCCTGCAGGGAACTCTGCAGAAAGTCCTGCAGAATTTTCTCTGCAGAGAATCCTGTTGACAATTCTGCAAATTTTTTCTGTAAGAGATTACCATGAGAAATCATATCAACTCGTATCCATTGCTTGTCACTTACCCATTTTATCTATCTCAAGCCAATTAGACCCGAGAAACCTATAGCAGTACGTGTACGGCTCGTTGATCGTCACGAACTTCTTCACTCGATATCCGAACTCCTTGAAGACGAAACGCGCGTAATCCGCAAAGAGCTCGACCATCGTCTCGCCCGTCCAGCCGCCGAATTCCTCCGTGAGTACTTGCGGATGATCGAAGTGGTGGATGGTGACGTAGGGCTCGATTCCGTGCAGCTCGAGCTCGTCGAGCAGCGCGTGATAGTAGCGCACACCCTCCGGGTTGACGACGTCGATGCGACCGGTGGGCAGAATCCGCGACCAGCTCAACGAGAATCGATAGTAATCAAACTGAAAGCGGAAGAGTATGACGATTATTTCGATTGGTCCCAAGAGAAAAGACTTAGAGGAGATTGGAGTATAACGGACCACTAGCTGTAGTTGCTACGTGGAGGGATGCAATGGTTTGTTTTGTGTGGCATTTTAGTTGTGGTGGTAGTGTGAGTTAAAGTTTTCTGTATAGGAAATTCTCCTCGTAGCATAAATACTATGACAGCACAGAGAGTTTTTACAACCATGAAAATATGCATAGTGAATGAATTTTCTCTTTGATCATCAGCAGTTGGAAAGTACCTTAGATCTAATATTAAGACTGAATAAGAATAAAAATCATCCCGGCTAAAAATGAGTCATATATAATCATATATAATTATATATAAGTAGTTACATACTTCTCCCTACATCTTACGCGTTACGATTACAGAAAATACCTATCTACGCCGTGTAATAAAATAAAATATGACTTATATGTTGCTGAAGCTGTAAGAAATATATGGGCCATATATTGACATCAGTATTGGCAGTATATTGCCCATGTATGAGGAAAGGAAAGAATTGAAACTCTGGAATATCTCAAAAAATTTAATTTCGTTTAAGGGAGGAAGAATGTTACCTTGGATGGTTTTGAAATTCTTTTTTACATACTTCTATCCAAAACATATTAAAAATGACTAGAAAGAAATTTAGGCTTAATTTTCCTTTATAATGAATAACCAACAACATTTTTTTCTTTTAATTAATTATTTTTAATTATTTTTTCGTGATTTTGTAAAAAGTGCACAAGATAAAATTTCAGAATGTATTTGCGGTGGAAGAAACTATTCTATATTAATTTTACGTAATCGGTTAACTATATATGTTATTCTTAACGAATACAGCGTTTTTAAACAGTTACAAAAAGATAAATAGAAATTTTGAAAATGTTGAACATTATTCATCTGTGTCAATTACGGTATAGAATATTATATTTATCTTTTCTTAGTATACGTACCCCAATATACTTCAAAATTTTTACGTCTTCCTTGTACCTGTGATACGAGTCGCTCGCGACTTCGGGCACCCTCGGGAATACGTCACGATGGTTGTGCATAACCCAATCCAGCTGACTCGGGCTTCTGCCTGTATATTATTATTATTGTTATTATTATTATTATTATTATTATTATTATTATTATTATTATTATTATTATTATTATTATTATTATTATTATTATTATTATTATTATTATTATTATTATTATTATTATTATTATTATTATTATTACTACTACTGTTATTATTCTTGTTGTTGTTATTATTATTATTATTATTATTATTATTACAGTGGCCAGCAATTAATGATTAGTAGTGATAATGCTTAAAAGACCCCACCTTCGTCTTGGTCTAACCGCAGGCCTTGTGCCTTTTGGTTTTCCTATTAGTACTCTAAGTGCCGTCTATCATTTTCCATCCTCACTACATGCCCGGCCCATCCCAGTCTTCGAGATTTTATAACTATAGTAATGTCCGCTTTTCCGTATAACTCGTTTAATTCCCTATTGTGTAAGATTCTCCATTCTCCGGTTAACTCATCAATTATACCTCTAAATATCTTTCTCATAACTCCGTTCTCAAATACTCTGAACCTATCCTCCTCCCGCGCAGTTAGTGTCCATGTTTCGCATCTGTATAGGACTACTAGCATAATAATTTTCCTATATATCTCTAATTTTGTCTTCCGTGATAGTAGTCGCGATGTTAGTAATTTTCCCACCGAATAAAGGCATGCATTTCCGGAAAGCAGTATTTTCTTAAATTCTTTATGTGTCTCGTTTTAGAGTCAATTATAGTTCTGACGTATTTAAATTGTTCTACTATTTTAAGGGTTTTAACACCTTCAGGTCGCTATACTCATTCACAGGTGCCGTTCTGTCAGTGACCATGTATTCCGCTTTCTTTTCGTTAATTTCTAGACCTATTTCTTTTGCCATTTCTATTAGTATTACAACGTTTTTTATTATGGTTTCCCTGTTCTGTTCGATATATCGTCTGCATAGACTAGCAATTTCGTTAAGAAACCGTTCAGTATTACTCCTTCCCCGCTAAATTGTATGGTCCTGACAACGTATTCTAATACTAAGTTAAACAGAAGTGTTGATAGCGCATCCCCTTGTTTTAACCCATTGTGGATTTCGGATGGTTCTGATAGGCTGTTTCCTGCGCGAACTATACCCCTTCTATTATCTAGAATCATTTTTATTAAATCAACTAGTTCTTTTGCAATCCCTAGTAGTATTAAGACGTGGTACATTTTAGCCCTTATAATCGAGTCGTATGCTTTTTTTAAATCCATAAATAGTTGGTGTACCTGTTTGCTATATTCTCATTTATTTTCTAAGAGTTGCCTAACTATGAACATCTGGTCGTTAGTCGGCCTATTTCGGCGAAATCCACACTGATGATCCCCACGGATTTCTTCCGCGAGGGGAGTCAGTTTCGCTAGTAGTACATGGAGAGAAAAACTCGGCTACATCTGCCGGAGACCCCGGCACTTACAGCCTTAGTGTCTCAAGCAGTAAAATGACAAGATCACCAAACAGTGTCGGCTGTAGAACAAAGCAGTTATAGCATAGCGATTCAGAAACGGATTACTGTTAATATACTAAGTTTTGCAAATTTCTCGTAGACTCTTACGATGAAAATCAATAATTTATGTTGGAAATACATTTTTCAAAAATATTAACCATTAATCTTTGCAAAATATAAGTTATTAGGTATGAAATCCGAATATTCGAAAAGCTAACCTCAAATATCTATCATTTCGGCTATTCGCCATTGGGGGATGAGTCAGGCTAAAACTGCTTTGTTTCACAGCAGCGCTGACGGTGTGATCCTACCGCTGATTTGACGTTACCACTCAACGCTAAGACGGCGGAGTTTTTCTCTCCGTGTACGTTGGACAATATCTTATAACATGTACATATCGGAGAAATCCCCCTGTAATTATTGCAATTTGTTTTACCCCCTTTCTTGTGACTCGGGATTAGGATTGAATCTCTCCATTCCCTAGGCATAATTTCCCTTTTCCACATGGCACGTGTAAGAGTGTGAATTATTTGAATAAGTGATCTTCCCCCCTCTTTAAACAGTTCCACTCATAATTGATCTACTCCCGGGGATGTTATTTTTTAGCTTTCTTATTGTCGCGTGTATTTCGTTAAAGGTGGGTTGCTCGATGTGTGGTTTAGCAGTGTTGATTTTGCTGAAGTCCGAGACGGATTGTTGCTCGTGTACATTTAGGAGCTCATCAAAGTAGCTTCTCCACCTGCTTAGTACCCCTGCTGTATCGGTTATTAGGTTTCCTTGTTCGTCCCTTAGAAAGTCGGAATTGTTCTGTGTTCCCTTCCTGATCAAATTTATCCTTACATACATTTCACGAATATTGTTTTTGTTATTGTGTTCCTGAATAATCAAAATTATCTTATTATTCTTCGAAATTACCTATTCTCTTATGCTACGGTACTGCCTAAGCGTTAGCTCTGTATTGTTATTAAGATTGAGCGCTCTCGCTTGCTGCCTTTTATTTTTCCATTCCTCACATTCTTCGTCAAACCACGGTTTATATTTGTGCTTTTTCCGTTTCCCTAATACTATCTCAGCAGCTAGTTTAATTGAATTTTTAATATTGTCCCAGGTTGTCTCGATTTCATCCCTATCTTCCTTATTCTCTATACTATCTAGTCTGTCTTCTACTTCTACTCTATACCTAGAGGAGGTGTCGTAATTTTGTAGTCTTTGCAAGTTAAATTCAGTTGTTGTGCAGGTTTTATTCTTATTTTGGTTAACTAGTATACGGGCTTTGATTTTCGCTACCACCAAAAAGTGGTCGGTGTTGCAATCTGCGCCACGATAAGTTCTGACATCAAGGATGTTTGCGTGGCATCCTTTGTCAATTAAAACCTGGTCAATTTGGTTAAGTGTCTTTTTATCTGGTGATATCCAGGTTGCTTTGTGTCAATCCTTAGGAATAAAGTAAGTATCTTTTACTATTAGATTTCTAGATGCAGCAAAGTTAACTAATCTTATTCCATTGTCGTTTCTGACGTCGTGAAAAATTTCCTTCCCTATGGTCAGCCTACAACCCTCCTCTTCTCCGATTTTCGCGTTAAAGTCTCCTAGCAGTATCTTTGCATGATATGTTGAATGCCCATCAAATATTTGTTCTAGTTTCGTATAAAAGGATTTCTTTATGTCATCGTCCGCGTTTTCTATTGGGCAGTGAACATTAATGAATATGTATTTATACCACATGCTTTGAATAGTGAGGGTGCCTAAACGATCGTTGATAAAGATAAAATTGGTTATCGCATTTGTCAGGTTGTTCTTTTTCTTTTCTATTCCCAGCTGTCCCGCCTTTTGTAATCCACCATGTAACAGTGTATACTTATTGATTCGTTGTCTTTGTATATCACGTGAAAATCAAATTTTGCAACTGAATACGAGAATTTTAATATTTTAAAATTTTAGATCAGTTAACCAATTAGAAAAGCAGATACGTGTAGGAGTTGTACACCTCTCATTCCTTCTACTGTTTTTTTTCGATGATCTGTTTTGGTAGTAATTTATAGTAAATTCTAAAAATGAATTAGAACAGACATTTTTAATTTTTCAATTACGAATCTGCATTCGTAATTAGATACCTCATAAATACTATAAATATACTAAGACAAACTCTAAATAATTTGAAAGAAAGAATTAATTACCGCTTGTGTTCCAGGCTCCTTCGATCTGGAAAGCAGAGGAACCCGCGCCCAATAGAAAACCATCGGGTATATCCACGGATTTGCTGATGCTACTGCTGTGTTCTTCAGCATTTGATAAACTTGAACGAAATATGGATTTGGTATTTAATATTTTAATATGCATTTAAAAAAGTTTTAAAATGAGTAATTTAGATTAAAAATTTTTGTTTAAAATACATAATAAAGCAACTTACGCTGAGTACATCTGTAATATGAATACGAAATAACATTTACGAAACAGCTTCATCTCAGTTTTATTAAAATATTATTAAATAATTCAATATTATTAAAAAATATACTTCATAATATGCAATGTTTAATACAAATTTTTATTATACAATGTATATATTATATACAAGTATGACTGACAGGATTTGGAAACTTGCAGCATCCTTATACTGGTTTAAATGACGAATCAATTCTTATATCTTCACTAGAGTAACACCTGTATTTTTGAAAAGTAAAGTAGTTAAGGTATTAATCTGATAAGATAAATAGATTTGTATAATTTTGCCATCCGATTTAAGCTAACATTCTGTACTTTAGTATGCACTTTTTAAAACTATTATACGATTATATCCTGCTTTACTGTACAAACGGTTATTTATTGAAAAAAGTTAAGTTTTCAAAACAGACTTACGGTATTTTATGCTGTGGACAGCAAAATTCAGTGAATAAAAATTAAATGTTGAACAAGTATAAAAACGGCTTGTACCAACTTTCCAATGTATTCTTTATAGACAGAATAAATAACAATTATCATTAAATAAATATTCATTGGCACTTAGCTTCCTCAAACTTTAAACAATGTTTCAATATGAAATTATTTATTCTATTTAATACTAGGGTGAAAAATAAAAATGACAAATCTATTGCTTTTTAACATGTCGAGATATATATATATATATATATATATATATATATATATATATATATATATATATATATATATATATATATATATATAATTAGTAATTTATTAATTTAAACTTATGCAAAAATATAGCATAAATTATGATAAAATAGTGTTGCTTAAAATATTTTTTAATATATATAATACATACCATTTTCACAAATAAATTTAAGATAAGATAATAATATGAAACTAAGAAAATCTTGAAAATGTTATTTAGTGTAATTATTCGAGTTAATTATTCAAAATAGTTTATTCAAACTCATTTTAACTGTGAATCCAAACTATAACTCTATTAAATTTTACTCCTCATAAATTGTATTAGAACATAAAAAATATATTGATTAACTAAAAATTGCTCTACAGTCTTCTTTATTTTGAAACTATTCAATAGAGTTTTTTTTACAACTTATTAGCGTAGAAGCATTTTTTTGTGATAAAAACAAGAGTATTAACAACAAAATTTTATGCACGCCTATTAGACAAAATTTATTTTAAAAGTTTCAAGAAAATTTTTCAACTATAAATAATCCTATTCCAACGTATGGCATTTAAAAAGTAACTTAAAAAGTTTTGCATTTCAGCTACATTTTTGTCCAATTCACAATAATAAATTTTGCAACACTATAATTCTAGATTAAATTTTATTTATGAATATAGTAAATGCATTCTAGTTTAGAAAATAAACTTTTTTCGTAATTTTGTAAGAGTTTATGAACACCTTATTCATTTATTACAAAAATATCATTAGAATTAAAACACAGTATAAAACAAAAATTAATCCATAAATTTAAATTTTTTTTATTTAAAATCTTCATAAAAAAATATAAATAGAGCTTTAAATGGCCAACAATTACCGTATAGTACTCAAGAATAAAGCTAATGAAAATTTTTTGAAAAAAAATGAATATAAAAATATAAGTTATGAGCCAAAACAACGCGATAAATCTTAAAAAAAATTTTTGACTCGTATAAAATTAACTTTGTTTCGTCAAACATTCTACTGTGCAATACGTAAGAAATCTACGATCAAAAAATTTTTAAAAAAGAAAATATCATAAAAATGATAAAACGTTATAAAAAAATGGTCCGATGAATCTTGAAAATTATTTTTGATTTGAATTCTTGACCAAAAGGTGAAAGAAATAAGCAATCATTGATAAAAGATTACGATGTAATACCCAAGAAATAAGCAATCGAAAAGTTTTAAAAAATATATAACCTCGAATATCTTGAAACATAAAAGTCCTCATGGTCTGAGCAAGAAACTTAGCCGAGAGATAGTAAAAAGCTAACTTTTTCAAAAGGAATAATGCTGTTTCACTCAAGTTATCGATTGCCATAGAAAATAATTTTTTCTCAAACATAGAAAACTAAACTGTCTCAAAATATTTACAAAATAATCTTCTCTATTATTCTAATTACCTGAATTTTATACAAAAAAATTTAAATCATTATTTTCAGAGAAATCACCGTTCAAACTAAAAAAATTACGTTTCCGTGTATAGCAAAAGAAAGGAAACACCTAATCCGAAATTTCGGGTGGTAAAAGATTCTAAAGTACTAAAAAATCCGAAAAGCTGCAAGCCTAAAATCGAAAAACCGCTAAAAAAACAAAAACAAATCCGTAAAACTATAAAAATTATTATTGTGCCGCCTTTAATTAAAAGAAACAAACAAAATGAGCCCCGAAGCATGAAATATTACCGCAGATTATTCGAGATATGGATGCATACATACATACATACATCACACACACACATATATACACACCGACACACACATTCACACACCCACGCACACGCACACGCTCACGCACACGCACATGCACACGCACATATAGACACACGTATGCATGCAGGCACGCACGACGCACGCACGCACCCACATACATCCATACGGACATTTTCTAAAAATAGTGTATTTGGATTCTTTATATCTCAAAAAATGTTTCTACATGTTTTTAGCAAAACTTTTTTTATTATTTTCACGAAGCTTCCTCTTTGAAGAATCAATAAAGCATACATCAAAATAACATATAAGTTAATAACATTATCCATGTATGGCTGCATTACATTATCTCACGGCAAATAGTTTAAATGAAGAGTGTGATTTAATACAAATTTCAGAAGATACTCATATACTTGTTTATCGCATATGTACAGATCTTTTATTTTATCCGAAAGTAAAATACGTCAATGCGATTTTTGGCATTTAATAATCTATGAAAAATACTTCCGATAAAAAAGCACTCAATACGCACTCAAACTAAGAGTAATCTTAGATGAGTGTTACGTTAAACTTGAATGTGAATTAACACTTTGAAATCACTGGAATTATCACTCAATTTATCTGATGAGGAAAGTACACACTACAGGAAACCGATTTGGATCAGACTTTAAGAGGTGCAAGTTTCTGTTATCCAAAACTGATGCCCAGCACTAGTAGTCTTGTCAAATTTGTTCTCAAGATGTATATCATACAATAATTATAATTATTGTAAAATATTTATAATTACGAACATTTTTATAACACAAAACCTTTATTTCAGGTTCCAAAATTTCGTTCTAGATCTCGCCTTTCTATATGCTACGAATTTTTCCCAGTTTGCTTTTTCTTTGTAAATTGTGATTGTATCTGAAATGCATTAACAATATCAATATAGATAATTTACATTGACAATACCACATTTATTGGGAAAACTAGGCGTGTTGGTGTGTATGTGTGTGTGTGTGTGTGCATGCTTCCCGCAAATGCAGGAATAAGTAGATTTGCGAGAATCGTATGCTACTTTTGTACCGCTTTCCAGGTCAATAAAGTGGCCATTACAGTTGAGTCGGGAATAAGCAATAATATGTATTGTCATCCGGTTTACATCTGTTTTATACTAATTTCAGATCTCCGGCTTATCGAAAAGCCTCTAAATTTTTTAATGCAAGATTTGACCCTAAACAAACAAATAATGGAACAATTGAAGTTAAATAAAAGCATGTAAAAAGGCACTTTTTCCCGATGCAACAAAAGTGTTAACAAATATATATGAGACAGGTTATCAAAATGAACAAACCGGTTCGCATCCATGCATGTCTCAGTTTTCTCGGCTAATTTTTTATACAAAGGTACTTACCAAATAAATGTTCAGCCCGTGATATACCGTGCTTCCGTAGCAGTATGTCGATCTTTAGAAAATAGCTTTAAAAACTGCTATTTCGAAAAGAGAAAAACACAATTTAGAACCCCAATTCGTTGACAACTTCCAGTCTTTCATCTCATCTCCTACATTTTATCGTAATTTTGAACGTTGTGTAACTTTAGATCAAAATATCCTCTTTCTTGATTATCAGCTTTCTTTTTAGTATACGTTGAAGTGCTGTTATATAAAATCTCGCGTAAATTACGTCGTTCTATAATAGTATGTCGTTTACGTTAAACGGAAAAAGCGAGCTAGAAAAAAATCGTAGTCATGCTATAAGTCCAGTACATAGAACCACACCAAGTGCTTCATTTTCTAGGATGTTTGAACTATTTTTCCTAAAAATTAGAGGTCAAAAGATATTGATAGAATAAAAGCGACAGGTGTGCCAACGTGATTATTTTTTAAAAAAGATATAGTTTTAAGGACTGTAACTCGGATCCTCATCAATGATTTTAAACTTACAGGTCTTTTAAAAACGAAGAATCTAATCCTTTAAAGGCCGATGGGGAGAGTATCAATGTGTATGTTTGGTATGTGAGTATGTAGTAATTATGTGGGGCTTGAGAAGCCTTGACTGGCTGAATTACTGCTTACGTGAATACATAGATTGGTTTGCTATGCTGGTACGGCAACTGGTTTGCACAATAGAGGCTTAAGATGTTAGACCTAAAACTATGAAAGAGCGTTAGAATGACAAGCGGTCAAACATAACCTAAGTAAACGCAAACTTTTGAGTTAACATTTAGCTATGTAGAGGTATCTACGAGGTTGACAAACGAATTAAAAAGATCATGTTTGTTACGTTCTAACTAATCAAAACGAAAGCATTGCAGAATGTATCGAAAATAGCAGTTTCATAACTATTCCTAAAGTTCATCACACTGTAACAGGAGGTACAGGGCATCTCCTGGGCTGATAAATGTTTTTAAGTCTTCTTCAGGTTAGTACTTTCTTATAAATAGTCGTTAAGATTGCTATCTCACATCTCCATACCTAACATCAGTCACTGAAAATCCTTAACAGCAGAAACCATTCCACCTCATCGTCCGTACCGAATCTCTCCTGAAACTAGCGCTACACATAGCTCGCAACGTGCGGAAAAAGAAAACACAGAACTCGCGCAGCGCCTTGTATTTCCACGAGATTACGCTCCGCCTCATCTTTCTCGTATCAGCAGACTGTACCGCGTCTCGCAATACTTACCCTCTGCAGTCTCGTCCGTGTAACCCATGCCTGCGGCGGCGCCGCGGCCAATAGAAAGAGGCAAGAGCTCCATTATACCTGTATAGACAACGGCCGGCAGCGGAGAGGGTGCAGCTTCGCATCGAACTTCGAGTTTTCTTTACATCAGAGAGTCCGCGTGAGACGGGAAAAAGGCGAGCGAGGAGCGAGCTAATTTGCTCGGAGAAACGATGGAGAAACGATTCGGTTCGATTTCGTTTGGCGCGAAGCTGAAGACAAAGCTGTGAGGAGAAGGAGCCTTTTAACGCGCAGCAGCTACGAGAGAAAGAGCAAGAGCAAATGGATGGTAATGGTATAAACGCCGCATCGATCGGGAACTCGTTGCGAGTTTGCGAATTGTTGTGAGAGGGTGAGGTGGTATAGACGGGGGTAGCTCGTGAAATGGTCAGCGATCACAGTGTTTTAATAAATGATGAGTATTTTTTTTTAATTTTTAAGGTAGCTTACTTATTTGTTATGCTACTTTCTAAAATTAAAATTAAAATATAATTAAAAAATTTAATTAAATTTTAATTTTTGTTGTTTTTTGGAAAGAAATTACGTTCGTACAAAATGTTTGTGCAATATAGTTATATAAACTTATCAGTTTTACATTGTTCAAAAGAATAATGCGTCAACATTGTTTTACACAAATTCGACATTAGGGTTTAAAGGCCTAATTTGATTTTAAAAATGTTGTGTGCCTAATATTGGATACATCTATTCCGCTTTTAATTGTATTTCTTTGGACGTTTAACTCATTTAATCCTTTGTGTACTCTCAGATAGTAATCTACTTAAAATGTCCAAGCTCACTTAGATTAAATTTTACTTTTAAACCAAAGTTTTTATACACACAAAAACATGAGCTTCGGTGTAATTACATCCCCTATAGCTTGATTGTGAGGATGGTTTAAAAAAGGGTCCGTTAATGTCTACTTTACTTACTAAATATTCTAAGATTTTATCTTTAAGCTAATAATGTGACAGCAATTTTTATGAAGAAATCAATATTTTTGGCATTGCATAGAAATAATTTATGTGGGTTCCCGGCATAACGACGAAACGGAAGTCCATTTTTTTAAATTGATTTTTTAGCGTTATGGTATCTTTACATAGTATAATTTCAGATAAACATGTAAAAAAATATAAATTAAGTAACCATATCTACTATTTATTAATTTGTTTAACATTAGTTTAAATAAAAAATAAAAACTGCTAACCTTAATATTTCAGAAACATCAAAAGTGAACTTATGTCATTATGTCTGTAACCCACAGATTTATAACAAATGAAAAATCTTCTTCAAATTATATTAATGGTTGTTATAACTTAAAAGAGATTTATCGTAGGGTTCTTTTTATCATAGGTGAATAGTCGATTTCGATTTTTTTCTAATAAAATTGTAATAATCAAATTACTTTTTGCGTCACAATTCATTAAAAACTTGGAGGTTATACACCAGGATTCAAAACACCTGCAGTATGCTTGTCATCTTTCCAAATATCAACACAACATTCCGATAAACTTTTAATAAACCCACACAAATAAATTTAAATTCTGTAAAAAAAAGAACAAATTCCATAACTGCAAACAATTATGAATAAAAGGTAATCAACCAAAAACAAAGGAGAGAAAACGAAAATTCGGTACATTGTTACCTCAACGAAGTTTCAACACTTCAGTCACCCCTACTGTTCACCAATCAGCAAGCACTCAAGCACTGAACGTCCAGTACTACACGCGTCCAGCATCGGCGCACCATTTCACTCCCCTGCATCGAAGGACCAATTCACTGTCTCGTCCGAGGCTTCGCAAGAAGCCGATCCCGAATCCAAAGCTGCAGCCGAGTCCGCCACTCCTGCTGCATTATAATAAGATTATCGTATGCGCACCTCGTGCATTAACGGTGGCGCCCTTTGATCGGCTCGCATGCGTGTAAGGGCTCGGCGTGAGGCCGGATAGCAGCGAATACAGACCGGCTAATGGCGAGCCAAAGGAGCGATGGCCTTGCTTTCTGCTCATTGGACGGACAGACTCGATTGAACGGCCGGTATTGGTGTTTGAGTGATTGCCGATGAGACACTGCCGGAGTTGGAATGACAACGCAAACATGTTTTGGAACCTTAGGAATTAAAACACGCTATTTTGAGAAAATGTCTAGTGTATGTGTATACGTATGTGTAGGTCTATATGTGTGTATTTGAGAATTTTTGAGATAATCAAAATTTGAGATAATGCATCCGAATTTTAAATTTTGATAATATTATATTGTTAGATTTTAGTATGTATAAAGCATTCATAATATCGAAGTAGAAACGGTTGCAATCATTATGCGCGTTTACACCTTTACGTATACTATATATCATACCATCTGAGCAGATTGTTGTGTGATGCGGTTCGCACCGCGGTAGAGCGACATATACGAAACGTTATTTCACATATAATAAGACTTAAATTATTATTAAAATTAATTTATATCATATCACAGAGAGAATTTTCTGATAAAAATTACCGTAAAAAGAATTGTAAACGTGGGACATCCTGACTTCAGGGAAAGTTGACCTGATTAACAGTAAAAATTCACATTATTCAATTCAATTCGTATCATTCATTCGTATCATTCGACAATTTTTACCATTCATCAGGGTAATTTTTCCCCTGCAGTTAGGATGACCCACGTTTACAATGATTTTTACAGTAATTTTTATCAGGAGATTCTCTCTGTATAGTTATTAATTTAAAAGGCCACACAACAATAGTGACAAGAATTATATTTGTTTCATTTCGGCAGCAGTCATTACTGGTTATCAGGAATATAATACTATTCTCTCTCCCTCTCTCTCTCTCTCACACTCTCTCTCTCTCCACTATTGTCCTTTGACTTCATCACAGTATTCCTGGGGTTTTAGCGCCATCTGATTTGCATACAAGTGTCTGACGTGTCATTACGATCCCGTAGCATTGACGAAAGAAGTGCTGAATTAGTCCTTATGGAAAAAATCTACAGAATTCTCTGCACAGTTTTCTACATGCTTTTAAAACCTACGGAATTTTATGTAGATTTTTTGGCAAGTTCTTTAGCAAGGTTTTTGCGTACAAGGTTATATGAAGAAATATATTTGACGGAAATTTTCAATTTAAAAAAACATTAAAACCACTACTTGTAATGGTGACACTTCCCATTTAGGTGTTATCATCTAGATATAGATATTTAGATATATGGAGCTTTCCTTTTTGAAGATTTTGTCACAGACTTGTGACTTGTAGGTCCATATTATCATTATCTAATCCCTTTCTGCTAGTAGCAGTGTATTTAGTTTTCTTTTTTACTAAATAGGCATAGTACATTATGCAACAAGAGCATAAAGTTGCAGGTTATTCCCGCGGGTGGGTTTATTGCCCGAGCGAAGCGAGGGCAGTAATCATCCGAGGGAATAATCGACTTTATTCCCTTGTAAATAAAAAAAAGTAAATTTGCGGGAAAAAGTAGATTTGCGGAAATCATACGCTACTTTTGTACGACTTTTGAGGTCAATAAAGTGGCCATTACGGTAGAGTCTGGAACAAAATCAATTAGGTACAAATCATTTACTGATGTTTTGGACCATCAAAGCCGAATTTACGGGTTAACGAAACGACGGGCACTACGGAACTACCCTATATGCATCGTACCCTAATTCTCCCAACGTTGGTTGCATTAAACGGCACGGGTATACTGACGGGGGGGGGGGGGGGGGGAGTAGCGGCTGCCATCTGATCTGAGCGCTAAGTGCATTGCGCGACAAATGGACTACGCGTATCGAGGCGCTGTATCGCTGATCCTGCGACGTGTAACATCGACGAATTTATTCGCGTTTCAAAGGTACGGAGGGGCGCGTTTGTACGCGTTTCAAGGGTGCACTTTGGATAATGAGCCTCTTGCTTCACGGTTTCATACATAATAAGATAGCTGTGGAGGAATTTTATTTAGGTACAGTGAAATAATTTATTTGCGGGACGAGTCATTTTACGTTTTGGTTGCATTCATATTTTTAAAATTTGTAGATTTTTAGGGCTGCTATATACTCCCTCAAAGTATGTGGATCAGGTTACAAAAATCAATTTCGTTTTTACTTTTCATGGCTCCTCTTTTTCTACAAGAGGTTTTGGATTCTCACAAATGGATTTATTTCAGATTTTTGTATAGGGTATGCATTTCAGGTAAGAGGATTATTGCCAAAGTGCAGCGTTATAAAATTATCATACTCATCTGTGTGATTACTGGGTCAAACTCTCTGAGTCAATGGATAAAATAATTAAATATATTAATATTAATAATATTTGACGTTTCTTGGAAACACATTGAACTTATTATTATACTAAAGTAGAAACTGAGAGTTTACTTAAACTGTTGGTGTGTTCTATTCTAAATGCTGTTCCGGGTCCAGTAGATTGAAGTTTTCCCAGTCAAACTCGTCTATGAATTTATTATTTTTACGTTTTATATAATTATGGAGTTATTGCTTTCTCATTATCTGCAAATCTTCTTGAGATTATGCTGCAAGTTTTTAAATAGTGTTATTTTTGTAGCCTTGAAAAGTGATGCCACAAATTGCGTCCGAAATGAAGGCAAAAAAATGGATTCGACTCTGAGGGATCATAAGTTATAAATAATTTGAGACGATGAAATAACAAGAAGAGTGTACCAGCTGCGAAAAATGGATTTTAATAAATATTTTCTGCAACCAAGAAATAAAGTCATTGACTAGTAAAGGCAACTAACATATGGTCTACATCCTTACACATAGTATGTGGTATCGAAAATGCATCTACGTATATTATTAACTTGTGGAAAACAGCACCTACAATAATAATGAAAACTTCTACGTCGCATAAAACACGTCGCAAAAATCCCTTGTTCGTCGCATACAGAGGGATCAAATGCAAAAATAAGGAAGTTTAAGAAAGTTTTAATTTGAGAGATCTAATACGTCAAAGCTTACTTCGGTCCAAAGATTTCAAGTTAATTTTGTATAGAATTTATAGTGCGATTCTTAATCAACTATAACTTCGAAAGAACTTTAGATAAAACTAATTATCGCAATAGCGTTACTATTAATACATAATTTTGATAGTACATGGATGAATATAAAAATATACAAATAATACAATTTAAAGGAGTTTAGGTATGTACTTGAGACCAAATGCAGTAACATTTACTAACTATGCACTTGCATGTTTACCAACTTCGTTTCAACAAATCTCAAACATTATCAAGCTTCTGAAAACATTCCACCTGTTGTATACCGCACTCCCCTAGTACAAGTTTCCCCAAGCACCTCCACAGATAAGCCAAAGTGAATTTCGCACCTCGATAAATATAAACGCGCGAACGGACGCTTTTCGCGCATGGCGGTTACATCGGCGCGATCATCGACCGTCGAGGATTCGAACGCCGCGCATGCAGCCGCTATTTTGCGGATTAGCGTCGCTAAAGGCCGGCCGCGACGATGCTAATGATAAGGGACGCGCATAATCGAGCTATATCGTTGCGCAAGGTATATAGGTCGGGGGAGGTGTTAGCTTCTTTCGCGCGCCGAGATTATCGTCGTTCGAACTAATCTCCAACGATCAGGGGGGTAGGGGGGGGGGTAATTTGAAAAACGTCGAATTAGCTTCGGGAGATGTATTATAAGCGCGCCAATTTGTACAACGGATTCAATCAACGTAAATTTGGTAATTGATAGTGAAACTTTGATGAGCTCGCCGTTAGTGTTTAATCGAACTATAAGATATAAAGGATGCATGCTATTAAGGTGCTTCTATCATTATGGGCCTGAATGTTTGGGGGGATTAAAGGGTCTCCAATATTATTTTGTTGTTTTTATATTAATATTATTACTTAAGGGGGCAGGCCATTTATAAACAGAAAGAAAATGTTACCAGTTCGTACAAATTTTTCTTGAATAGCAATCATTCTGAAATATAATTATTTAACTGTAAATACTTGATAATACCTTAACGTTGTTTCTACATATCACAATCTTTAGTCATTATCAATATACCGTATTTAATAAAGGAACTTTGCGGTGTGCGCGATTTTACGTGACTCGATGAACGAATTTATTTTTTGACGGTTATTCACATCGTTTAACATGTATTAAAACTTAAGTGAAGTACTTCTTCGTTAAATGTATTTTGTTTTCTATAATTTTTAATAAAAAGATTTTATTTGAAAAGGTTTATTGATCATTTTCAAATAATTGATACTCATTTTGATTAAAATCATATTTAAAACCTGCTTTTCCTTGAATAAACTATTCTAGATGGATGATATCGACATCCCTTACAAATAATAGCACGCTTTTTGCATCTACCACGTAGAGTAACATGCTTGAACATTTACCTCGGGACTAGCACTTTTCATGAGTTTCCCACGAAATGTAGCACGATTCACGATTTTCTGCCGCTCAGCTTTTTCATGCTATACTTGATTTATTTAGGTAGACCGATTTTTTTCGGATGAACAGATCATTTTTTAAGTCTCAAACAAAGTTGAGTGGCTGTCTAGAACTCAAAAGAAACTCGACCCGATCCTATCAGAGTTTATAAGCACAACTTTAATGTATATGTAAGCGTTACTTTTCGTAGGGCCATCGATATAATCCTTTTAGAGATAACTAAATGAAAAGAGGCACGGAGAAGCAAAGCCATCTTATAGCTTTTCAAATAATTATGGAAGATAAGGAGACATATACAAATTTTGAAAGGTCTGTTACCTTTTATTAAATGGAAGACAGTCAAACTGATCTCACGTCTGAAATGGAAATATAACTTGAAAATTGCACTAACAGTACATTATGTAACAAGGGCAAAAAATCGACTTTTCTCTCGAGTTACATATAATACTTTATGTCCATCTCAACTGCGGCCACTTTTTGACTTGGAAAGCGGGACTAATGGACTGTTAAAAGACAATATTGTTAAAAGACAATCGAAAATCAGGGTTATTGTTAGAACTTGATGAAATAAAGGAATTTGGACTAGATTCTAGTAATGTCACTTGTTTTCCGCTAATCATTTTTGTGGGCAAAAAGTATAATTTTGGTCTCGCTTTGCAGGGCAAAAAGTTGCCATTTTCGTTGAGATGGGCATAAAAATATATTTGATCACGGGAGGACTGTGGTCCTAATTGTTTAAAAATAATACATTATGGTAATAACAAATTTTTTCAGTTTTTCTTTTTCGAATAGTATGTCAGATTAATATTACCAAAAACAGTAGTTTTAGTGATTTATTTGTCAAGTTGGTTCTCAGAAAACTGTATTTGATAATTTTGAAAAAATTGATTTTACCAAAATATGAGGAGGAGTACTAAGCAACGATCCATATATTACAATGGGGAGATGAGGTACTTTTATAGAATCTTCCACGAAACCTCAAATCTACCATCCAACTAACCCACGAACCCACAAAAAAATCCTTTCCCATCAAAATAACGCGATCAATTTCAACGCCCCTCCTTTTCATTCTCGTCCTCCCCAATCCCACGAATCACCGTAAGAAGCTTCGTCACAGAATCGCTTCTATATACAATAACCAGCAGCACGAGTGAATTCACCGACCACAACGCGCCGCGCGCAGTAACGTAGTTGAACCGGTTGTCGATCATGTACCAATTCTCGATCACTTTGAGTAATAATACGATTTTTCGCAATAATACTTAAAATATGTTGTACAAACTTAAATTGGCTTTAATAGCAGCCTTATGTGTGAATAATTGTCAAAAGGTTTCAAATGGTTTAATGATTTTATTTATGAGAAAAATTTATTTAATACAGCAACTTCTCGTTCGTGCGTTCATAAGTGACATTCTTAGCTGCCGAGCTAACGAACATGTGTTTAGTAATACGATGTTTTAACAAATTTTGTTGCTTATCAAGTCGTGTAAAAAGGTTTAATTAGTGACCTTAGATCGACAACAACTTAAAATCGAAGCGTAGACGATAATTAGTTTATTTTTACAATTTTAATTAAGTGATCGAGGATAGGCTCATGGTTTGTGTATGCTGTACCGTTTGTCGATCGACAAACTCTGATACTTTTTAAGGCATATTAACGATATAACATTAATTATTTACTATTTTACAATAAAACTTCACTAATATTCGTCTATTATCATAGATAATCATACATTAAGAGATTGATTTCAAAAGCATAACCTTAAACATAACCCCACTTTTAATGCATAAATGTGATCGAGAAGTGGGCCAGGAGTACTGATCAACAATTAATCCCGATTGTAATTCACTGATCGACATTAGGTCCACTGAAACATTTGCTTTTAAACATGATTTTTAAGGTTTTATGTCAAATATAAACGTTTTAGACCTACTATTGTTTAAATTAAGATATAAAGTAATTAATTAGCAAATTGTTTTTAATTTTGCTTCTTTCTATCATTTTCTATTGTCAGAATAACCTCCGTACCTTCTTGTGTGATCGAGAACTGGCTCAACTACGTTATTCATCGTAAATCGCGAACTTGATAAGCCGGAGGGGCGCTAGTGAGGCGATTAACCCCCCCCCCCCCTCCCCACCCCTCCTTCGGAGTTCATTGTTCGACCGTGCGTGTTTATATATATATATACAGATATATGCGCGCTGGCCGGCCGGCCGGCCACGCGGTATTAGTATAGTTTACGCGGAGGGATAATGGATTATCGGAGAGGGCGCTCGCGAAATTAGTAAGTGGCTTTGTCGTAATTGAAGGTGCGCGGTGAGCTACCGTCGTCGTCGTCGTCGTCGTTGTTGTGTGTATAAGTATGTACGTCGATGAGCGGCTTCGACGCACTTTAGAGGTGAAGGATGAGGAGGAGGAGGATAGACGGAATGCTGATCTAATGAACGTAATTAGGATAACGAGGTAGGGGATTAGGGGGGGGGGCGAGGGAAGGTTTGGACGATAGGAATTTAGATTGAAGATCGAGTTTATTGAATTTGAATGTTTTACTGCACTTTCGTCAGGCATGATCGCTATTGAGAATTGGTATATGGTAATGAAATTGTATAATTTTGTTATATATATTTGTTATATGTTTTTTCTACGTATTCAAAATAATATAAGGAACTCGCGTGAAACAGGTATCTGTGAGGCTTTATTCAAAACTTAATTAGTTGTAATAACTTTAGAGAAATACTATTTTTAGAATTTCAATCTTTCTGCGAAATCCCTTAATATAATTATAATATATTGGTAATTTCCAGTTATTATGAAAGTTGCACGTTTTATAAATCAATTACTTAAGAGTTTTAAATAATTTAAGCACGAAAAAGAATGAAACAGAATTCAAATAAAATCACTTAATATATCACGACAGATTATTTTCTCTTAAAATTTTAAGCTAGCTCTTTTAATAATATAAATTTTGTCAAGAAGATATATATTGAGTGTTACCAATACGTTGAGTTATTTATTAAATATAGCAAAAGTGCTTTTCGAAATTGCATTTGATTATGTGAATCAATTCGTTAATAGAAATTATATGCAGTAATTAATTAAATGTGACAAGTTATCTAGAGTTCAATTTTTGAATGACGCTGAAAGCAATGACACCATTGATGCATCCTTGAACACCTTGAGGGCAACAGGATCATCCATTTCCATGTCAGCCTCGAAAGGTAGCAGCGTATGAGGAGAGATAGCTAGTCCCGACGCACATTTACGAGAGCCATCGTCAACGCTTCTGCATCCTAATGTACATTCAATACAAAAGTCATCGTCAGCGCGTCTTATGCGCCGTTCCTACGAGCTGCGTATCCTGACACGTCTTCTCTGAAGGGACATCATCGCGCCGTTCCTGCGAGCTGCGACATCGCGTCCATAGCTAGAAGGTGTTTTTTTTAGTAATAGCTGTGCTTTAGTGTACACAGCATGACGTTACTATTTATTCAGCGAGTTTTATATTAAACCTTGTCTAATGTAAATTCAGCGATTGTTCCTGACGTAGGTTTTCTCACAAAGTTTCTCCTACGTCACAGGTACTAGCCTGGGTAAATGCAGGAACAATATTAAATTCTCAACTGTAAATATATATTAATAATGAGACGTGTTAGGAATTTAGTTTGAGCATTATAACATTTTAATTGTACTTTCAGAAAAATGAAATGAAATAGAAAAGGTGTTAAAAATAATCGTTAAATGGAATTGAGAAATGCGATTTTTTGGAATTTAGTGCAATTAAAATGACGTTTATAATTTAAAATATTAAAATTTAAAATTTTGATGTTTGTGCATATGAATGACATTTCTAAGCATTAGTAAACTATTAAGTTTGGAAAGTGCGAATCTGAATTTATTTGGTGACTTATCTCGTCAGCTGGGGCCCAAGCTGTTTAGAATGCGAGCTAAATATGTTCAGATAAGCTTTAGGTGAAATTACAAAAAGGAATTTTAAAGAAAGATGTTTAGAGGTGGTTGCTATTCGATGAGCATCTGACCACATCGAGTAAAATGTTGTCGTTGTGTACACGTGCATGCACGCCGATCGCATAGGATCGTCCGGGGCCGCTTTTTTATCCCACCACCGACTACCTGAGTACTCGATAAAAGGTGCATAGGAGAATGCGAGGGCATCTCTCGCGGATAGTTCGCCACAGAGGTGCTCGTCAGGCAAGGGAAATGTAAAAAAATACAATAAAATTTGATCAAATCAGCTTAAATGAATCGATGCAGATATATTCAGGAAAAATCAGAAAGCCTATTTGACAGGTGACACTGCTTCTTCTGTTAGCAATAGGTCTACCGCGCAAATACGCAAAGGGCTGAGCTGAGGAAGCTGTTGTGACACTAGACTTAAAAAATATAGAGAACAAAAATATAAATTTAATAAAATGTGAAATTTATTTTATTATTGATTTGCAAAGGAGGTTGTAAGGAGGTTGAGAAGGAGGTTGAAAAAGAGATTGAAAGGAGGATGTAAATAAGTTTGTAAAGGTCATTAATAAAGAGCTTGTTAATACCAGATTAGTTAGTTAAAAAGAAAATATGATACCTGCTGAAACATTTCAAAATAAATTATGACTTGGATAAAAAAGAATTATTATTTGAAGGTAATATGTTGGTACAAAGCCTAGGTTTTGTACGGGGGGAGGATGTCACGGACAGACATAAGATATTTTTTAATAAATAAATAATCTCGTTCAATAATAATTGTAAAAATATTTATGTTTCAAAATTTCACGAATCTTGAAGATTCAAATATCAATTAGAATATTTTTCGAGTTTCGATTTATGTTAATATATCGTGAATGTGTACAAATAAATAACGTTACGAGGCTGCTTTATCTGCTATTCAATAAAATGCGATTCAGTATTGTTTTAGACATAGATACGTAAGCATGTTATAGTTTTCGCGATTCGACAAAATAAAGTGAAATTAATATAAAAAGTGTTTGAGTTTCTAATATCTCCCTGCAAGTCTGTCTGTGGCAGATATACGGCGGTTACTCCTTTAAAGTTCCTAGGCATAATAATCCCTAAAATAGTTAAATACCCTGGTGGAAAATTAATCTAGAACTATGTAGATCTATCTAGTTTGCCATGGTAATAATCGAGGGCCTCGATAAAACTAGATAATTTTCTACCAGGGTAATGATAGTTAAATAATACAGAAATGAAGACTTTACTAGACTAGTCTTAGCACTTACTATGACATTTTACCATTTTGCAAAAACACTCGTGCGGTATTATTAGAAATAAATGTTCAAATAACAAGTTCCAAGAGTTTCCAAAGCTTCAAAACCCGAAATATATTTACTGGGAATCGAAAGTTCCTTAAAGTATCCATATTACCTGCAACCACCTCAATATTTTTTTTGTAAAGCTACGTTAATAATACATTTTTAAGTTAACAATTTTTATCCAAAAAGTGTTCTTCGATGTATGCATAAAAAGAATATGCATGACTCCATGCTATCTTAGATACTTCAGTATCTTGTGACTGTATATTTTACAACAAAGACTACTTTTGAGCAGTCCCTGACTATTGCCACTCTTCGTTAGCCTCTGCAACAAAAACCCATCCCACCACCCAAAAAGGAATCCCATCATCGCCGCATGCATCCACTACCCCTTTAAAGCATCGACAAAACCAGAGCAAGCGCGAGAATCAAGAACACGAGAATTCAGAAGAAAAGAGACTACATGCCGACGCACACCAGGCCGATAAGCCGCAATGAACTTGGAGCTCGCAACTCGCGAGAACAGATTACAACTCCTGCTCGCCATTTTTCACGCACTCGCAGCCTGCAATATGCATCGCGCCGCGCGCACGCGAAAGAATCTCCGATCGCATGAATCCTCGAGTCCGAATGAAGCGGCGTCGGCGTCGGCGCGAGGACAGGATGATGGATCGACGGAAGGGGGTTTAGGATCGCGCGGGCGGTTTGCGGTAAGCCTTCCGTTCTGAGCCCCGAAACTTGGACTTTGTGTGGGTGTGTGTATGTGCGTGTGTATCGTCGTCGTCGGGGAGATGTTTAATCTGGTGCCGGGAGATACTGAGCGATGCTGAGGCACGGTTTGTTGTGGAGGGTTTCTTTTTGATTTTTAGGGCTGTTAGTTGAATGAAAATGGGTTTGATCGCATTGATGGTCTATGCTTTTTTAGAGAGATAACGAACTGCTCTTTGCATTTTTCTAATCATTTCAGTTTCTTTTCGCTTTGAGCATTACATGATGCACTATCTGGATTGACACGAGGTTGGCAATAATTTTGGACAAATCAACTGCATACATCATATATTATGGAGAATTTGTAGATAATTGAGATAACAACGGAAATAAAGATTGTTTTCAATTGTTTGTCTGTAGTATGAATCTGCATAGGTGAAACATTGATTTAATGTATAAAACAACACAAGACATCTATATTATGTACATACAGACCATCCAGCCACTTTCCATACCTAGTATATTCATTATTAAATTATTATCACAAAGCCTTTTCTCTGAAAAAGCTTGTAGCTGTAAATACGCACACAATTAGCAAATTCTTATTATGTTTTCAAGTACGAGTGTAACATATAATCTGTCCGTACAAGTTTTGAGAACAAATTTTAGTTTTTGATTTCACTGTTTTACATGACTGCGTCTTGAGAATTCGTATGCGCTGTGTAAAGGCATAGGTACATTTTTTACAGTGGACCATGGTCTTCGCAGCTTTCTGTCGAATAAAGTAAATAAAATAACGAAAATAATATTCTTTTTTACACCTGAATGTATTGATAAGTATCAAAAACATCTTTTACAATGTATCTCATATAATCATATTGAAAATCCTTGCAGAACATTTGCATGAGAATGTATCATTAATTCGGCTTTCACTAAATTTCACCCTTAAAACCGAATCACCTCAAAAAGTATATGTGCGATTATCACGTAACTGTTAGTTTTTGGTCAACTCCGTGACACCATACTTTACTATTTACAGACCTATGTACCCATTTAAGGGCGCATATTATAGGTTTCGTAAGTATATGACGAAATCCCCCAAAGAATGCACTTTTTGTGTCCAGAAATCGCAAAAAAATTTGAATGCTCGGGTTTCCAAACATTTTCTATCTTGTTTTAGGGACCAAATTATGAAGAAAGATGCGTTTGAACAATGAAAATTGGTCGTGTGACTATGTTTCTCTGGCAACAAATTACGTGTTTTTACGGTCTTTTATATATAGCAAAGAAAAGGTTTTACAGCGCAGTTAATAACTGTGCACGCAAAGGTGGAAAATTCTTTTTCCATAAAATATATATAAATAGAAGAAAAGACCTTTAATTTGAGTTTTTGTTCCTTGAAAATGGATGTTCCGGTGCAGAGTTATGACCAATTGAAAGTAGGGTAATAATTTGTTAAAAATAGGGTAAAAACGGATGGATTTTCCATTTTTTTGCAGAATCTGAAATTTTCCACGAATTAATATAACTTTGCATCGGAACGTCCATTTTCAACGATCAAAAACTCAAATTAAAGGTCTTCTCTTCTACTTTTATATATTTTTTAGGAAGAAAAAATTTCCACCTTTATGTGTACAGTTATTAACTGCGCAGTATAATCCTTTTTTACAATATAAAAAAACACCTAATTTGACAGAAAAACATATAGCCACATGGCCAATTTTCATTGTTCAAATGCACTTTTTTTCATAATTTGGCTCCTAAAACAAGATAGAAAAGGTTTGGAAACCTGAGCATTAACATTTTTTTTCCGATTTCTAGACGCAAGAATGTGCATTCTTTTTTATTATGTCATATATAGGTGACATACAATCATGTAAAAAAAATTATAAACAGATATATATACATGGATATTGGATGCCACGGAACTGACATTTTGTGCATAGGACACTTTTAACTCATTATTTTAAGAGATTAAATTAAATATTCAATAATTTTGGTTGGATGCACAATGTTCCCATTAACTTCTATTTTAAGAAGCATAATTTTTAAATTACTTAAATCTTACATTAAGTTAGATATATCTAATTCACTGTAATTTTAAAAAAGAAGGTGCCACGTATCTGATATTTTGGGCATATTTGACCTATTTATTGTATAAGGGGTATTGTAATAGTATATTACACATCTAGGGAGGAAAAGTATTGTAGCAGCAGTGGTAAACACGTGCTATGGGGTAGCCATTTTTCTTCCCGTGGTGCGTATACTATTTTTCACCATACCCGGGCCGAAAATAACACATTTCAGTTTCGGAGCCGGAAGGAAACGTAGTACTTTCGGCCAGGGTATGGTGAAAAACTATTATATTTGTCGTATACAATCGCAAGATTTCTATTATTTTTCTTCTAACAGTTTCGCGGTAATCTTATATTAGATCCTCCTTGAAAAACTTCATTCCGAAACCATTGAGTTACCACATCAACATTTAGTAACCTTACCACGAGCTATTAGTAAGTTATTGCAACGCTTTAGTATCCTGAATTTCACCCCTTGAATCCGAATCACTTCAATAAGTACGTCGGACCCTCATTGAAAAGTTTATCCTGTCTCTGATACCACAGTAACGTTTTAGATAAACCTCTGTCCTTCATCGTAAAGCTCTTTCTCTCTCTGATACGACCGCAGCAATGTTATACTGCCATTATCCCAACATTTTCGCAACAGTACTACAATGCTTTACTAACATTACTACAATGTTTCACTAATGTTACTACATTTTGATAATCTTACTACGTTCTGGTAACATCATCACGTTTTATTACCGTTATCGTAACGTTTTAACAGTATTACCACAACGTTTTAACACGGAGTTTCTCTTATACACTCTGATCGACTACGTAGGTACAATATACAGCTCGGCGATTATCGCCACCACCACGAACGTCCGAATTCGCCTCGAAACGTTCCACACAGCCACAGATGTATAGCGCAGTCCGATAAATTCTACGGTCTATATACACCTATAGAAACACAATACAGCACATAAAGCGCGCCGCTAACAGGAAAGAAAATTATGGCGGCTATAGAGAGAGAGAGAGAGAGAGCTCTCCGATCGATTCTCTCGCCGCCGCCCCAAAGATACCGAGCCAATTTTTCCCTCTTTCGTGTTACTTTGTTTCTATTTTTTTTCCTCTCTTCTTTATCCTATTCTCGCTGCCGCTGCTTTTAACCTCGTTCCACGTCTTCCTTTTCTCGCCCTTCCCGCACAACTCGCGAGTTCTTTTAAACCGAGAGTCTCGCGGCTCCTTTTGCTCGCGTTCGTTTGCGGATGATGCTGTAATTTTTGTATCTGGGCGCGCGCACGCTCTGTACCGGACTGTATATATAGGAGAGTAACTCTGACTCCGAGTAAAAGCATTTTCCGGCTAGCCTAAAAGATTTACTTTTAGACTTTTATTCGTTTTTCCATAGAATTTCGACTGACACACAAGAATCGCTCTCCGAGTTATTCTCTTTTTCGGAAAGAAAACTTAACTCCGACTCCGACTGAGAGTGATTTTTGGCTCTAAAAATGTTTCTCTTTCCTCGAGAATAATTCCACTCTCAAGTAAAGTTAATTTTGGCTTACACAAAAGATATGTGGTCTAAACCATTTTTTGTCCCGGATAATAACTCTAACTCCGAGTTAAAGAGAGAGCTCATCTTGTACATCGTTCATTCATATGATTCTGAAAATTGGATTACCTCATTTATTGTACTATAAATGATCAGCTCAAATTTGGATTGTTGTTATCTGTCTGATTAACTATTATTATTGCTTAATTTTTCCTTTTCATTATTTTACATACACTTTCTTAGTCTCTTCTAGTGGCTTTCAGTCAACCGGAAGTAACCTGTAGCTAACAAAAAGTGAGCGATATATACAAAAAATAATTATATCAAATTAGTGCAAACTTTTATAAAAGTCGACCGACTTTTATCAATCCTCACTTTTATTATTGCTCGTAATTTTTTTTAATTTCTAAGCCATAGAAGTGAACCACGACTGAATCGAAAGTAACTGGAAGTTATGATTATTAACAAATTCGTTTTAAATGATAAGAAATTTCATATAAGTTACGAATTATATACTACTATTAATAACTTCTTGAGATGAAACAGAATAAAATATAATATAATGATTAATATGTCAATAACTGAGGAGATGCGGGGTAAATGAATATAACTCAAAGTATCCAGAAAAATGAGAAAGTTGTGGAAAATTCATACTGCTGTGACTTAATAAGAGCTTCAAGAATTCAGTAATAAACTGGTTTGATACTTAAGAACTGAAAAACATTTAAACAAGCTAAAAGATTAAAAATAAAAATTTCATTTTTAGTTATATATACCTTTTTATCTGACAACGTTATAGTTAGACGAAATTATTTTATTACTTTATTAGTATGCTGGATGTAAATGGATATTTGTAAAAAAGATGTTTGTATATTTGAAGTTGCTGATTAATTTCATGCAATCTCCGATACAATACTGAAATAACTCAACTTATACCACTTCACCTCTGCACCCCTCAATCGTACATATTACGCAACAATCTTAATCAATCGAACTTCGATTTACTCGAATTCTAACGTACAACAACAACAATGATACGAAGGGAAGCAATGGTGAACGATTCGATTTCCCGCCGTACCGGAATCGCGCGAAATCGCCCCGCGGCACCGACGTCACTCAGGATCTGGTTATCTAAAACATAGTATATTCGCCTCGGGCGCGACCCCGCGAAGAAAGTCTCCTACCCTCCGCGCAATACTAATACACTGATGATGAGTTTTTCGCGTCGGCAAATGAGGAAATTCAACTCTATAAGATTCTGACGCCAATCGTAGTTTTGATTCGCGTTGGTAATGTGTTTTGACGCGTGTATGGGGTTGTTGCGATTGCCCGCGTAGTTCATTAATGGGTGTAGGGGTTTTAAATGTACAGCCAAAATTCAGGAAGGAGTAAAACAAGCTTTTCTAATGATTGATTTAAACTTTTATTTGAACGCGAAATGTTCCAGTTACAACGGAATTATCCGCATATAAAATTCACTTTCCGATTAACAATTTTTTCGAAGAATTCTAATTTCAACATTTTTTTTTATATTTCAAAGAATGCTTGACAATCAAAACGAGTCTACCGATTTGAAGCATACATATACATTATATACATATACGCACACATGCATGCACGCTCACACGCACATACACACACACATGCACGCACGCAAGCTTACACGCACATGCACACACACACACACTTACACTCACATAAACACATGTACGTACGCACGGCCACACGCATACGTACATACACACACAGAAACACACACACACACGTAAACACACGCATACACTCACATATACAAACACGCAAACACACACACTCATGTACACACGCACTCACACAAAGACACAGACACACACTGATACAGACACAGATACACGACACACACATACACACACACACACAAACATACACATTTATATTTAAGACTACTATATTCGGACTCCTAAAGCCATAAAGCAATTTAATTTGTTGAATGATAAAAACTTTTTCTTTCAGAAAGCAAAACATCCCAACGCTGTATTAACTTCTTTACGGAAGTCATTCTCAGCTGGCGCTCTGGCTCTAAACAAAAATAATAATAATAATAAAAAGAATCGCACGAGTCCACCAAACGTTGCGGGGCGTTGCGCGGATTCGCGGCGCGGCCCGTTGCTTTTTATACGCGCTGGCGTATTACTGTCTGCCGCGCGATTTGGCGAAACGCGGCGCTAACGATATCTCGGCTCGGGCTGAAACGAGCTGCCGCGAGTACAGGGGGGATCAGAGCGCGGGCGGCGGAAATGAAATCGTTGCGAGAGGGGGAGGGGGGTGGTGGTTGTACCTGGATTCGACTGCGGGAAATTCGCGTGGCTGGGACGACGCGCGAGAGCTGCTTTAGGATTGTATTGGGCTACGGATGTGATTAGATTGAGTATTTCAGAGGATGCGACGCGCCGACGCATTTCGTAATTTACCGGTTTTTCATTGCTCTGAAATGAATAAATATGTTGAAGAAATTATGCGTTTCAGTATGCTCTCTGTATTAATTTCCCGCGGGTAAAGATGGTTCAGGAGTGATCAGTCATTGCTATACATTAAGCATCGTGCATGATCATGGCTGAGATCTGATCGGCGATACTTGAGCATGAACATGCAAGTTCATGACCAGGCATTATTTTGAATGTAGATTTAAATATTCATTTGAAAATAGCATACAAAATTTATAACACTGTTCATTTCAATAAAGTATATAGCCATTAATCTACAATAATATTGTTTGAAAAAAGAGCAAGAAAGAAAAATAATTGAACCATGGTAGTGTGTGTCACAGTTTGATGCCTTAGCCGACTGAGTCATGCTTGTCAATCTATATTACAAATCATTTTTAACTTATATTTTTTTTGTTTTTCATTTATTAGGCTTTTCAAATCTTTATGAAAGGTTTATTTCAGCCTTGCAGTTAATGATACAAAAATTTTTACATAAATATACATACATAGTTATACAGGAATAGTTGCAGTATTATATTTTTAAGTTACATCATTTGATAAAGGAAATTGCATGACCGCAAACTTGAATGTAAGGACCAGCTATTAAAGATTCTATATTGTGAGGGGGGAGGATCATTAATTTGGAGAGCGCTGTAATCAGTTCACATCTTTGAATGTCATAATTTTTACATTGCCACAACACATGGTTTATGAACAGCCCTGTCGTCGCCGCATTCGCAATGCGAGCTATTGATAATGTTCATTCTAGCAAGAGAAGCTGGGAGGTTGTAATGGTTGGCACGCATACGATTTATGGTAACTACAAAGAATCTAGACAAATGTTTTCCTTTAAACCAAGGATGTCGATTTTCTTTGTAGAACTTTTCAAAGTACATTTTTCCGCTATTAGTGCTTTTACTTTTTAAAAACTTTATAGTATAGGTTTTGGCAAGCAATTTGACTTCGGAGTAAAAATCTGAGAAAGGTATTTGAAAAATATTAAGATCGCTAGATTGAGCTGCAACTTTAGCGTATTGATCGGCTGTTTCGTTGCCTGGAATTTCTCGATGAGAGGGAATCCAAAAAAATTTTATGTTTGTATTGAATTTATTTTTATGAAAGCTAATGAACTTGTTTTTTATATCAAGAATATAATTATTGGTTGTAACTTTAGGACTTTTTGTTTGCACAGCTTGTAGGACGCTTAGTGAGTCCGAGTAGATGTTGATGTTTCTGTTCTTATATTTTAAACATAAATTTAAAGCGTCGTTTAAAGTGACGCATTCAACAGTGAACACAGAGGCATTGCTATTAATAGTTCGCGTGATAAAAGAATTTGTATCAGGACAGATACAGGCAGAGCCTACTCTACTTCGGGAGTTTTACTATCGTCAGTGTAAATTGCTAATACGTCGCTTTTCACAATGTGTTTCGAAAACAATTCTCTGCAATTCTTTTGTGTTATAATTGTGAAAATACATGCTGTAGTTATCTGCAGATTCAATGTACGTAGATATATTGTTGACATATTGTAGGCAGTCTACAAGTACGCTAGAAATATTTTTTTTTTTTTTTCGCAATTCGTAGAAATTTCTTAGTAAGAAGATTTGTTTGACAAGTTGAGTTTGAGTGACATTTTAATAGAAAAGAATTTCCTATTTGTATTGCACGCTCTTTGATGCTAGGCATCTTACATTCAGCTAATAGAACATTTTTCGGCGTAGTAAATGGATAACCAAAGGCAATTCGTATCGCATTATATTGAATTTTTTCTAATTTATTAGCTAGGTATTGTTGATTCGGATAATAAATAAAACTCCCGTGGTCTAATTTTGATCTAATAAAACTTTTGTAGAGTGTAACGAGAGTTTCGGAATCAGAGCCCCACCCAGTACCACATAGAAACTTGATAATGTTTAAAGCCCTGAAGCATTTATCGACGACGTCTTTTATATGAGGTTTAAAAGAAAATTGGTAATCGAAAATTATACCTAAAAAACGTACTGTTTGAGTGGATTTAATAGGCTTGTTACAGATAACAATTTCAACGTTGCCAGGAGGAATCTTTTTGTTATTAAAATGAATTACTTTGGTTTTGTTAGGAGCTAGTTGGAGGCCAAGTTTGAGAAGATTATTCTCAATTGTTTTAGTGCTTTTTCTATAAGACTTTTTTCTCTTTTTATCAAGCGAAACTTAATATAAATTGCAATATCGTCGGCAAATTGTGAAACGTGTACTGACTTTGGGATTCCATTAGTAACAGAAGAAACATAAATAATATATAAGAGCGGACTGAGGACTCCTCCTTGAGGGACGCCCTTATAGGTAGATCTCGTTTCGTTCCCTAGGCTGTCTGTATGAATAAACCGTTCGTGAATTAAGAATTGTATGAAAAGAATGAGTTCATGAGAACATCCGATGTCTGCTAATTTTTCTAGGAGAATTTCAATGCATACATTATCGAAAGCTCCTTCGACATCTAGAAAGCCTGCAAGGACTTCAGCGTTATCTAAAAAGGATTCTTTAATAGTATAAGAGAGATTTGCTAGATTATTGATACAAGCTTTACCTTTGCGGAAACCGTTTTGGCTAGGTGGAAAGATATTGTTAACTTCAGCCCACCACTGAAGTCGATTTTTGATCATCGTCTCAAAAAGCTTGCACATACAGGAGGTAAGCGAAATAGAGCGAAAATTACAGCTGTTAGGTTTAGGGATGAAGTTGACATAAGAATGTTTCCAGCTTTCTGGATAGTTGTGAGTTTTATAAGCTTCATTGAAGATGTCCAAGAGTAATAGCTTATAATTGATAGGCAATAATTGCAGAATCTCAAAATCGACGCCGTCGATACCAGGGGCAGACTTAGTATTGTAGTATTTTTCGACTCTAACGCGACATTAAACTCGACAAAAGTGAATACTGAGCTAAGAAATTCATTTTCTCGGCATTGAGGTAGGTTACCCCTGTTCGATTGAATCCAAGGTGGACAAATTTTATCTAATGCCGCTGAGATTTGATTTTTAGACTGTAAGTTTTGGCTGGTTGAATTTTCAGAAATCTTAGTCCATTTATTTTTAAAAATACGGCATTTGTTCCATACGCGTTTAGGATCTGTTCTAAAGTCTATCTTTTCAGAAAAATCGTCTTTTTTTGCTTTGAATACTTTTTTTGCTAAAGCACATAATTTTTTATATTGAATAAGATCGAATAAGTCATTCGAATTTTCCCATTTTTTGAGCGCGGATATACATTTGTAGTTGAAGCATTTGGATTTGATATTGGTTGCGAGAGATCAATGATAGGAGATTGGCTATTATTATTCTTACAATACTTAGCAGTGTGTCCCTCCTCTTTACAATGAAAACAGGAAAGTTTATCGCTTGAAAAGTATATCCAATACGTAATATCGTCGTATTCGAGCTGACACGACTGAGGAATTTTGTTTACATCATCGGGATCCACGTATACTTGCCTCCTGTGACTAAGTAGGTGTGTATATCCTATGTCGTTGAGTCCCGTTTTGAGACGGGTGATAGATGATTTAAGCGTGATGTTATACTTGAGAAGAAGATTTTCGATTGATTTATTAGGAATGGTTGTATGAACGTTAGAAATTAAAATACGCTTTGTTTTTGAATTTAGCGGTCTAATTTCAAGAGACATGCTATTTATATTGATGCGTTTGTGATGACTTACAAGTATGTCGGCTTTTTCTTCCGAGTTCAAATATACACACACTCTATTTTGTGAAATTCTAGAAATTGATACCTTATTTGTAGGTCCGATTTTTCCTCCAACAGCTAGTGCATAGTCGCGTATAGTTGATCCTTCCACAAAGTCGATAACTATGGTTTGATTTCTTGTGGGGCATATTTCTTTTTGGGCTGCAGTTGAGTACGGTGATTGAGATAAAGAAGCGGGAACTTGGGTTACATTTGTAGCACTGTTTTGGTTTTGAGTGCCCCCACTTATAGAGACACTCATGATAAGTTTTTTGTAGTACTCGAGGGGAAGAATCCCCTCAAATTCACTCACGAGATTTTAGAACTTATTTTAGCACTAAGATATTACACGCGCGTGACTAAGAATTTCGCAGGTAGATACTCGTGTTTGGAAACACGTGTTTACTCTACGAATGCTCGAAAGAGACTCCATTTTTAACTTATAATCAGTAACGTTCAATTCAAACCCGAAGAATTTCTAAATCCACGTAAATAGTACTAAACCTCAAATTGAACATGTATGATGTCTGCATGTTCCAAAGTCTTTATCATTGAATTTTTCTGTATTATGTTATATATTAAATTATCATCAACAAAAAATCCCAAGTGTAAGATATATCAATTTTTTTTTAATGAATTCTTGAACTCCTATATGTTTACGCATAATAGTTAATGAAAATATTTGAAAGTACCTAAATATGTGTAAAGACCCATAACACAACATTGTCATTAAACATTAGTTATTAAAATTTATTAAATTACAATTAATTTTGTATTCAAAGTTGATTCAATGATTATTCTAAGCTTGAATTACGATGCTGTGACTATTATTTCACAAAATATTCAAAATTTTCAATATTCAGAGCCTTACACGTAATCGCATACACATACACACGCAGCATGTGCTCGCAGATTCAAACGGCGCCCGCAAATGGAGTCCAGAACACCCGTGTACGTATCACACTCTCCATCTATCTCTATAGCCCTCCTATGCGCGTATTGACGTTAATGGCCGCTGCGATTTGCCCGCGTTTACTCGGGTCACGAGCGCGAGCTGTAATAAGATCAAAGGGCAAGGATGCGGCATCAGCGTAATGAAAGCACCGGTAGTATAGCAGCGCGCAATCCCAGTTTTAATCTGATTATGAACCGGGCACAATTCAGTAGAAGCCTCTCTATCTGTGTATTACAGGGAGATCATATCGCGTTCACGTAGTTTATGGCAAGGCTACCGTTCGAGGTGATATCGTGGTGGTTGAGAACGACAATTAGGATTAGTTGTCTCAAATATTTGGGGTGTATAGTGTTTTTTGTAATGCACACCTAGAACAAGATTCCGTTTTTAAAATTTTACAATTTTACAGTTTTTCAATTTTGAAGATATCGTAGAAATTCTTAAAGTTTACAAAGAAACAATACCATGATCTACAAGAATATACTGTTAGCTAAAAATCGGTATTCTTCCCTATTCAGTGCATACGTACTATACGCCAACCATTGTTTTATTACAATTTTTAAAGCTTCGAATAATTAATTTACAAACAAATTATCCAAAACATCAATAAATAAATAAATGCATAAAATATAAAGCAAAATTATTAGTCTGCCGAGTTCTTTGATCAGTTTACACGGTATTTAAGTTTGCAAAACATTTGAGGTTATATACTTTTTGAAAATTCTTTAGAACAAAATGATTTCTAAATTTGTTTTTATTGTACACTGCCCCAGATAGACATGGTTTATACACACATATACACACGCCTGCATGCACGCACGAACGCACGCATGCACACACATACATATACAGACATACACTCACACACACATACACACACGCATACATGCGATCAAAAAAATGTTTTTTTTTTCACCTGTACACCAAGTTTTTGAAAATATATTTTGAATCAATAAGTAAAACATATTAAGAGGGCACGCCACCTTTAAAATCTGTAACAAAAAAATTAATTAAGAATTTTTATTTTGATATTTATTTTAATAAGGGTTTTTTTTCCTTAAAGTATACATAAAAACCTACCAATTTGTATATTTTTTACCTTCGTTGGACCTTTTCTATGCCTCCATGGCAAACCAGACTGTTTTCGAAGACTTTAAGCACTGTCCGTAAGATTCCAAGTCTACGCATGGATGGATTGGGCTAAAAATTTATGGAGATACTCATTATAGTAGTACTTTTAATATGAGCGTAGGGATTTTGATTTGAACGAGTAGAAGTATTTTTTTATATGAACATTGTCAATATAACACTTATTTTTTAATAATTTTATCACTTTTATAGATGTAAAAAATTTTCTACTCGTTCAAATCAAAATCTCTACGCTCATATGAAAAGTACTACTATAATGAGTATCTCCATAAATTTTGAGCACAATCTGTCCATGCGTTCACTTGGAATCTTACGGACAGTAAGCTGAAATTGATAAAAACAACATTTAGAGTTATTTAACAATTAAGTTACAAGTTCTAATAGATATAATTTATACTCATCTTATCAATTGCAACTACTTTTTTCTTCTTTTCAACGTAGCAGACAAACATCTGCAGCAGTGTACATCAATATTTTCTGGTGCGTGGAGTCCCATGAGTCTTCCTCCTCCTTGAATAACCTGAAATGAAAAAAAAACACAAAAATGAATAAATTGAGTAAACTGTACCTATCATACTAAACTCTTGAGCGACACTTTCACACACTTCACTCAACTGCTTATTTATTTCATCAAAAGCCGATTGGGCAACTGGCTTGCATAGGTCCATAATCCCACAAAAAGTTGAAAGGCCATGTCCAAGTGCACGAGCAGACAGCACAGATCTTCTGTTCACTTCATATGCATTTCCTTTGGCTCCTACTTTGTTGCTGGAGTTGATCGCTGCTATTTCACCACACTTTGAGCACACAATATCTATTTTGAAACCAAGACCCTGCACACCAGATTCACTTAATTGAACACTGCCATGACACCGACTACAACACAGAACACTTCTAAGTTTAGAAAATAAAATTGAAGTGTCAATGATTCTGTTTGTTGTATCACTGGTGTCTCTAGCACTAGCTGTGTTTTGGAGTTTCCTCGCTGAGCTGGTGGATAGTCTTGGCTTCTTTTGTGAATCTTCCTTTTTTATCTCTTTTAGAAGACATTTTCACTACACTGATTTACACACATTCACAAATTGTCAAATACAATTAAAACACTGTATAAGTTCAGTACAATAAAAATATTAGCTGTGTTTACTAACAGGTGGCTTGTAAACATAAAAGCCAACTGTCAAAAGTAGCAAAAATGTACGGGTAAGGTTAATCAAAAATTCGATCTGATTTATTGACCTTTATCTCAAACGCATGTAAGTTCAACTATTTACCTATAGTAGCGCTGAAGGATTCTAGCCTTCAAATTGGTTCCAATTATATTATATTTTATTGCTTTATAACTAAATAAAATAATCAATCAAACATTTAGTTATAAATAATAATAAAATAAATAATAATGGATAAAATACCGAATTTACGCAAAATCGGCAAAAAAGCTGTCTCAGTATTTATATTGTAACTTTAAAAGGAATTATGATATCTTAAAACGGTTTTCGGGAGCTTATTCTACGGGAAATTTCCTATAAATAAGGTAAATAAAAAAAAAACGATTTTTTGACAATTTAAAGGTGGTTTGCCCCCTTAAGGATACTATAGCGTGGATATTTCAAAGCACAATATAATATAATACTTGTAGCAAGTATAAAGAACAAGAACATATGCGTTCGAACATTTATACAATTGCAAAGAAGCAAGTATAAATAGTACCCCGCGATATTTTCTCGAAAAATAGTAGTTCTGTACATATGGATTGCAGAAGTTATTGACCGACACAGTATTTTTTAGCTATTGCATTAACGACAATTGAAATTCAACTTTTACCTGGTAGAAGTAAAGCGATAGAATTGGACATTTTTTTGGCATTGTCAAGTATCAGTCAGAGTTTTATGAGTTTTTCATATATAGATACACTTTGTAGGATAAATTTAAACACGTTTATTAAGAATCAACGTCTTTGGGTGTAAACCACTATTTTTCTTCATGAGTTCAAAATTGCATAAGAAATATAAATCTTTTGACGTAACCAGGATAAGCATCCAGTGAATTAGTAATCATTAGTTACCCCACGTATTGGATCCACGACATACCTCTAGACCCTTACCCGATTGGTAAATTATTTATACAAACATTTTCTCAAAATTTTGACATATGTAAAACAAAGTTTTTGATTCCAAAATCGTACTTTTTATTCAAGAAAAAAATATAGGGATTGAATCGGTTAGTATAGTGATCGGATGACATGTTATCGAATGAATACCTTAATATTTACGGCCCGTCCCTCCTCCCCCCCCCCTCTTCTCTCTTAGGTTCGAACCTCTCATCATCATATATATTTCTATATATATGATGATGCGGCACAAGATCTTTTATACCCGTGCGGTATTTGTAATTCGAATGGTCGTTAATTTTACGTAAACTCTATAATCGTATCTTAAATTAGAATCTCTATGCATGAAAGTTTTGCAATGTTTTGTTTTCTTCGATATCAAATAAATGTATTATATATTATATTATATTATACGACTGAAAAGTTGCTTAAATTCTGAAATCATTAAAAACCTATATTTTATGCTTTTCATTGTCTGTTTTCAATTAGAAATATCTGATCGAGGAAATGATTGCTAATACATAGAATATGAATATTGAACAACTACTGTATATTAAATCGAACTTTTGTTAGGTATACGAATGACGTCTTTGCTGACTATGCATTCGGATCAAGTGACGACTCGCTGCTGGACCTGAAGAAGATTTTTACACGATCTCATACAAGATCACAGACTTTGGTGGCACCCTGTCGTACAAATTCTTCAAGGCCAGAGCTGTCTCACGTATCTGAGAATGTGATCAGGGGTTAGGATATTCTTCAGATGATGATGGACGCATGCGGTCAAAATATTCTTCTAAATGCTCTAAAGCGATGCGTCAAACCTTATGATATTTTACTTGCCAATACTTATATCAGAAAGTTGTCATTTTCCCACAATAATACACATCATTATCAAATTATATATTAACCTCACATAATTACGTGATTCTGTTAATTTTTTATTTTGGTAACAATTCAAGTTATCCGCTATGCATTTTCCGTAAAAAACAATTGCGAATAAGAAATATCTAAAGCATATTTATATATTGAAAAAATCGAAACTTTTTATTATAATATCCGTCATAGAAAGATATTGAAGATATTGTTTTCCACGTGTATTTATATATGCATGAATGTATGTATGGATGTATGTATATATGAATGTCGTATGTATGAATGTTTGAATGGATGTATGTGTATATGAATGTCGTATGTATGAATGTTTGTATGGATGTATGTGTATATGAATATCATATGTATGAATGTTTGTATGGATGTATGTGTATATGATTGTGTGAATGCATGAATGGATAGATGTATGTATACATATTATATGTATACATGTATGTATGTATGGATGTATGTATGGATGTATGTATGGATGTATGTATGGATGTATGGATATACGTATGTATACGAATGTATGGATGAATGTGTGCGTGTACGCAAGTTATATGTATAAATGTATAAATGCATATATATATATATATATATATATATATATATATATATATATATATATATATATATATATATATATGTATTTATCTCAAAACAAATTTCAAATACATTTTTAATAATTTTTTTAAAACTATTTATCAAATACTACAGCAACTATACATCACTACTTGCAAACAACTATACTCCCCATCACAACCATTGCAAGACAAAACCAGCAAGAACTGGAACCTCGACCGCCCGAGATATCGGGTGTCGTCTTGGACCTGACGTCCGTCTCTCTGCACACGAGCTCGCATCAGATGTGCCTCCTCGCCCACGAGCTGACCATCCATCCGGACGTCCAGCACAAACTCCAGGCCGAGATCGACCGAGTGCTGCGCGCGACCGACGGCCGACCGTAGAGCGAGGACATCCAAGCCATGCAGTAATATCTCGAGGTACGAGATGCTCGCAGGGCTGTCAGGTGGTAGGCCTTTCACCATACTGTCAGGAACGAACAGCTGGGTGCCGATATATATTCCTGAGACCTACGAGGAGCCCGAGAGGTTTGTGAGAGGGTGATTTTGGGAGGTCTTACCGTCGGGGATGTAGTAGGTGATCAGCTAGGAGTGATTCGTGAGCAGATAATCGATTCTTGAGTCTTGGGGTATTTATGTAGAAGTATGACCAGGAATTGGGCCTTGAACAGGGACTGGGTTTTTACGGTATGCGCAAACTATAAGTCACCGATTCAGAGGGAAACTTACTGTCAATATCAAGTATTTTTACTTACAATTTTATACATTTACTTTCAAGTTTAATAGTCAACACTCGAAGTTGGGGTATTGACACTCGAAAATTGGGAGTTGTTTTTAGTGTCTCTGCTCTCAAAAGTTGACAGTTATATCTCAATATCTGAAAGTATCTCTCAGTCTTGAGCATAACACTTAATCTTTTAATCTATACTCTCGCTTCTGTTGGTTTACAAGGAGCGCGATTATTTAGTCAGTAGAGCCGGAAACTGTGAATCCAATGCACCCGGGTTAAAATCTTGCAGACTATGATTTCAACACTTTGATTAGTATCCTTCTTTCTACTTGAGTATTGATTCAGGGTCACATTAAATTTGTGAGACATGTTCAACTTAAGAGTAACACTCAAAACAAACCGACAGTCTGGTTAAGAGTAAATCTCAAGTTTATAGTAGCACTTAACTTTACATTCAACTTGACGGCAACACTCAAATTGAGTGTTTATTCCGTAAGGGGGCGAAACTGGGTGACACTGTAAACTACGGTTCATAATAGACACTCTTACGGAGAAAACTCTGAGATTTTGAGTGTTTACTTTCAATATTGAATATTTACTCTCAATATTGAGTCTTCTGCCCTCTATTTTGTGGATTTACTCTAAATCGAATTTGAGAATTAATACTCAAAATTGATTGTTTATTCTCAGCAATTGAGTGTTGACTCTCAGAGTTAGGCGTATACTCTTAAAAATTAAAAACTAATTCTCAATATTACCTGCGTACTTTCAGACGTTGCGAGTTAACTCACATAGTTAAGTGTGCACTCTTAAAAACTGAGAATTAACTCTCAACTTTTCAGTGTTTCTCTCAGATATTGAGAATTAACTCTCAATATTTAGTGTAATAGAAATACCCTCCTCCATCTAGTACTATATACACAGAAACTTGTGACCCACTAAAAGAAAAGTCTTAATTTGGTCCATTCCAATTAGCTATTTTCAAAATTGGTTCAGAATAGTCAATCAAATAGTCAAAAATATTGTAGTGCTAGGTATAGTGTTTGTTTGTTTTTTAATATAGTTATCCTCTGCCTGTGCTAACTCATGTGTTTCTCATCTATTCTCAAATAATGTACAAATTTCATTTGATTTAAACTTTTCGAAGTTCTATTATAATCTTTATCGAAAACATGAAATATTTACCATATAAAAATAAAAATATCATTATTTTATAGAAAAGTCTTCAAAATTCTTTTCTGCAAATTTATTTAATTCATTTAACATTTTAATTAATTAGTTCAAGTAAATTAGTTAGAGAAATTAAAAACGGAGAATATTTCTTGTTTTCGGTAAAAAAACATAATACATTTTAAAAATTTAAAATCATACTTTGCAAATTTGTAGGTCTGCAACAAAAATTAATACATAACAACTTCATTTTTTGAGTTATTTTCTAAATAGGACTAAAAATTGATATTACGACCAATTAAAACAGATTATAAAATAAATAAGTAAATAAGTCCAAAAATACAAAATTTGATACTTATACCACCGTCCATAGTGTTACTCCTTTTGAAAGTTTCTAAATACATATGTTCATATACTATTGATAGGTACGCAATGTTACAGATTCAACCCCGAAAGATATCTGAAGACGGACGAACCAGTTCCACAACTGCCTAATCTGGGCTTCGGACTAGGATCGTGGGGCTGCCCGAGTAAACCATTCGCCACGCTGAAGATAAAGATTCTATTCTTTCATCTGTTGGTTCGGTACAATCTGAAGAGAACAAGAATATTTGTAAACCACTTAGGTACACCAAGAGCAGCTATCCTGTTTTTCGCAGACGGTCGATTTTGGCTGCATCTGAGGCCCAGGAGTACGTAAACGATCATTTTCAAGGATTTGGGCGTATTTGGGATTGTGATTTGGGATTAGGAATATACTTGAGTGTTTTACAGTTCATGTAGGACCAGCATTTTGTGTACATACATGAATTTATGTTCTTCGACGGTGACCCATGATTTGGATAGAGAACATACGTTGAGTTATTTCGTTTTCCGCTGTTTCTTTAAATAACGTCACACCTATACAACATCAAAAGATACCGCGATATAGGTGTGTCGTTACTAGCAAGTTTAAAGTGCTATAACTACGTAGATAATAAGAAATATATAATTTTACTTTTACAAAGAGATTTACATTTACTTTTTACATTTTCTTAGGTAAAAAAAAATTATTGAATTACAGATTGCAGAAAAAATGCATTTTTAAATATTTTATTTTATTTTTCTCAGATAGCAATTAATTTTGTGACCTAGAATTTTTAGAAATATAATCTAAGGTTTATCTAATGTTTAGTAAAAATGTTATTAACAATTAATAACTATACTTACCACATTATTTCCGGCCTTTAAATACAAAATTTTGTTATGAATGTATTATATAAAAGGTTGGACAAAGAAATAAGTTATCTTGATTGAATTTTGAAAATTTTAATTTCCAAAATTGTATGCTAAATTTTATTGAGTTATTTTAAGTGGCTTAAGAGCTGCGATGAGATATATTCAGATACACATTTATGCTCACACAAACAGACACGTGAAAATTTTTGGAAATAAAATATTAAGACTCAACTAAAACTTTTTATGAAAACAGTGATTTTACACTGAGAATAAAAAAAAAGATTCTTATAATTATTTAAATGAAAATGAAATATACTATATTAATTATAAATATTATTATAAACATCAATTATTAATAAAAAATATTATTATAAACAGACTTGTTCATAATTAATAAATAATCATCTGTGTTTAATACAATTTTTATAATGTAATAACCATGTTCATATCGGTAATAAAATGAAAAAATCTACTACTTCACCCTTCACACAAGTGGTCTTATTTCTGCTCGAATTTAAATTTTCCATTATTATAAATATTGGAAATTTATTAAAATATTTGTAAATATAATTTAATATTAGAAGTAAAATATATTATTTTACAACTGTAACACTAAATAAAACGTATTTTTATTTTAAAATTAATTTCTCGCTAGAAAATATATATAATTTACACCATTCATACAAATTTCTTTAAAGAACAATACAATGAGTAAGTTTCTACTAAAAATAACATACAATGTTTATCCAATCAAAAAAGATAGAAAAAGCAAATCAATGAACCGTCGGCAATAAGTTTATCCTTGACATTCGCGCATTTACCCTGCCAGTCAGCAGCGCATCTGAATCAACATTTCCCGGTATACCTAACGCGCGGACATTTCTCCAACTCATATAAAGATTAAATCCCGTAATGGAAGCGTCACGTCGCAGCAGCGGCTCCCATCACGTGTTCTCTCCGCGGTGTATTCTTATAGTTGTAGTGGACACGGGAGCTCGCGGTCGTTGCCGCTGACATTCAATTTGCCGAAGAGCGACGCCGACGCGACGCAGTATGGCACGACGACAAAAAGGTGACAGGACAAGCGCGCGAGGGACTTTCGGAAAAGCCGAGGCAGAAAGCTGCCTTTCCTCCAACTGATGGTATTTTTCTCGACGATTCGAGAGAATCCCGCGCTTCGCTGGAGCCCCATTGTTTTTGGGCTTCGATGCGGCTTTGACTTCATAGACGATGAAAGCCTTCACTTTGGGTTTTGCGCGTAGTGGGGTGCTTTGATGTAAAAAAGATTGATCTAGGAAGTGATTTATTTGATAGAGTGTAGAATAGCTTTATTGAATGTTATTTTATTTCTTGTACTGAACTTTTAATTCCAGTTTATATTTAACTATTTTCAGATTTTACTCGAGGGTCGTTTATTATTCAATCAAAATTAATTATCTGAATGCAATATTTAGTTTCACATTGATTTCATTCAAAAATATTTTTATTTGTAATAACAAGTTTTACTTTAAGTACTTCAAAATTATAGTGTTATGTTTACAACTGCCATTATTAATTTATATAATTGGCACTTGAATCTTTGCACGTTTCAAAAATTAGTGGTTTGCGGTTTATATAGCTTGCAATACCAGAATGTAATTATCATATTTTTTCTTTAATTATTAAAACACAACACTTTTTACATTTAAAAAATATACAAAAATTATACCTAATAATATACATTTATTTATTGTGCAAAATCATACAAAATAGAATTAAATTTATATAATTAAGCTAAAAAGTTCTATTTATAAAAAATATAAATTCAATATAGCAGTATATTAATAATAAATGATATTGTATGTACATTTTCAGTTAGTTGATGTATATAACTAATTTTTAATTTTTCTTAGCAAAGTATAAATTTTTTTCAATATAGATTAATTCTTACGTTTTCTTCATTTTTCGAATTGTACCGTTTCATCTCACCTATCTCCTCAATCAAAAATTAATACATTCAAAATTTAATTATGAGGCCTAAGGAAAAATTAACGTCATTTAATTTACGGACTAAATATTTATTCATACATTATACTTTAATATTATACAATAAAACAATACGAAAAATGATTATCATATATCTAAGACCTTATAAATCAATTACAATTATTAAATATTAATATTTTATTTAAAAATAAAATTAACAAGTATGTAATTTTATCTTTTACATTTACCATTCTTATTATTATTATCGAAACAGTATTTTAGAAAATATATAGGATTTTTTATCCTGATTCTGAATGTCTAAATGAATACTCAAGATAAGGATGTTTTTCTTATATTTAGCTTTCTAGAAGACTATTTACCAAAACCAAAGTGCAAACCAAATCCACCTCTTCTATGGGTGTTGCCAGAATGCGACGAGTCATGGTTGACATGCTCTCCATCCGAATTAGCAGAATGTGATGATTGACCATGCACTGAAAATTTTAAATTGGACAACTTACTTTTAATTTTCTTTCCAAATTTCTTGACTTTTCCTAAAACTCTATGAAATAAACCTCCAGAGTGCGAAGACTGATGGCCACCAGAGAGCGAAGACTGATGACCACCAGAGACTTCAATATGACCAGATCTGTGACCGAGTTCACCAGAGTGCGAAGACTGATGGCCACCAGAGAGCGAAGACTGATGACCACCAGAGACTTCAATATGACCAGATCTGTGACCGAGTTCACCAGAGTGCGAAGACTGATGACCACCAGAGAGCGAAGACTGATGACCACCAGAGAGCGAAGACTGATGACCACCAGAGAGCGAAGACTGATGACCACCAGAGAGCGAAGACTGCTTACCACCAGAGACTTCAATATGACCAGATCTGTGACCGAGTTCACCAGAGTGCGAAGACTGATGACCACGAGAGTGCAAAGACTGATGACCACCAGCGACTTCTATGTGACCAGATCTGTGACCGAGTTCACCAGAGTACGAAGACTGATGGCCACCAGAGAGCGAAGACTGATGACCACCAGAGACTTCAATATGACCAGATCTGTGACCGAGTTCACCAGAGTGCGAAGACTGATGACCACCAGAGACTTCAATATGACCAGATCTGTGACCGAGTTCACCAGAGTGCGAAGACTGATGACCACCAGAGAGCGAAGACTGATGACCACCAGAGAGCGAAGACTGATGACCACCAGAGAGCGAAGACTGATGACCACCAGAGAGCGAAGACTGCTGACCACCAGAAACTTCAATATGACCAGATCTGTGACCGAGTTCACCAGAGTGCGAAGACTGATGACCACTAGAGTGCAAAGACTGATGACCACCAGAGACTTCTATGTGACCAGATCCATGACCGAGATCACCAAAGCTACCCGTGAATGACGACTGATGCCCTCCAGATCCTTCAAGATGACCAGATCCATGGCCATGACGCGAAGATTCAGATTTAACATCATGGCTGTTTGAAAGTTTAAAATTCAAGCCAAGGCCACCGGAGTGTGACGACCGATGCCCACCAGATACTTCAAGATGACCAGATCCATGGCCATGATGCGAAGATTCAGAATTAACATTATGGCCGTTTGAATATTCTAAATTAAACTTAAGGCCACCGGAGTGTGATGGCTTATGCCCTCCAGACACTTCAAGATTACCAGATCCATGGCCATGATGCGAAGATTCAGATTTAACATCATGACTGTTTGAATGTTGTAAATTCAAGCCAAGGCCACCGGAGTGTGACGACCGATGCCCACCAGATGCTTTAAGATGACCAGATCCATGGCCATGATGCGAAGATTCAGAATTAACACTATGACCGCTTGAATGTTCTAAATTCAAACCAAGGCCACCGGAGTGTGATGACTTATGCCCTCCAGACATTTCAAGATTACCAGATCCATGGCCATGATGCGAAGATTCAGATTTAACATCATGACTGTTTGAATGTTGTAAATTCAAGCCAAGGCCACCGGAGTGTGACGACCGATGCCCACCAGATGCCTTAAGATGACCAGATCCATGGCCATGATGCGAAGATTCAGAATTAACACTATGACCGCTTGAATGTTCTAAATTCAAACCAAGGCCACCGGAGTGTGATGACTTATGACCTCCAGACATTTCAAGATTACCAGATCCATGGCCATGATGCGAAGATTCAGATTTAACATCATGACTGTTTGAATGTTGTAAATTCAAGCCAAGGCCACCGGAGTGTGACGACCGATGCCCACCAGATACTTCAAGATGACCAGATCCATGGCCATGATGCGAAGATTTAGAATTAACAATACGACCGCTAGAATGTTTTAAATTTGAACCATGTCGACCAGAACGGGACGACTTACGTGCTCGAGAGACTTTAAGATACCCAGATCGATGGCCTTTATGCAATGATTCAGATTTAACATCATGACTGTTTGAATGTTGTAAATTCAAGCCAAGGCCACCGGAGTGTGACGACCGATGCCCACCAGATACTTCAAGATGACCAGATCCATGGCCATGATGCGAAGATTTAGAATTAACAATACGACCGCTAGAATGTTTTAAATTTGAACCATGTCGACCAGAATGTGACGACTTACGTGCTCGAGAGACTTTAAGATACCCAGATCGATGGCCTTTATGCAATGATTCAGATTTAATTTCATGACTTCTTGAATGTTGTAAATTCAAACCAAGGCCACCGGAATGTGATGACTGATGACTTCCAGATACTTCAAGATTACCAGATCCATGGCCATGATGGGAAGATTCAGATTTAACATCATGGCTGTTTGAATGTTGTAAATTCAAGCCAAGGCCACCGGAGTGTGACGACCGATGCCCACCAGATACTTCAAGACGACCAGAATGACCGCCGTTATGCGATGATTCAGAATTAACACTATGCCCGATAGAATTTTGCAAATTTAAATTCAGTCCGCCGGTTTTTGGCGACTGATGCCCTCCAGATACTTCAAGATTACCATATCCATGACCTTGGTGCAAAGATTCAGATGTAACATCAGAGCTGTTTGAATGTTGTAACTTCAAACCAAGGCCACCGGCGTGTGATGACTGATGCCCTTCAGTTACTTGAAGATGACTCGACCCATTGCCACGAAGCGAAGATTCAGAATTAATACTATGACCGCTTGACTGTTCTAAATTCAAACCAAGACCACCAGAACGTGACGATTGACCTGCTCCAGATACTTCAACACGACCAGATCCATGGCCATGATGGGAAGATTCAGATTTAACATCATGGCTGTTTGAATGTTGTAAATTCAAGCCAAGGCCACCAGAGTGTGACGACCGATGCCCACCAGATACTTCTAGATGACCAGAATGACCGCCGTTATGCGATGATTCAGAATTAACACTATGACCGATAGCATTTTGCAAATTTAAATTCAGTCCGCCGGTTTTTGACGACTGATGCCCTCCAGATATTTCAAGATTACCAGATCCATGACCCTGGTGCAAAGATTCAGATTTAACATCAGAGCTGTTTGAATGATGTAACTTCAAACCAAGGCCACCGGCGTGTGATGAGTGATGCCCTCCAGTTACTTCAAGATGACTCGACCCATTGCCACGAAGCGAAGATTCAGAATTAATACTATGACCGCTTGAATGTTCCAAATTCAAACCAAGGCCACCAGAGTGTGACGACTTACCTGCTCCAGATACTTCAACACGACTAGATTCATGGCCATGATGTGAAGATTCAGAATTAACACTATGACCGCTTGAATGTTGTAAATTCAAACCAAGGCCACCAGAGTGAGACGACTTCTCTGCTCCAGAGGTTTCAAGATGACTAGATCCATCGCCGTTATGCGAAGATTCAGAATTAACACTATGGCTGCTGGAATGTTGTAAATTCAAACCAAGGCCACCAGAGTGTGACGACTGATTCCTTCCAGATACTTCAAGATGATCAGATCCATGGCTATGATGCGAAGATTCAGAATTAACGCTATGGCTGCTTGAATGTTGTAAATTCAAACCAAGGCCACCAAAGTGTGTGGACTGATGTCCTCCAGATACTTCAAGATGACCAGAACCACCGCCGTTATGCGATGATTCAGAATTAACACTATGACCGCTTGAATTATAAAAATTGAAATTCAGTCCGTCGGTTTTTGACGACTTCTGTGCTCCAGAGATTTCAAGATGACCAGATCCATGACCATGATGCGAAGATTCAGAAGTAACACTATGACCGCTTGAATGTTGTAAATTCAAACCAAGGCTACCAGAGTGTGACGCCTGATTCCTTCCAGATACTTCAAGATGATCAGATCCATGGGCATGATTCGAAGATCCAGAATTAATACTATGACCGCTTGAATTTTGCAAATTTAAATTCAGTCCGCCGGCTTTTGACGACTGATGCCCTCCAGATACTTCAAGATTACCAGATCCATGACCCTGGTGCAAAGATTCAGAATTAACACTCTGGCTGCTTGAATGTTGTAAATTCAAACCAAGGCCAGGAGAGTGTGGCGACTGATGTCCTCCAGATACTTCAAGATGACCAGAACCACCGCCGTTATGCGATAATTCAGAATTAACACTATGACCGATTGATTTTTGCAAATTTAAATTCAGTCCGTCGGTTTTTGACGACTGATGCCCTCCAGATACTTCAAGGTGACCAGATTCATGGCCATGTTGCGAAGATTCAGATTTAACATCATGGCTGTTTGAATGTTGTAAATTCAAACCAAGGCCACCGGAGTGTGATGACTGATGCCCTCCAGAGACTTCAAGATGATCAGATTTTTTGCCGTCCAATTTAACGGCAACATTTTTATGCGTCTTTCCTCCAGATACACCGATATTTAAGCCCCCGATATTATGTTTATTTTCAGAAAAATTTAGATTATGTATAGGCTTAGGCGCTACCAATTTAATAACCTGACCTCCACCGCTATTGGTAGAATGTTGCGAATTTACTTTAATTTTTTTCTTTAGGCCTAATTTTAATCCACCATAATTTGATGACTGATGATTAGTAGAGATGTGATTTGTGGACACATTCAGAGAACTTTTGTGGCTATGTTCATGTTCACCAGATGCATCGATATTAAAACGGCCACCACTATGTTTATTTTCAGAAAGAGTAACATTATGTACAAGCCTAGGAGTTTCTAATTTTATAACGTGATTTCCATCGATATTTGCAGAATGCTGTGAATTTATGTTGACATTTTTGTGCAAGCCTAAATTCAATCCGGCAGGTTGTGAGGATTGATGATTAGCAGAAACGTCAAAATTAGCAGATTTTTCTTTATCGAATTTTGCAACAACTTCTTGAACATGATTGTTACCGGCATTAGCTAACTTAGATTTTGCGTGATTTTTAGGTACATCGACTGTGTGTTCATGTTGAACATTCAAATTAATATATTTTTCTGGTTTCTGAATGCTACTTGAATGTGCCAATTTATGATGAGCAGAAACATCTTGATGACTTGATTTCTCTGCAGTAAGTGATTTTTCAATAGAATCTCCAATATCTAAAATTATAATTTATTAATGATATTTAAAATAATCTTTAGCAAGTATAAACAAGTAATAGCTATATTTTTAATTATTCAACTCTATGTAAGGTAGCTGTACCAGAGACACGCAACTGTCCAGTAGTTGGCCACTAAAAGAAAGTTTTATTTTTTAATAATCTGTATAGATAAAATTAGCCATATATATCTATTAATTATAGTTTTCTAACTATTTAGTTTTTTATATAAAATATTTTGCTACATAGTTTTGAATTTAAGTCATTAAAAAAATTGTTAATGCCCATCTGATCGAAAATGGCCATTTATTTCCATGAAAAGCGAGACCAAAATTACGCTTTTTGCCCTCAAATATGATTAGCGGGAAAAAAGTGACTTCGCTAGAAACTAGTCCAAATTCCTTTATTTCATCAAGTTCTACCAATAACCCTGATTTTTTATTCTCTTTTAACAATATTGTCTTCTAACAGTCCATTAGTCCCGATTTCCAAGTCAAAAAGTGACCACAGTTGAGATGGGCATAAAATACTATATGTAACTCGAGAAAAAAGTCGATTTTTCCCTCGGGTGATACTGCCCTCGCTTCGCTTCGCTCGATCGGACAGTCAACTCACACGCGGGAAAAATATTCGACTTTATGCCCTTGTTACATAATGTACTAATATATACATATTAATGAAAAAACAATTTATTCCACCATGATATTTCATAACAAAAAAACTTTAAAGCTATTCTGAGAAAACAACGAACCTTACGCAGATACATCGTAGCGGCTATAATATATATCGTAAAATTTACTATATGAAATATCGTAATTTTAAAAATTCGTAATTTCATTACGACATGGTTTTTTCAGTGTGGTACGGTATTTTGATACAATAACATCATTATCAACTTTGATTTTAACCTCTTAAAAAAAGCTACAGGAAAACCCAAAATCTGTTAAGCGTTAACAAATATATTTTTTGAAATCCATGTGAGAAACTCGGTTTCTCATGCGTGAATACGCTATCCACGTGCACGAAGTGTCCAATTTTCGCATTTTCACCGGAGCGTGCGCGACAAATTTTATTTCACGCACGGTGTGTGAAAACAACTATTAAGTCGCAAAAGAACTGTAGATATCTATTTATAAAATCAATTGGGAAGTTTTGAAAAAATTGGAAAATGTTGAAAAAATTGGGAAATTTTGAAAAAATTGGAAAATTTTGAAAAAATTGGAAAATTTTGAAAAAATTGGAAAATTTTGAAAAAATTGGAAAATTTTGAAAAAATTGGAAAATTTTGAAAAAATTGGAAAATTTTGAAAAAATTGGAAAATTTTGAAAAAATTGGAAAATTTTGAAAAAATTTGAAAATTTTGCAAAAATCGGAAAATTTTGAAAATATTGAATAATTAGAAAAATTTTGAAAATATTGAATAATTAGAAAAATTTTGAAAAAGTGAACAAATCTAATCAATTTATTTCAACTTCATTATTTTTATATAGTTTAAATTTGTTTTTAATGATTTATAAATAATTTTTTGTTTTAATTACCCCAGCACCGGACGTTTTCCTAACGAGCCCCTGTTATCGAAGTATAGCCAATGATTCCTCAAATACCCGTTTTTTAGTGAAATAATGGTACCTCTACTTCAGATCATAACTCCGTAAGTTTTTACTCAGAAGAAATAATCCAAAAGTAGGTAAAAGTAGAACGAAAGAGCTTTAATTTCTGCTATGTTTCTTATAAAAATAAAACTGTATGGAAAATCAGCGATTTAAAATAAAATTAAAATCTTCAATTTTTCATATATTTTTTATCACTTTCTTAAACAATTAATAACTTGGCAAGAGATTGATATTTTTATATGAAATAAAGCGGAAATTAAAGCTATTTCGTTCTACTTTTACCCACTTTTGGGTTATTTTTTATCAGTATAAATTTGCAGAGTTATGATCTGAAGTAAATGTACCATTTTTCACTAAGAAACGGATATTTGGGCCATAATTGGCCATATTTCGTTAGGCAAAACGGTGGGTGCTGGGGTTCATTTTTAGGCACCAGAAAACAGCTTTCCAAGCCTCATCAAAATTCGCGACCCGCACTCCGTACACTCTCCTTGCAAGACAATACGATATTTTTTCTGAAAGAAACCAATAAAGGCGCGAATCTAACCTCACATTTTCCGAATTTAAATAATGCAACCAAATTTTGATCTTGAAACGAGTAATTCTTTATTCAGTGTAAATCTAATCTGCCTTCTAATCTGCCTTTTGTTTTAACAAGACAAAGCGATTCTAAAAAGAAAAGTTTAGTCTAGTTTAATGATCTTTTTAAACTTTAACTTATTACGCTCTGCCCCTTATTTACGCAGAATAAAAAATTCGATTTCATGATATGCGATCAGTAAAGCAGATATATATCAATATCAGGCACATTTTTTAATAACAAAATACGAAAATAGTAAAAAGTGTAATAATTATTTGCCAAAATACTGTAATAATTCTGTGAAAAATTCATTATATTTATTTTCAAATATTACTTTATTCAGTTCTTAAGAAAGTTGTGAAATCTCCCTAAAACTTACTTTTTACAAACGTATAATCTAGGCAAGTATAAGTTCTTTTTCCATATTAATTCATAAATCACATCTACAATAGATTAAAAAAAAGTAATAATAAAATTTAGTATATTTAGTAATAATAAAATGTACGTATAATTATTATGTCAATTAGTACGTAAATATATTATTCATCATAGTTTTTATTTATTTTTCATATGCTACCGGAGTGGTAAGTAATGAATACAAAATTATCCTAAAGAAATGATAATATCAACTTACCAATGATCAAGTAAAGAAATGAATTATTGCATTCTCAGAAAAATGTATATACATGATTATATCAAATGTGTAATTATTTTTAACGTTTTATAATTATCCAGACATTTATACTATGTATTTCATATTGCAGTGTAAAGTATTGTAATTTCCACTTTACCATCAGTTTGTGTTTATTTTAAAATTTCGTACAATGTCATCAATTAGGTATAAAAAATAACTATAAACATACGGGCTCTACGACCAATAGTTCATTGGTGGACTAGTATAAGCTTACATAATATATGTGACTAAATTTTT